>CM038796.1:10880068-10963676 GCA_021764765.1 Vicia sativa
AGTCTTTAGAAATCATGAAAATTAGTGAATATAAGTCTTCGTAAATTGCAAAATTGAAGTGAACATAATCTAAGATAATCATGAAATTTAAAGTGAATATAAATCTTGAAAAATTTGATGAAATTTAAAGTGAATATAAGTATTTAAAATTTGATGAAAATTGAAGTGAATACAGTCTTCTAAAATCAATGAAATTTGAAGTGAATATAATCTTCTAAAACTGTAAAATTGAAGTGAATATAAGTCTTCAAAATCAGTGAAATTGAAGTGAATATAAGTCTTCGTAAATTAGATGAAATTGAAGTGAATATGTCTTCTAAAAATCCATGAAAATTGAAGTGAACATAAATCTTAAGATAACTGATAAATTTGAAGTGATAAACTAAAAATTTGATGAAATTTGAATGAATATAATTCTAAAAAAACTTGATGAAAATTGAAGTGAATATAAGTCTTCGTAAAACTGATGAAATTTGAAGTGAATATGTCTTAGAAAATCTTGAAAATTGAAGTGAATATAAGTCTTCAAAATTCTGTAAAATTTGAAGTGAACATAATCTTAAGATAACTGATGAAATTTGAATTGAATATAAAACTGATGAAATTTGAAGTGAATATAAGTCTTCGTAAAACCGTGAAAAATGAAGTGAATATAAATCTTAAGATAATCATGAAATTTGAAGTGAATATAAGTCTTAAAAATTCTGATGAAATTTGGTGAATATAATTTAAAAAAATGAAAATTGAAGTGAATATAAGTCTCGTAAAACTGATGAAATTTAAGTGAATATAAGTCTTTAGAAATCTTGATGAAATTTGAAGTGAATATAAGTCTTTAAAAATTCTTGAAAATTGAAGTGAATATAAGTCTTAAGATAATCTGATGAAATTTGAAGTGAATATAAGTCTTCAAATTACCTGAAATTTGAAGTGAATATAAGTCTTAGAAAATCTGTGAAAATTGAAGTGAATATAAGTCTCTAAAACTGATGAAAATTGAAGAATATAAGTCTCGTAAAATCTGATGAAATTGAAGAATATAACTTAAGATAACTGATGAAATTTGAAGTGAATATAAGTCTTTAAAAATTAGATGAAATTTGAAGTGAATATAATTCTAAAAAATTTGATGAAAATTGAAGTGAATATAAGTCTTCGAAAATCCAATGAAATTTGAAGTGAATATAAGTCTTTAGAAAATTTATGAAAATTGAAGTGAATAAGTCTTCAAAAATTTGGTGAAAATTGAAGTGAATATAAATCTTAAGATAATCTGATGAAATTGAAGTGAATATAAGTCTTAAAAAATTTGATGAAATTTGAAGTGAATATAAGTCTTAAAAAATTTGATGAAAATTGAAGTGAATAAGTTCTAAAACTGATGAAATTTGAAGTGAATATAAGTCTTCAAAAACTGTGAAAATTGAAGTGAATATAAGTCTTTAAAATTTTGAAAATTGAAGTGAATATAATTCTAAGATAACTGATGAAATTTGAAGTGAATATAAGTCTTCTAAAATATGATGAAATTGAAGTGAATATAAGTCTTTAGAAAATCTGTGAAAATTGAAGTGAATATGTCTTCTAAATTCGTAAAAATTGAAGTGAATATAAATCTTAGATAATCATGAAATTTGAAGTGAATATAAGTCTTCAAAAATTGATGAAATTTGAAGTGAATATAATTCAAAAATTTGATGAAATTGAAGTGAATATAAGTCTTCGTAAAAATCTGATGAAATTTGAAGTGAATATAATCTTCTAGAAAACTGATGAAATTGAAGTGAATATAAGTCTTCTAAAATCAATGAAAATTGAAGTGAATATAAGTCTCGTAAAATCATGAAAATTGAAGTGAATATAAGTCTTCGTAAAACTGTGAAAATTGAAGTGAATATAAGTCTTAAGATAATCAATGAAATTTGGTGAATATAAGTCTTAAAAAATTTGATGAAATTTGAAGTGAATATAATTCTAAAAATGATGAAAATTGAAGTGAATATAACTCGTAAAACTGATGAAATTTGAAGGATATAAGTCTTCGAAAACTGGTGAAAATTGAAGTGAATATAAGTCTTCAAAATTCTTTTGAAAATTGAAGTGAATATAAATCTTTAAGATAATCTGATGAATTTGAAGTGAATATAAGTCTTCGTAAAATCGATGAAATTTGAAGTGAATATAAGTCTTCGAAAATCGATGAAAATTGAAGTGAATATAAGTCTTAAGATAATCATGAAATTTAGTGAATATAATCTCAAAAATTTGATGAAATTTGAAGTGAATATAATTCTAAAAAATTGATGAAAATTGAAGTGAATATAAGTCTTCGTAACTGATGAAATTTGAAGTGAATATAAGTCTTTAGAAAATCTTGTGAAATTGAAGTGAATATAAGTCTTTAAAAATTTTGTAAAATTGAAGTGAATATAAATTCAAGATAACTGGATGAAATTTAAGTGAATATAAGTCTTTAAAATCTGATGAAATTTGAAGTGAATATAAGTCTTTAGAAAAATCTGTGAAAATTGAAGAATATAAGTCTTCGAAAATCCATGAAATTTGAAGTGAATATAAGTCTTCAAAACCGTGAAAATTGAAGTGAATATAAATCTTAAGATAATTCATGAAATTTGAAGTGAATATAAGTCTTAAAAATTGATGAAATTTGAAGAGAATATAAGTCTTTCAAAAAATTTGATGAAAATTGAAGTGAATATAAGTCTTCAGAAAATCTGATGAAATTTGAAGTGAATATAAGTCTTTAGAAAATTTGGTGAAAATTGAAGTGAATATAAGTCTTCTGAAAATTTGGTGAAAATTGAAGTGAACATAAATCTTAAGATAATCTGATGAAATTTGAAGTGAATATAAATCTTAAAACAATTTGATGAAATTTGATGTAAATATAATTCTAAAAAAATTTGATGAAAATTGAAGTGAATATAAGTCTTCGAAAACTGATGAAATTTGAGTGAATATAAGTCTAGAAAATTTATGAAAATTGAAGTGAATATAAGTCTCAAAAATTTATGAAAATTGAAGTGAATATAAATCTTAAGATAATTAAGTATATCTTAAAACAATTTGATGAAATTTGATGTAAATATAATTCTAAAAAAATTTGATGAAAATTGAAGTGAATATAAGTCTTCAGAAAATATGATGAAATTTGAAGTGAATATAAGTCATCAGAAAATCTGGTTAAAATTGAAGTGAACATAAGTCTTTAAAAATTCTTGTAAAAATTAACGTGAACATAATTCTTAAGATAATCTGATGAAATTTGAAGTGAATATGTCTTCAGAAAATATGACGAAATTTGAAGTGAATATAAGTCTTTGAAAATCTGTGAAAATTGAAGTGAATATGTCTTCGTAAATCTCGAAAATTGAAGTGAATATAAATTCAAGATAACTGATGAAATTTGAAGTGAATATAAGTCTTCAAAAATTTGATGAAATTTGAAGTGAATATAAGTCTTTAAAATTTGATGAAAATTGAAGTGAATATAAGTCTCGTAAATCTTATGAAATGAAGTGAATATAAGTCTTAAAAATCTGATGAAAATTGAAGTGAATATAAGTCTTCGTAAAATCTGTGAAAATTGAAGTGAATATAAGTCTTCGTAAATCAAAGTTAAAATTGAAGTGAATAAGTTCGTGAAAATCTGTGAAATTGAAGTGAATATAAGTCTTAAGAAACTGATGAAATTTGAAGTGAATATAAGTCTTTAAAAAATTTGATGAAATTGAAGTGAATATAATTCTAAAAAAACTGATGAAAATTGAAGTGAATATAAGTCTTCTAAAACTGATGAAATTTGAAGTGAATATAAGTCTTAGAAAATCGTGAAAATTGAAGTGAATATAAGTCTTCAAAAATCTTGTAAAATTGAAGTGAATATATATCTTAAGATAATCTGATGAAATTGAAGTGAATATAAGTCTTCGTAAAATCATGAAATTGAAGTGAATATAAGTCTTTAAAATCTGTGAAAAGAAGTGAATATAATCTTAAGATAATCTGATGAAATTTGGTGAATATAAGTCTTAAAAAATTTGATGAAATTTGAAGTAATATAAGTCTAAAAAAAATTGATGAAAATTGAAGTGAATATAAGTCTTCGTAAACTTATGAAATTGAAGTGAATATAAGTCTTTAGAAAATCTAGTGAAAATTGAAGTGAATATAAGTTCAAAATTCTAAAAATTGAAGGAATATAAATCTTAAGATAATCTGATGAAATTTGAAGTGAATATAAGTTCTAAATTGATGAAATTGAAGTGAATATAAGTCTTTAGAAAATCAATGAAATTGAAGTGAATATAAGTCTTCGTAAAATCATGAAAATTTGAAGTGAATATAAGTCTTCGTAAAATCGTGAAATTGAAGTGAATATAAATCTTAAGATAATTCGATGAAATTTGAAGTGAATATAAGTCTTAAAAATTAGGATGAATTTGAAGTAAATATAATTCTAAAAAATTGATGAAATTTGAGTGAATATAAGTCTTCGAAATCTGATGAAATTTGAAGTGAATATAAGTCTTAGAAATTTGATGAAAATTGAAGTGAATATGTCTTCAAAAAATTTGATGAAATTGAAGTGAATATAAATCTTAAGATAATTTGATGAAATTTGAAGTGAATATAAGTCTTAAAAAATTTGATGAAATTTGAAGTGAATATAAGTCTAAAAAAATTTGATGAAAATTGAAGTGAATATAAGTCTTCAAAATCCATGAAATTTGAAGTGAATATAAGTCTGAAAACTGATGAAAATTGAAGTGAATATAAGTCTTCAAAAATCTTGAAAATTGAAGTGAATATAAGTCTTTAAGATAACTGATGAAATTTGAAGTGAAGTCTCTAAAATATGATGAAATTTGAAGTGAATATAAGTCTTTAGAAAATCTGATGAAATTTGAAGTAATATAAGTCTTCGTAAATTATGGTAAAAATTGAAGTGAATATAACTCAGAAAACTGATGAAATTTGAAGTGAATATAAGTCTTAAAAAATTTGATGAAATTTGAAGTGAATATAAGTCTTAAAATTGATGAAAATTGAAGTGAATATAAGTCTCGTAAAACTGATGAAATTTGAAGTGAATATAAGTCTTCAAAACCGTGAAAATGAAGTGAATATAAGTCTCGAAAACATGAAAATGAATGAATATAAGTCTCTAAAACAGAAAATTTGAAGTGAATATAAGTCTTCTAAAATCGATGAAAATTGAAGTGAATATAAGTCTTAAGATAACTGATGAAATTTGAAGTGAATATAAGTCTAAAAAATTTGATGAAATTTGAAGTGAATATAATTCTAAAAACTCGATGAAATTGAAGTGAATATAAGTCTTCAAAAAAATTTTGAAAAATTGAAGGAATATAAATTTTAAGATAATTTGATGAAATTTAAGTGAATATAAGTCTTCGTAAATCGATGAAATTTGAAGTGAATATAAGTCTTTTAAAACTGATGAAAATTGAAGTGAATATAAGTCTTCAAAAATTCTTGTAAAATTTGAAGTGAATATAAATTTAAGATAATTTGATGAAAATTGAAGTGAATATAAATTCTAAAACTGATGAAATTTGAAGTGAATATAAGTCTTCTAAAACCGTGAAAATTGAAGTGAATATAAGTTCTAAAATCTGATGAAAATTGAAGTGAATATAAATCTTAAGATAATTTGATGAAATTTGAAGTAAATATAATTCTAAAACAATTTGATGAAAATTGAAGTGAATATAAGTCTTCAAAACTATGAATTTGAAGTGAATATAAGTCTTAAAAATTTGATGAAAATTGAAGTGAATATAAGTCTCAAAAATCATGAAAATTGAAGTGAATATAAATCTTAAGATAACTGATGAAATTGAAGTGAATATAAATTCAAAAAATTTGATGAAATTTGAAGTGAATATAATTCAAAAATTTGATGAAATTGAAGTGAATATAAGTCTTTAGAAAATCATGAAATTTGAAGTGAATATAAGTCTTGAAATCAAGTGAAAATTGAAGTGAATATAAGTCTGTAAATTTATGAAAATTGAAGTGAATATAAATCTTAAGATAATCTGATGAAATTTGAAGTGAATATAAATTTAAGAAAAATCTAATGAAATTTGAAGTAAATATAATCTTTAAAAAAAATTGATGAAATTTGAAGTGAATATAAGTTCGTAAAATATGATGAAATTTAATGAATATAAGTCTTCGTAAAATTTGGGAAAATTGAGTGAATATAAGTCTTGAAATTCGTAAAATTTGAAGTGAATATAAATCTAAGATAATCATGAAATTTGAAGTGAATATAAGTCTTAAGAAAATGTAATGAAATTTGAAGTGAATATAATCTTAAAAAAATTGATGAAATTGAATGAATATAAGTCTTCTAAAAATCATGAAATTGGTGAATATAAGTCTTCGTAAAATCTTGTGAAATTGAAGTGAATATAAGTCTTCGTGAAAATATGATGAAATTGAAGTGAATATAAATTCAAGATAACTATGAAATGAAGTGAATATAAGTCTTCTAAAATATGATGAAATTTGAAGTGAATATAAGTCTTCAAAATATTGTGAAAAATTAGTGAACATAAATCTTAAGATAATCTAATGAAATTTGAAGTGAATATAATCTTAAAAAAATTTGATGAAATTTGAAGTGAATATAATTCTTAAGAAATTTGATGAAATTGAAGTGAATATAAGCTTCGTAAATCAGATGAAATTTGAAGTGAATATAAGTCTCTAAAATTTGTGAAATTGAAGGAATATAAATCTTAAGATAACTGATGAATTTGAAGTGAATATAAGTCTTAAAAAATTTGATGAAATTGAAGTGAATATAAGTCTTAAAAAATTTGATGAAAATTGAAGTGAATATAAGTCTCGTAAAACTGATGAAATTTGAAGTGAATATAAGTCTTCGTAAAATTTGATGAAAATTGAAGTGAATATAAGTCTTCGTAAATTCTCGTGAAAATTGAAGTGAATATAATCTTAAAATAATTTGATGAAATTTGAAGTGAATATAAGTCTCAAAAAATTGATGAAATTTGAAGTGAATATAAGTCTTCGTAAAACTGATGAAATTTGAAGTGAATATAAGTCTTCGTAAAAACTGATGAAAATTGAAGTGAATATAAGTCTTCGTAAAAATATGGTGAAAATTGAAGTGAATATAATCTTAAGATAATCAATGAAATTTGAAGTGAATATAAGTCTTTAAAACTTCATGAAATTTGAAGTGAATATAAGTCTTCGTAAATATATGAAATTTGAAGTGAATATAAGTCTTCGTAAATCTGATGAAATTGAAGTGAATATAAGTCTTTAGAAAATTGTGAAATTTGAAGTGAATAAGTCTTCTAAAAATTTGATGAAAATTGAAGTAATATAAATCTTAATATAATCCGATGAAATTGAAATGAATATAAGTCTTTAAAAATTGATGAAATTTGAAGTGAATATAAGTCTCAAAATTATGAAATTTAAATGAATATAAGTCTTCGTAAAATCAAATGAAAATTGAAGTGAATATAAGTCTTAGAAAATCATGAAATTTGAATGAATATAAGTCTTCGTAAAAATTTGATGAAAATTGAAGTGAATATAAGTCTTCTTCTCAAATTGAAAATTGAAGTGAATATAATCTTAAGATAATTTGATGAAATTTGAAGTGAATATAAATCTTAAGAAAAATATAATGAAATTTGATCTAAAATATATAATCTTAAAAAAAAAAAATTGATGAAATGAAGTGAATATAAGTTTTCAAAAATTGATGAAATTGAAGTGAATATGTCTTCGTAAAATATGGTGAAAATGAAGTGAATATAATCTGTAAAACTGAAAATTGAAGTGAATATAAATCTTAAGATAACTGATGAAATTTGAAGTGAATATAAGTCTCTAAAATTGATGAAATTTGAAGTGAATATAAGTCTTTAGAAAATTTGATGAAATTGAAGTGAATATAAGTCTCGTAAAACTGATGAAAATTGAAGTGAATATAAATCTTAAGATTATCCGATGAAATTTGAAGTGAATATAATCTTTAAAAAATTGATGAAATTGAAGTGAATATAAGTCTCAAAATCCGATGAAATTGAAGTGAATATAAGTCTTTAAAATCAGTGAAAATTGAAGTGAATATAAGTCTTAAAAAATTTGAAGTGAAAATTGATGAAAATCGTCTTAACATAAATCTTAAGATAACTGATGAAATTAAGTGAATATAATCTTAAAAATTTGATGAAATTTGAAGTGAATATAATTTCTTAAAATTTGATGAAATTGAAGTGAATATAAGTCTAGAAAATCTGATGAAATTTGAAGTGAATATAAGTCTCGTAAAATCTAGTGAAAATTGAAGTGAATATAAGTCTTCAAAATTTATGAAAATTGAAGTGAATATAATCTTAAGATAATTGATGAAATTTGAAGTGAATATAAGTCTTAAGAAAATATAATGAAATTTGAAGTAAATATAAATCTTAAAAAAAATTGATGAAAATTAGTGAATATAAGTCTTCTAAAAATCATGAAATTTGAAGTGAATATAAGTCTTTAGAAAACGAGTGAAATTGAAGTGAATATAAGTCTTCAAAAATTCTTGTAAAATTGAAGTGAATATAAATCTTAAGATAATCTGATGAAATTTGAAGTGAATATTCTTTAGAAATTCGATGAAATTGAAGTGAATATAAGTCTTTAGAAAATCAATGAAAATTGAAGTGAATATAAGTCTTCTAAAATCACTTGAAAATGAAGTGAATATAAGTCTCGTAAAAACTGATGAAAATTGAAGTGAATATAAATCTTAAGAAATTCAATGAAATTTAGTGAATATAAATCTTAAAAAAATTAGATGAAATTTGAAGTAAATATAATTCTAAATTAATTTGATGAAAATTGAAGTGAATATAAGTCTTCAGAAAATCTGATGACATTTGATGTGAATATAAGTCTTTAGAAAATTTGGTGAAAATTGAATTGAATATAAGTCTTCTGAAAATTTGGTGAAAATTGAAGTGAACATAAATCTTAAGATAATTTGATGAAATTTGAAGTGAATATAATCTAAAAAATTTGATGAAATTTGAAGTAAATATAATTCTAAAAATTTGATGAAATTGAAGTGAATATAAGTCTTCGTAAAACTGATGAAATTGAAGTGAATATAAGTCTTCGAAAATCCGGTGAAAATTGAAGTGAATATAAGTCTTTAAAAATTTTGAAAAATTAAGTGAACATAATTCTTAAGATAATCGATGAAATTTGAAGTGAATATAAGTCTTAAAAATATGATGAAATTTAGTGAATATAAGTCTAGAAAACTGATGAAAATTTAAGTGAATATAAGTCTTCTAAATCTAGTGAAAATTGAAGTGAATATAAATCTTAAGATAACTGATGAAATTTGAAGTGAATATAAGTCTTAAAAATTTGATGAAATTTGGTGAATATAAGTCTTTAAAATTTGATGAAAATTGAAGTGAATATAAGTCTTCTAAAATCGATGAAATTTGAAGTGAATATAAGTTTCGTAAAACTGTGAAAATTGAAGTGAATATAAGTTCGTAAAAATCGTGAAAATTGAAGAATATAAGTCTTCGTAAAATCTGTGAAAATTGAAGTGAATATAAGTCTTCGTAAAACTGTGAAAATTGAAGTGAATATAATCAAGATAACTGATGAAATTTGAAGTGAATATAAGTCTTTAAAAATTTGATGAAATTTGAAGTGAATATAATTCAAAAAATTTGATGAAAATTGAAGTGAATATAAGTCTTCGTAAAATGATGAAATTTGAAATGAATATAAGTCTTAGAAAAATTGTGAAATTTGAAGTGAATATAAGTCTTCGAAAATTTGTGAAAATTGAAGAATATAAATCTTAAAATCCGATGAAATTGAAGTGAATATATCTTAAAAATTGATGAAATTTGAAGTGAATATAAGTCTTCAAAAATTCGAAATTTAAGTGAATATAAGTCTTCGTGAAATCAAATGAAAATTGAAGTGAATATAAGTCTTTAGAAAATCGATGAAATTTGAAGTGAATATAAGTCTCTAAAAACCGATGAAAATTGAAGTGAATATAAGTCTTCTAAAATTCTGAAAATTGAAGTGAATATAATCTTAAGATAATTTGATGGAATTTGAAGTGAATATAAATCTTAAGAAAATATAATGAAATTTGAACTAAATATATATCTTAAAAAAATTGATGAAATTTGAAGTGAATATAAGTCTTCGAAAAATGATGAAATTTGAAGTGAATATAAGTCTTCGTAAATATGTGAAAATTGAAGTGAATATAAGTCTTTAAAAACTGATGAAATTGAAGTGAATATAAATCTTAAGATAACTGATGAAATTTGAAGTGAATATAAGTCTTCTAAAATCTAATGAAATTTGAAGTGAATATAAGTCTTTAGAAAATTTATGAAATTTGAAGTGAATATAAGTCTCAAAACTGTGAAAATTGAAGTGAATATAAATCTTAAGATAATCTCGATGAAATTTGAAGTGAATATAATCTTTAAAAATTGATGAAATGAAGTGAATATAAGTCTTCAAAATCTGATGAAATTTGAAGTGAATATAAGTCTTCTAAAATCGTGAAAATTGAAGTGAATATAAGTCTTAAACAATTTAGTGAAAATTGATGAAAATTGAAGGAATATAAATCTTAAGATAACTGATGAAATTTGAAGTGAATATAACTTAAAAAATTTGATGAAATTTGAAGTAATATAAGTCTTTAAAAATTTGATGAAAATTGAAGTGAATAAAGTCTTTAGAAAATATGATGAAATTTGAAGTGAATATAAGTCTTCGTAAAATCTAGTGAAAATTGAAGTGAATATAAGTTCGTAAATTCTAGAAAATTGAAGTGAATATAATCTTAAGATAATTTGATGAAATTTGAAGTGAATATAAATCTTAAGAAAATATAATGAAATTTGAATAAATATATATATATATCTTAAAAAATTGATGAAATTTGAAGTGAATATAAGTCTCTAAAACTGATGAAATTTGAAGAATATAAGTCTTCGTAAAACTGGGAAAATTGAAGTGAATATAAGTCTTCGAAAATATGGTGAAAATTGAAATGAATATAAATCTAAGATAATCTGATGAAATTTGAAGTGAATATAAGTCTTTAAAATATGATGAAATTTGAAGTGAATATAAGTCTCGTAAATTGATGAAATTTGAAGTGAATATAAGTCTTAGAAATTCCATGAAATTTGAAGTGAATATAAGTCTTCTAAAACTGGTGAAAATTGAAATAATATAAATCTTAAGATAATCTCGATGAAATTGAAGTGAATATAAGTCTTTAAAAATTGATGAAATTTGAAGTGAATATAAGTTCTAAAATTCAATGAAATTTGAAGTGAATAAGTCTCTTCAAAAAATCGTGAAATTGAAGTGAATATAAGTCTTAGAAAATCGATGAAATTAGTGAATATAAGTCTCTAAAAATTGATGAAAATTGAAGTGAATATAAGTCTTCGTAAATTCGTGAAAATTGAGTGAATATAATCTTAAGATAATTTGATGAAATTTGAAGTGAATATAAATCTTAAGAAAATATAATGAAATTTGATGAATATATATATATATATATATATATATATATATATATATATATATATATAAATTTATATATATATATATATATATATATATATATATATATATATATATATATATATATATATATATATATATATATATAATATATATCTAAAAATCTGATGAAATTGAAGTGAATATAAGTCTTCAAATTTGATGAAATTTGAAGTGAATATAAGTCTTCGAAAATATGGTGAAATTGAAGTGAATATAAATCTTAAGATAATCTAATGAAATTAAGTGAATATAAGTCTTCGTAAAATATGATGAAATTGAAGTGAATATAAGTCTTCGTAAAATATTGTGAAAATTGAAGTGAATATAAATCTTAAGATAATCTAATGAAATTTGAAGTGAATATAAATCTTAAAAAATTTGATGAAATTTGAAGTAAATATAATTTAAAAATTTGATGAAATTGAAATGAATATAAGTCTTCGTAAAACTGATGAAATTTGAAGTGAATATAAGTCTTTAAAATTTGTGAAAATTTAAGTGAATATAAATCTTAAGATAATCTGATGAAATTTGAAGTGAATATAAGTCTTAAAAAATTTGATGAAATTGAAGTAATATAATTCTTAAAAATTTGATGAAAATTGAAGTGAATATAAGTCTTTAAAACTATGAAATTTGAAGTGAATATAAGTCTTCGTAAAATTTGGTGAAAATTGAAGTAAATATAAGTCTTCAGAAATTCTGGTAAAAAATGAGGTGAACATAATCTTAAAATAATTTGATGAAATTTGAAGTGAATATAAATCTTAAGAAAATATAATGAAATTTGATGTAAATATAATTCTAAAACAATTTGATGAAAATTGAGGTGAATATACGTCTTCAGAAAATCTGATGAAATTTGAAATGAATATAAGTCTTTGGAAATTTGGTGAAAATTGAAGTGAATATAAGTCTTCTGGAAATCTACTGAAAATTGAAGTGAACATAAATCTTAAGATACTCTGATGAAATTTGAAGTGAATATAAATCTTAAAACAATTTGATGAAATTTGAAGTAAATATAATTCTAAAAAATTTGATGAAAATTGAAATGAATATAAGTCTTTAGAAAATCTAATGAAATTTGAAGTGAATATAAGTCTTCGGAAAATCTGGTCAAAATTGAAGTGAATATAAGTCTTCAGAAATTCTTGTAAAAATTGAAGTGAATATAAATTTAAGATAACTGATGAAATTTGAAGTGAATATAAATCTAAAAAATATAATGAAATTTGAAGTGAATATATATCTTTAAAAAAATTGATGAAATTTGAAGTGAATATAAGTCTTCGTAAAACTGTGAAAATTGAATGAATATAAGTCTTGAAAATTTCGTAAAATTGAAGTGAATATAAATCTAAGATAATCATGAAATTTGAAGTGAATATAAATCTTAAGAAAATGTAATGAAATTTGATGAATATATATCTTTAAAAAATTGATGAAATTTGAAGTGAATATAAGTCTTCTAAATGATGAAATTTGAAGTGAATATAAGTCTTCGTAAATTCAGAAAATTGAAGTGAATATAAGTCTTCTAAAATATGGTGAAATTGAAATGAATATAAATCTCAAAATAACTGATGAAATTGAAGTGAATATAAGTCTCTAAAATATGATGAAATTTGAAGTGAATATAAGTCTTCTAAAAATATTGTGAAAATTGAAGTGAATATAAATCTTAAGATAATCTAATGAAATTTGAAGTGAATATAAATCTTAAAAAAATTTGATGAAATGAAGTGAATATAATCTTAAGAAATTTGATGAAAATTGAAGTGAATATAAGTCTTCGAAAACTGATGAAATTGAAGTGAATATAAGTCTTCGTAAAATTTGATGAAAATTGAAGTGAATATAAGTCTTCTAAATTTGAAAAAATGAAGTGAATATAATCTTAAAATAATTTGATGAAATTTAAGTGAATATAAATCTTAAGAAAATATAATGAAATTTGATGTAATATATATCTTAAAAAATTTATGAAATTTGAAGTGAATATAAGTCTTCAAAACTGATGAAATTTGAAGTGAATATAAGTCTTCAAAAATGGTGAAATTTGAAGTGAATATAAGTCTTCTAAAATATGGTGAAAATTGAAGTGAATATCAAGTCTTCGTATCGATGAAATTTGAAGTGAATATAAGTCTTAGAAAACTTTGTGAAATTTAGTGAATATAAGTCTTCGAAATATGATGAAATTTGAAGTGAATATAAGTCTTCATAATCTCATGAAATTTGAAATGAATATAAGTCTTTAGAAAATTGATGAAATTTGAAGTGAATATAAGTCTTCAGAAAAATGGTGAAAATTGAAGAATATAAATTAAGATAATCTGATGAAATTGAAGTGAATATATCTTTAAAAAATTGATGAAATTTGAAGTGAATATAAGTCTTTAGAAAATCATGAAATTTAAAATGAATATAAGTCTTCAGAAAATGGTGAAATTGAAGTGAATATAAGTCTTTAGAAAATCATGAAATTTGAAGTGAATATAAGTCTTCAAAATTTGATGAAAATTGAAGTGAATATAAGTCTCAAATTCGTAAAAATTGAGAATATAATCTAAGATAATTTGATGAAATTTGAAGTGAATATAAATCTTAAGAAAATATAATGAAATTTGATGTAAATATATATATCTTAAAAAAATTGATGAAATTTGAAGTGAATATAACTTTTCAGAAAAAGTGATGAAATTTGAAGTGAATATAAGTCTTCAGAAAATATGGTGAAAATTGAAGTTAATATAAGTCTTCAGAAAATCTGGTGAAAATTGAAGTGAACATAAATCTTAAGATAATCTGATGAAATTTGAAGTGAATATAAGTCTTCAGAAAATATGATGAAATTTGAAGTGAATATAAGTCTTCAGAAACTCTAATGAAATTTGAAGTGAATATAAGTCTTTAGAAAATCTGGTGAAATTTGAAGTGAATATAAGTCTTCAGAAAATCTGGTGAAAATTGAAATGAACATAAATCTTAAGATTATCTGATGAAATTTGAAGTGAATATATATCTTTAAAAAATTGATGAAATTTGAAGTGAATATAAGTCTTCAGAAAATCTGATTAAATTTGAAGTGAATATAAGTCTTCAGAAAATCAGGTGAAAATTGAAGTGAATATAAGTCTTAAAACAATTTGAAGTGAAAATTGATGAAAATTGAAGTGAACATAAATCTTAAGATAATCTGATGAAATTTGAAGTGAATATAAATCTTAAAACAATTTGATGAAATTTGAAGTAAATATAATTCTTAAAAATTTGATGAAAATTGAAGTGAATATAAGTCTTCAGAAAATATGATGAAATTTGAAGTGAATATAAGTCTTCAGAAAATCTAGTGAAAATTGAAGTGAATATAAGTCTTCAGAAATTCTAGTAAAAATTGAGGTGAACATAATCTTAAGATAATTTGATGAAATTTGAAGTGAATATAAAACTTAAGAAAATATAATGAAATTTGATGTAAATATATATATCTTAACAAAATTGATGAAATTTGAAGTGAATATAAGTCTTCAAAAAATCTGATGAAATTTGAAGTGAATATAAGTCTTCAGAAAATCTGGTGAAAATTGAAGTGAATATAAGTGCTCAGAAAATATGGTGAAAATTGAAATGAACATAAATCTTAAGATAATCTGATGAAATTTGAAGTGAATATAAGTCTTCAGAAAATATGATGAAATTTGAAGGGAATATAAGTCTTCAGAATCTTTGATGAAATTTGAAGTGAATATAAGTCTTTAGAAAATTTGGTGAAATTTGAAGTGAATATAAGTCTTCAGACAATCTGGTGAAAATTGAAATAACATAAATCTTAAGATTATCTGATGAAATTTAAAGTGATATAAATCTTTAAAAAATTGATGAAATTTGAAGTGAATATAAGTCTTCAGAAAATTCAACTAAATTTAAAATGAATATAAGTCTTCAAAAAATCAGGTGAAAATTGAAGTGAATATAAGTCTTTAGAAAAGCTGATGAAATTTGAAGTGAATATAAGTCTTCAGAAAAGTTGGTGAAAATTGAAGTGAATATAAGTCTTCAGAAATTCTGGTAAAAATTGAGGTGAACATAATCTTAAGATAATTTGATGAAATTTGAAGTGAATATAAATCTTAAGAAAATATAACGAAATTTATATATATATATATATATATATATATATATATATATATATATATATATTTATATATATATATATATATCTAAAAAATTGATGAAATTTGAAGTGAATATAACTTTTCGAAAATTGATGAAATTTGAAGTGAATATAAGTCTTCTGAAAATATGGTGAAATTGAAGTGAATATAAATCTTAAGATAATCTGATGAAATTCGAAGTGAATATAAGTCTTCAGAAAATATGATAAAATTTGAAGTGAATATAAGTCTTCTGAAAATATTGTGAAAATTGAAGTGAACATAAATCTTAAGATAATCTGATGAAATTTGAAGTGAATATAAATGTTAAAAAATTTGATGAAATTTGAAGTAAATATAATTCTTAAAAAATTGAAATGAATATAAGTCTTCAGAAAATCTGATGAAATTTGAAGTGAATATAAGTCTTCAGAAAATTTGTGGAAAATTTAAGTGAACATAAATCTTAAGATAATCTGATGAAATTTGAAGTGAATATAAATCTTAAAACAATTTGATGAAATTGGAAGTAAATATAATTCTTAAAAAATTTGATGAAAATTGAAGTGAATATAAGTCTCGTAAAATCGATGAAATTTGAAGTGAATATAAGTCTTCAAAAATTTTGAAAATTGAAAATATAAGTCTTCGTAAATTCCGTAAAAATGAGGTGAACATAATCTTAAAATAATTTGATGAAATTTGAAGTGAATATAAATCATAAGAAAATATAATGAAATTTAATGTAAATATATATCTTAACAAAATTTATGAAATTTGAAGTGAATATAGCTCTTCAGAAAATCTGATGAAATATGAAGTGAATATAAGTCTTCAAAAAATCTGGTGAAAATTGAAGCGAATATAAGTCTCCAGAAAATATGGTGAAAATTGAAGTGAATATACTTAAAATCCGATGAAATTTGAAATGAATATAAGTCTTTAGAAACTTTTGTGAAATTTGAAGTGAATATAAGTCTTCAGAAAATATGATGAAATTTGAAGTGAATATAAGTCTTCAGAATCTCTGATGAAATTTGAAATGAATATATGTCTTTAGAAAATTTTGTGAAATTTGAAGTGAATATAAGTCTTCAGACAATTTGGTGAAAATTGAAATAACATAAATCTTAATATTATCTGATGAAATTGAAAGTGGATATATATCTTTAAAAAATTGATGAAATTTGAAGTGAATATAAGTCTTCAGAAAATTCGATTAAATTTAAAATGAATATAAGTCTTCAGGAAATAAGGTGAAAATTGAAGTGAATATAAGTCTTTAGAAAATCTGATGAAATTTGAAGTGAATATAAGTCTTCAGAAAATTTGGTGAAAATTGAAGTGAATATAAGTCTTCTGAAATTCTGGTAAAAATTGAGGTGAACATAATCTTAAGATAATTTGATGGAATTTGAAGTGAATATAAATCTTAAGAAAATATAATGAAATTTGATGTAAATATATATATCTTAAAAAAATTGATGAAATTTGAAGTGAATATAACTTTTCAGAAAAAGTGATGAAATTTGAAGTGAATATAAGTCTTCAGAAAATATGGTGAAAATTGAAGTTAATATAAGTCTTCAAAAATCTGGTGAAAATTGAAGTGAACATAAATCTTAAGATAATCTGATGAAATTTAAAGTGAATATATATCTTTAAAAAATTGATGAAATTTGAAGTGAATATAAGTCTTCATAAAATCCGATTAAATTTGAAATGAATATAAGTCTTCAGAAAATCAGGTGAAAATTGAATTGAATATAAGTCTTAAAACAATTTGAAGTGAAAATTGATGAAAATTGAAGTGAACATGAAATTTGAAGTGAATATAATAAGATGAAATTTGAAGTGAATATAAGTCTTAAAAAATGAAATTTGAAGTGAATATACGTCTTCAGAAAATCTAGTGAAAATTGAAGTGAATATAAGTCTTCAGAAATTCTAGTAAAAATTGAGGTGAACATAACCTTAAGATAATTTGATGAAATTTGAAGTGAATATAAATCTTAAGAAAATATAATGAAATTTGATGTAAATATATATATCTTAACAAAATTGATGAAATTTGAAGAGAATATAAGTCTTCAGAAAATCTGATGAAATTTGAAGTGAATATAAGTCTTTAGAAAATCTGGTGAAAATTGAAGTGAATATAAGTGTTCAGAAAATATGGTGAAAATTGAAATGAACATAAATCTTAAGATAATCTGATGAAATTTGAAGTGAATATAAGTCTTCAGAAAATATGATGAAATTTGAAGGGAATATAAGTCTTCAGAATCTTTGATGAAATTTGAAGTGAATATAAGTCTTTAGAAAATTTGGTGAAATTTGAAGTGAATATAAGTCTTCAGACAATCTGGTGAAAATTGAAATAACATAAATCTTAAGATTATCTGATGAAATTTAAAGTGATATAAATCTTTAAAAAATTGATGAAATTTGAAGTGAATATAAGTCTTTAGAAAATTCGATTAAATTTAAAATGAATATAAGTCTTCAAAAAATCAGGTGAAAATTGAAGTGAATATAAGTCTTTAGAAAAGCTGATGAAATTTGAAGTGAATATAAGTCTTCAGAAAAGTTGGTGAAAATTGAAGTGAATATAAGTCTTCTGAAATTCTGGTAAAAATTGAGGTGAACATAATCTTAAGATGATTTGATGAAATTTGAAGTGAATATAAATCTTAAGAAAATATAACGAAATTTGATGTATATATATATATATATATATATATATATATATATATATATATATATATATATATATATATATATATATATATATATATATATATATATATATATATATATATATATATATATATATATTTATATATATATATATATATATCTAAAAAAATTGATGAAATTTGAAGTGAATATAACTTTTCAGAAATTCTGATGAAATTTGAAGTGAATATAAGTCTTCAGAAAATATGGTGAACATTGAAGTGAACATAAATCTTAAGATAATCTGATGAAATTCGAAGTGAATATAAGTCTTCAGAAAATATGATAAAATTTGAAGTGAATATGATTCTTCAGAAAATATTGTGAAAATTGAAGTGAACATAAATCTTATGATAATCTAATGAAATTTGAAGGGTATATAAATCTTAAAAAAATTTGATGAAATGTGAAGTAAATATAATTCTTAAGAAATTTGATGAAAATTGAAATGAATATATGTCTTCAGAAAATCTGATGAAATTTGAAGTGAATATAAGTCTTCAGAAAATTTGTGGAAAATTTAAGTGAACATAAATCTTAAGATAATCTGATGAAATTTGAAGTGAATATAAATCTTAAAACAATTTGATGAAATTGGAAGTAAATATAATTCTTAAAAAATTTGATGAAAATTGAAGTGAATATAAGTCTTCAGAAAATCTGATGAAATTTGAAGTGAATATAAGTCTTCAAAAAATTTGGTGAAAATTGAAATAAATATAAGTCTTCAGAAATTCTGGTAAAAAATGAGGTGAACATAATCTTAAAATAATTTGATGAAATTTGAAGTGAATATAAATCTTAAGAAAATATAATGAAATTTGATGTAAATATATATCTTAACAAAATTTATGAAATTTGAAGTGAATATAGCTCTTCAGAAAATCTGATGAAATATGAAGTGAATATAAGTCTTCAGAAGATCTGGTGAAAATTGAAGCGAATATAAGTCTCCAGAAAATATGGTGAAAATTGAAGTGAACATCAGTCTTCAGAATATCTGATGAAATTTGAAATGAATATAAGTCTTTAGAAACTTTTGTGAAATTTGAAGTGAATATAAGTCTTCAGAAAATATGATGAAACTTGAAGTGAATATAAGTCTTCAGAATCTCTGATGAAATTTGAAATGAATATATGTCTTTAGAAAATTTTGTGAAATTTGAAGTGAATATAAGTCTTCAGACAATTTGGTGAAAATTGAAATAACATAAATCTTAATATTATCTGATGAAATTGAAAGTGAATATATATCTTTAAAAAGTTGATGAAATTTGAAGTGAATATAAGTCTTCAGAAAATTCGATTAAATTTAAAATGAATATAAGTCTTCAGGAAATAAGTTGAAAATTGAAGTGAATATAAGTCTTTAGAAAATCTGATGAAATTTGAAGTGAATATAAGTCTTCAGAAAATTTGGTGAAAATTGAAGTGAATATAAGTCTTCTGAAATTCTGGTAAAAATTGAGTTGAACATAATCTTAAGATAATTTGATGGAATTTGAAGTGAATATAAATATTAAGAAAATATAATGAAATTTGATGTAAATATATATATCTTTAAAAAAAATTGAAGAAATTTGAAGTGAATATAACTTTTCAGAAAAATTGATGAAATTTGAAGTGAATATAAGTCTTCAGAAAATATGGTGAAAATTGAAGTTAATATAAGTCTTCAGAAAATCTGGTGAAAATTGAAGTGAACATAAATCTTAAGATAATCTGATGAAATTTGAAGTGAATATAAGTCTTCAGAAAATATGATGAAATTTTAAGAGAATATAAGTCTTCAGAAACTCTAATGAAATTTGAAGTGAATATAACTCTTTAGAAAATTTGGTGAAATTTGAAGTGAATACAAGTCCTCTGACAATCTGGTGAAAATTGAAATGAACATAAATCTTAAGATTATCTGATGAAATTTAAAGTGAATATATATCTTTAAAAAATTGATGAAATTTGAAGTGAATATAAGTCTTCAGAAAATCCGATTAAATTTGAAATGAATATAAGTCTTCAGAAAATCAGGTGAAAATTGAAGTGAATATAAGTCTTAAAACAATTTGAAGTGAAAATTGATGAAAATTGAAGTGAACATAAATATTAAGATAATCTGTTGAAATTTGAAGTGAATATAACTCTTAAAACAATTTGATGAAATTTGAAGTAAATACAATTCTTTAAAAATTTGATGAAAATTGAAGTGAATATATGTCTTTAGAAAATATGAGGAAATTTGAAGTGAATATACGTCTTCAGAAAATCTAGTGAAAATTGAAGTGAATATAAGTCTTCAGAAATTCTAGTAAAAATTGAGGTGAACATAATCTTAAGATAATTTGATGAAATTTGAAGTGAATATAAATCTTAAGAAAATATAATGAAATTTGATGTAAATATATATATCTTAACAAAATTGATGAAATTTGAAGTGAATATAAGTCTTCAGAAAATCTGATGAAATTTAAAGTGAAAATAAATCTTCAGAAAATCTGGTGAAAATTGAAGTGAATATAAGTGTTCAGAAAATATGGTGAAAATTGAAATGAACATAAATCTTAAGATAATCTGATGAAATTTGAAGTGAATATAAGTCTTCAGAAAATATGATGAAATTTGAAGGGAATATAAGTCTTCAGAATCTTTGATGAAATTTGAAGTGAATATAAGCCTTTAGAAAATTTGGTGAAATTTGAAGTGAATATAAGTCTTCAGACAATCTGGTGAAAATTGAAATAACATAAATCTTAAGATTATCTGATGAAATTTAAAGTGATATAAATATTTAAAAAATTGATGAAATTTGAAGTGAATATAAGTCTTCAGAAAATTCGATTAAATTTAAAATGAATATAAGTCTTCAAAAAATCAGGTGAAAATTGAAGTGAATATAAGTCTTTAGAAAAGCTTATGAAATTTGAAGTGAATATAAGTCTTCAGAAAAGTTGGTGAAAATTGAAGTGAATATAAGTCTTCAGAAATTCTGGTAAAAATTGAGGTGAACATAATCTTAAGATAATTTGATGAAATTTGAAGTGAATATAAATCTTAAGAAAATATAACGCAATTTGATGTATATATATATCTAAAAAAAATTGATGAAATTTGAAGTGAATATAACTTTTCAGAAATTCTGATGAAATTTGAAGTGAATATAAGTCTTCAGAAAATATGGTGAACATTGAAGTGAACATAACTCTTAAGATAATCTGGTGAAAATTGAAGTGAACATAACTCTTAAGATAATCTGATGAATTTTGAAGTGAATATAAGTCTTCAGAAAATATGATGAAATTTTAAGTGAATATAAGTCTTCAGAAATTCTGATGAAATTTGAAGTGAATATAAGTCTTTAGAAAATATGGTGAAATTTGAAGTGAATACAAGTCTTCTGACAATCTGGTGAAAATTGAAATGAACATAAATCTTAAGATTATCTGATGAAATTTGAAGTGAATATAAGTCTTCAGAAAATCCGATTAAATTTGAAATGAATATAAGTCTTCAGAAAATCAGGTGAAAATTGAAGTGAATGTAAGTCTTCAGAAAATCTGGTGAAAATTGAAGTGAACATAAATATAACGATAATCTGATGAAATTTGAAGTGAATATAACTCTTAAAATAATTTTATGAAATTTGAAGTAAATATAATTCTAAAAAAAATTGATGAAAATTGAACTGAATATAAGTCTTCAAAAATATGATGAAATATGAAGTGAATATAAGTCTTCAAAAACGCTGATGAAATTTGAAGTGAATATAAGTCTTTAGAAAATTTGGTGAAATTTGAAGTAAATATAAGTGTTCAGACAATCTGGTGAAAATTGAAATGAACATAAATCTTAAGATTATCTGATGAAATTTAAAGTGAATATATATCTTAAAAAAATTTATGAAATTTGAAGTGAATATAAGCCTTCAGAAAATCCGATTAAATTTGAAGTGAATATAAGTCTTCAAAAAATCTGGTGAAAATTGAAGTGAACATAAATCTTAAGATAATCTGATGAAATTTGAAGTGAATATAAGTCTTCAGAAAATCTTATGAAATTTGAAGTGAATATAAGTCTTCAGAAAATCTGGTGAAAATTGAAGTGAATATATGCCTTCAGAAAATCTGGTGAATATTGAAGTGAACATAAATCTTAAGATAATCTGATGAAATTTGAAGTGAATATAAATCTAAAAAAAAATTTATGAAATTTAAAGTAAATATAATTCTAAATAAATTTGATGAAAATTGAAGTGAATACAAGTCTTTAGAAAATCTGATGAAATTTGAAGTGAATATAAGTCTTTAGAAAATCTAGCAAAAATTGAAGTGAATATAAGTCTTCTGAAAATCTGGTGAAAATTGAAGTGAATATAGGTCTTCAGAAATTCTGGTAAAATTTGAGGTGAACATAAATCTTAAGATAATCTGATGAAATTCGAAGTGAATATAAATCTTAAGAAAATATAATGAAATTTGATGTAAATATATATCTTAAAAAAATTGATGAAACTTGAAGTGAATATAAGTCTTCAGAAAATCTGATTAAATATAAAGTGAATATAAAATCTTGTGAAAATTGAAGTGAACATAAATCTTAAGATAATCTGATGAAATTTAAGTCAATATAAGTCTTCAGAAAATCTGATTAAATTTGAAGTAAATATAAGTCTTCAGAAAATCAGGTGAAAATTGAACTGAATATAAGTCTTCAGAAAATCTGGTGAAAATTTAAGTGAACATAAATCTTAGATAATCTGATGAAATTTGAAGTGAATATAAGTCTTCAGAAAATCTGATTAAATTTGTAGTGAATATAAGTCTTCAGAAAATCTGATGAAATTTGAAGTGAATATAAGTCTTTAGAAAATTTGGTGAAAATTGTAGTGAATATAAGTCTTCAGAAAATCTGGTGAAAATTGAAGTGAATATATTTTTTAAAAAAATCATGTGAAAATTGACTTGAATATAAGTCTTCAGAAAATCTGGTGAAAATTGAAGTGGACATATATCTTAAGAAAATCTAATTAAATTTGAAGTGAATATAAGTCTTCAGAAAATCTGATGAAATTTGAAGTCAATATAGTCTTCAGAAAATCTGGTAAAAATTGAAGTGAATATAAATCTTAACATAATCTGATGAAATTTGAAGTGAATATAAGTCTTCAGAAAATCTGAAATTTGAAGTGAATATAAGTCTTCAAAAAATCAGGTGAAAATTGAAGTGAATATAAGCCTTCAGAAAATCCGGTGAAAATTGAAGTGAATATATATCTTTAAAAAATTAATGAAATTTCAAGTGAATATAAGTCTTAAGAAAATCTGATGAAATTTGAAGTGAATATAAATCTGAAGAAAATATAATGAAATTTGAAGTAAATATATATGTTTAAAAAATTTATGAAATTTGAAGTGAATATAAGTCTTTAGAACATCTGATGAAATTTGAAGTGAATATAAGTCTTCAGAAAGTCAGGTGAAAATTGAAGTGAACATAAATCTTTAGATAGTCTGATGAAATTTGAAGTGAATATAAGTCTTCAGAAAATCAGGTGAAAATTTAAGTGAATAGATGATGGAAATATGCTGTTTGATGAGATAGATGATGCCAAATGATGTATTTTAGTGTTTCCCATGATGGAGTTCGTATGGGTAAAAATAGGTTTAATTGAAAATGGAAGGATGCTGTCAAAAGTGCAGAAAATGACATTTTATCGCAGAACCGGTTCCGATATGACGGAACCGGTTCCCCATTCAAAATCGGCGGGTAATTTCAACTTTCAGAACCGGTTCCGCTCGGTAGGAACCGTTCCGTGTGATTTTTTCCAATTTTTCAAAACTTCAAAATTCATAACTTTCAAACCGTAAGTCCGCTTTGAGCCTGTTTGACGTTATTTTCTAAATTTAATGCTCTACCCTATGAAATGAAAATATTTTAGAAAACTTGAAATTATTTTGGTAAAGGGGTATAATTTCTAAAGATGATGATTATTAGCTAATACATAATGACGATGTATGTGTAATGATGTACTGGTGATGAGGATATCGATAATGTGTAGGTGAAATAGCATGGTTATGCTATTGTTTGATGTATGCATGATTGGTTGGATATCCGATTGATTGTTTTGCATGTTTATGCCGATATTAGATGTATGCATGATTGTTGATGTATCATGTTGATTTTGGTGATTCGCTTATGTTAAATGAATGTATACATATCGATTAATGTTGCATGCTATTGATGTGCGTGCATATGCATTATTTTGTGAAGTTAATTCCATCAGCGAATTTGACTTGGATTGCCGATAACCGATAACCGAGTGAGGATGGGTGGTTAGGCCGGATCGCGTCCGGTGGTTATGGACGAATCGATGGAACCGTATCCGAATGATGATGGATCGTGTTGTGACTGGTCAAGTCGGCACCGCATGCATTGAGTCCGCATTAGTTTGCATAGGATTGTAACATGCTAGGATGTCTTCAGCTGTTGCAATGCCTTTATTGTTGATTGATGATGTATGATGAATTGTATGACTATGATTGTGTATTGATTCATTGGTATTAAGTGGTGGAATAATGTGCTTGTATTATATTGTTGATTGAAAGATTTATAATATGCTTTAATTATGAGAAGTCTCACCCTTACTTTACCATTTCGATTAAATTAGCAAAAGGAGTCGGTGAGGATGGCTCTAGAGCTTATCTGTTAGTCCGTGTGTCAGTGTCATGCTCTGATTAGATTGTAACACTGGGGAACGCTTAGTTAAGAGAATCATTACTGTTTAATTATGTTGGATTTGAATTCTCTGATGACCTTGATGTCTTATAAATTTTAATTTTGGAATTTCCGCTGTGTAAGACATGGTTTTACAATTATTGAATTGTTGGATGATGATCCTCAGTGTAGCATGGCTACTGTTCGATGAAGTTGTTTTAATTATTAATTGTGACATCCCGTATTATACCGTGTTAACTCTGATTAAAGAATGATTTAGATATTAATTTAATTAATATATTCGGGGTATCTAGATGGGGTGTTACATCCAACACTAAGGACCAGATTCTTAATGTCCTCAAAGTTCACCCAATCAACATCAACAACATCTTCCTCTTCATAGTCCACATACATTTTGACAAGGAAATCTACCAACCTACCCCGATGGTTAATACGTATGTTCAACTTTTATCACTTGGCCTATGCAAAACACAACGACAACAACCAAAAAACCCTAATTTATAAGACAACAACGAAAATAACCATCGAACTAGAAACCCTAATTTATATGACATGTTACATACCTTAAACAATATTTCAGATTCTGATATTTGTCCTTCTCTGCCATGAAAGATACGATTTGAAGGAAGGAAAAGCATAAAATGAATGTTTGTGTTTGGGAAGGAAAATAGCAAAAGACACAAATCACTGTAAATGTAATTTATGTTTATGTTTTAATGTTTTAAAAATAAATTTGATGAATTTATAATTAACATTTCTAAATTTGCATTGTCACATAAGTGTTATTTTGGCCACATCATTTAAAATTTTGACACATCAAAGTGTTTGAAGGGAAAAATAAATTTTAGGACTAAATTGCAACTAACAAAAAAGTATAAGGATTGTTTTGTTCAATTTTAAAAAGGAATGACCAATTTTGCGAATTGATCAAATGCAATGACCAAAAATGTCATTAAATCTAAAAAAAAATGTATATTCATACGCCTATTTATATTGTATTATGCCCATCATTTAAACTGTCACTAGAGATTTTCATTAGTATATCTTCATTTTAATTGTAGTGGTGGCATTCACAGTAGGTTAGAAACCCATCTTTCTGTTTAGAAATTAGCTTTGTTTCTATTTCAAATTTTTCAAACATCACCATCACCAATAGTAGCAACAATTATTTTTAACTCCAAACATTTAGAGGATTTAATATTGATAAGGTTTAAGCTCATTGTTCTTTATAAAACGAGCATATAATTCAACTTTTAGTAGAGGAGTATACATCACAGCCGTTTAGAAAAAGAGTTTGATGGAAAAAAAAATACACCAAAATCATGAATTTCCTTAATATACATATAGGCAAATGTTAGCAGATATTATAATCATAAAGATATATAATAAAGATAAATACTATCTAAAAGAATGTCTATTCAATCTCAACAACAACAAAAATTCAAAAACTGTTTTTGTTCAAAATAAAACTTTTACATTTTGATTCCTTAAGCTCTCCACTAATATCATAAATTCATAATCATTAAATAAATTGTATACCAATTAACTATGCAATAATATGGTGTATTTGTGAAGCTGGAGTGGCTAAATACTATAGAAGTTGTGAACTTATTAATTTTGGCATCAAAATGATAGCTGACAGTCTATGTGATCACATTGTGTATACGGTTTTGAGGAAACAAATATACACATGGTGGGGGCAAGCTTGCCAGTTATTGATGGGAAGAACTACCTAAAGACGTTAGGTTCTTCGTCGATTAATAAATGCAGTCTCACTCTTTACACTCATAAATATATACTGTTTCACTCAGAAACTTCAAATAGAAAAGATTGGTTGAGTATATATTATATTATATAGGAAATAAGGTTATTGAAAAAAAAGACTAAGGTAGTTGATAGTTGGGACACGATAATTATGAATACACCGGCCAATAGGTTGTCTTCCAACAAGTTTGAATTTTAGGGCATGTTAGTCAGAAGAACATTATGAGATGTGCTCCTATAAATAGCACTCTTTTCTAACCATTCTCATTCCAAGAGCAAAGTAAGTTTACGAAGCTCAAATATAATCTTCTGTCTTAATTTGTGAATATTAAGATGGAAAAATTACACAAGTATGTTGGCGTTCTTGTTGTCACATTTGTGTTGGTGATAGGAATTTCTGATTGCCGAAAAATACAAAAAGAAGAATTTGTTGATAACTTTGGAGGTGGCTTAGGTGGTGGTGGAGGTTTTGGTGGCGGCAGTGGTGGAGGTGTTGGAGGAGGACTTGGACACGGTGGTGGCTTTGGAGGTGGTAGTGGGGGTGGTATTGGAGGAGGTGTTGGAGGTGGTGGTGGTGGGGGACTAGGTGGGGGTGGAGGCTTAGGAGGTGGTAGTGGTCTAGGAGGAGGAATAGGAGGAGGACATGGTGGTGGAATAGGAGGAGGAAATGGTGGTGGTGGTGGTATAGGTGGAGGCGGAGGTTCTGGTGGAGGCGTTGGAGGAGGTTCTGGAGTAGGTGGAGGTGCTGGAGGTGGCTTTGGAGGTGGTGCAGGAGGTGGAATTGGTGGGGGTGGTGGTACAGGTGGAGGTGCTGGTGGAGGCTTTGGAGGTGGTGCCGGATCTGGTGGAGGTGTTGGAGATGGTGCTGGTGGGGGTGGTGGTACAGGTGGAGGTGGAGGTGCTGGTGGAGGCTTTGGAGGTGGTGCGGGATCTGGTGGAGGTGCTGGTGGGGGCTTTGGAGGTGGATCTGGTGGAGGTGTTGGAGGTGGTGCTGGTGCTGGTAGCGGCTTTGGAGGTGGTGCAGGCGGTGGTTTCGGAGGTGGTGCAGGTGGAAGAGCTAGTGGTGACAAAGTTTAAATTTAAAAAAGTATAAATCCTATGATGAAATGTTTGTGTTATTCATGAAAGTAATGAAATAAATGTAATTTTTGCTAAATATGACATTGCATTAGCAATATAAGATTATTTATGGGTTACTGCATATATATTCAAATGTTTAGAGTAATATCCATTATATTCCCTTCCATGGAAAAGACTCTGATTTGATGACTACGATTCCACAAATGACGGTACATCGAGTATTACCATCGCAATAGAGTTGGAAGTGATCATGGATAGATTTTCTAAAGCGGATGACACTATGAGATTGCACATTAAAGAATAACTGAGGAAAATCCCCTATCCAAAAACAACTGATATAAAACCTCCTTCACAACCGGTAAAAACCAAAGGTGCCCCTAAAAAGTGTAAAAGTACACAAGATGACAATTCAACAAGGCGTACTCCGTCTTACCATGAAGTCGTTGATTCAAATTTCCCAGAAAGTCCAAAATCGTAAAAAAAATGTTTTCAATGGAGCACCCTTTTCTTAACCACCTCGTACACCTCCGATAAAAAAATCCACCAATTCCACCGCTGATTATTTACATTGATGAGATGTCGATTTTAATGCACAAACACATTGAAAGGATTATAGTTGTGCGGGGGGGTAATTAAGGGTTCCAGGTTGTGTCCGATATACTTGTAAAGGTGAGGAGAACTACATTATTGTGCGGCAAACACTTTTTTAGGAATTGATGGCGTATAAGGAAGATCACGTACAACTATATTAAGGAGGGTAAATAAGGTTTCAATAAAATTCATAACGCTCTTGTTCTATGTATTACCGATTCTGCACCACCTGACAAGTGGATGTCCCTGAAATGGGTAATCTTATAGCAAATGCATATGACAAGGTGTGTATCGATCTCACAAGATATGGTTTTCGTAGACATTTTATCCACTACGGTCGCCTCTCTCAAGACCCATCGAGCCGTATCATCTGTATTGGGTATCTTAGATCGCTCAATTTTGTTCAGGTTTATTTGAAGTTGGGGTGTCCTATTCCAACAATGTTAGTGCAATGGACGTCACATTCCACAAAAGAGGTTGAAACTTGGCCGAATCATTTTTTGGAAAGGATGGCCGAATTCACCAAGTTGTCGGAACTTGAGAGAAAATCGAATAGGGAGAAGTCGAATAAAGAACCAGTTTTAGATTTAAGCGGTAGTCATTCGTTCGGTACATTATAGAATGTAATCGAATAAGTTTTGGCTGTATTTTCGTGTATAATGTAATCGAATCATTTTGGAATGTATCTATATGATTCAATACATATATAATATATCTATTAAACATTTGACTGATTTATACATTTCATAGATTTTTAGTTTTACCAATTAAATTTTGAATTTATCTTTGATTGGTATTCATTCTGCCAAAATAGATTTCTGTCTCAGCGTAATTCGGAAATACATTTCTAAAATATTAAAAAATTACAATCAGGGAATATTTTAGAACAATAGTTTCAAAAACACCTTTTTTTACGAAATAAGGGGTTGTTTAAGGAGTGTATGTCCAAAACATGCTCTAACACAAGATAAGAATTCTCCAGAAGAAATCATATTATAAACATAAGCAGTGAGATTGGAACTTGCACGATTAAATAATTATAGCAATTACAAGTATGGAGGAATGTAGGAAATACTATGCTTTTCCTCTATGATATGAGGCATGATATAACTATACATTTGGCTATTTAAAGAAGGTTTGGTGACAGCACCAAAGAGTACAAAAGGATCTTTGATAAGGGAAAAAGGTGGAACACCACCTGAAGATATTCAAGTTTGTGTGTTTCCATCAAATTTAGTGTGTTTCTACTTGTGTGTTTCCATCAGATTTAATGTGTTTCTACTTGTGTGTTTCCATCTATGTTATTTCTTGTATGGTTCCATTTGTGTTTATATTTACTCTATTTTTTCCCCAATTTTCGCTAAAAAAAATGGGAGTAAAGTGTTAGTGTGTTTCTGTTTGTCTTGATGTTATGACACATGTATTGACATGTTGATTAGCATGTTGATATGACTGTACTATTGCTAAGAGAATAATAGTTATTGTGGTTGCTTATTCTATGTAACTATTTAGGGGGAGAGCATGATTGTCTCTCATGCTTGTTTGGTGCTTTTCATATTACTATGGTGATCTGTGTGCAGGATTTCTTACCAGATGTGTTGATATCTTGCCTGATGTGAAAATCCTGATGTGAGGCTATTTTATCTTCTATTGTATGTGCATATGATGTGTAAACTTGGTAGTTCATATTGGTTTGATATTTAGAATTTTCGTGATTGGGTTTTCACTGAGGGGGAAGTACATGTTATGTGTGACATGGGGAGTTTGGAACTGTTTGTGATGTCAGACCACATGTGTAGAGGTGTCTTATAGAGTTTTGAAGACATTCATGTAACTGCATATAGTCTCTGATTATTTTTTTTGTTTCAATTTGTACAAAGTTTACCTGTTTGTATATTGCTTGTGTTTTATGGTTGTGGTTTTATTCTTCTCTCAAGAATGATTGTGCTAAGATTGTTTTAGTCAAAATTTGTCAAAGGAGGAGATTGTTAGATCAATGGCTTTATGATTTGCATAAATTTTGCTGAAATATAGTTCTGAACTAATGTTGAACAAGATGCCACATTATCTTGACCAACTGTCATGATAGGTTTTGTTGTCATGTATGTTAGACAGATGTTGAGCCAAATATCTTGACATCTTTCAAACATTGCTGTTATATCTCTTGACAAATTTGATTTTGTTAGATCTTTTTGGATATATGTCATTATTTTGTGCAGGTTAAGGAGATTTTATTAGGAACAAGTGCAAATTTAATTTGATTTCATAAAAAGGATCTTAGGAAACCTTGAAGATTTGTTCATATTTTTGTGTGAAGATCTTGCAGCTGATTTAAAACAGGAGATTAGATTTTATTGAAGAGTCCATGCCTATTCTACAAGAGTCTATAAATAAGGACTTGCTAAACCTAAAATAGCAATCATTCACGTTGAAGAAGTTGTGGGTGCAATATAAAGGTTTTAGGAGTCTTTCAAATTCTTTATTTTTTCTTTGTATGTCACTCGTGTATTTTATATTCACTTTAGTTAAGTCATAAATTTTAAAGGATTTTAAATATTTTAGGCTTTGTTCGACAAAAATAACGGTTGGCTGATAAGTTAGTTGATAGTTTATAATTTATGACGGATGACAGATGTCTGATAGCATATAATTTAAAGTGGATGTCTGATTACTTATAGCTGATAAGATAATTGAAGTGTTTGATAAAATTAACAGTTCATTTTTTTGATAATTTAAAATAATATAAAGATATTTAATATATAATTATTTTATTTTAAATTAAAATAAACTATAAAAGGTAGTAATGAGTTTTAGTTAAAATAATAAGCGTAAAATGGAAGAAAAAATGATAAATTATAAGTTAAATTTGAAAAATAAATTATAAATTAGGAGAATAAACTATAAATTTGTGATAAACATATCCTTATCAAACATGTATTTGATTATTACATGAGCTTATAAACTACTCTCCTATCTTAAATAAGAAAATTTATTTTTTAGATTAATTAAATAATTAATGTATATGGTCTACATATAGACCAGATACATTAATTATTCAATAAATTTAAAAGGTGAATTTCTAAACTAAAAAATATCTTGTGAAACAAAATCTTGGTGATTCCGGAAGAAAACTCCATTGACCAAATAAGAATAATTTTTAAAAATTTTGACCGAATATTTTAATTGAATATTTAAGGTTATCAAAATCTAAAATTAACTTACATGAACTTACCTTTTTTTCAAATTCTATTTATTAAATCATTATTTTTCTATTGAATTTTCGTTATAAAAGAGAGAAGACTAAACAATTAAGCATCAATAAGTCATTTTATTATTTAAGATAATTGATTAAAAATGATCAATTTACTATTCCTTTTAATGTGTCTCTTGGTCTGCATTTCTAGTCAAAGCACATTGATAGAGGACATGGAAATAGAGAGTGAGTTAAAATTGATTAACAAAATTCCTATCAAGAGTATCCATGTATTTCACACTCTTCTTTACTTTTCATTTTTTTTTTCTTTCTTTAGTTGAATTCCTCTTGCTTCATAGATAAGTAACCATTCTTTTGTTTATATGTGGCTTTTAAAAGACGAAATTTGGCTATATCGTTGATTGCATTGATATTAATAATCAACCAGCCTTTAATCATCCATTGTTGAAGAACCATACGTTGCAGGTATGCATTCAATTAATTTAAGTTAAATATGTTCTCTTATAAAATTATTAAAAATAATTTTTAGTTTTTATAAAATAAAATAAATTTTAATTTCTATAAAATTATTTTTAAACGCAATTTTAATCTTTTAAAATATTAAACTGTGTGCAAAAATAATTTTATAATGACTAAAACTCAATTTTTTTTATAAGTACTGAAAAATTAAAATTAAAATATTTATAAATATCAAAAACATATTTAACCCTTAACTGATTATAAAAATTATAATACATTTTCATTTTATTGGAAATTTTATTTATTTTTCTTCTATCAATTATAGAGACACCGGAGCATCAGATCTAGAGTTGAAAATAACAAAGAAAATATTGTGAAGACTTCATCAACTAAGGCTATATTCGGACTTCAAAAAAACAGATGTCCAATTGGAAGTGTACCTATAGAAGAACAACCAAAGATGATTTAATTAGGGGAAAATCATATTTTAATAATGGTTTGGTTCAAGATATCCATGGGAACCACGTATAATTTCGTTTTTACCTATAAGCTTTTAAATACTTATCAATTTATTATTTTGATTTCACCTATAAGCAATTATATTTTAACAAAATGTTTATAGTATGCAGAAATTATATCAAAACCAGATGCTTATGAATGGTATAATGGAGTTGCTGGAACAACTAGTATTTATAATGTGAATGTTAAAAAGGGTCAATCAAGTTCTGCTGTGATGTATGTTCGAAATGGACCAGATAGCACAAGTTATATAGGCATGGGATGGCATGTAAGGTTTATATAATGGCATGCAAGTTTTACTCCAAATCACAATCTTTAAATTGAATCTAAACTAATGATCGATATATTTTTATTTAATTGAGTAATTAGTATTTTTATTCAATTAACTATTCGATTAAATCTAATTTAAAGATTATGATTTAGAATAAACTAAAAAAAACTTTTATCATTTAGATTTATTTTGCATTATTTGTTAATTTGATCTTTGCTTTTGTTATAGATTGCTCCAGATTTATATAATGATGAGGCAACTCATTTTTATGTTGTATGGACGGTATGAATTTTGGCTATCCTTTTTTATTCATTATGACAATGTAGGTTTATATGTTTTAAAGTGGGATCAGTTTTTATGAATTTTGAGGTGAACTACACCACAAAATTTTAATATTTTGTTATAGTTGAACATGACTAAATTGAAGTTATCTAATCTTTGCCTTTTTCTAAGCATATATTTTCCAATATGTTTATTTTTGTGTTTACTTTCATTATTTATGTTCATTGCTAATTAGAAGAAACTCTTATATCTATCATATATAATTTGATGTTGAAAAATGACAGGCAGATAATTTCAAAAATACTGGATGCTTCAATTTACAATGTCCTGGATTTGTTCAAACTAGTAGAGAAAATTATCTTGGTGGACGAATTGATGACACGTCTATCTATGGTGGACGGATGATTGAAATGACAATTTCTATTTCTCAGGTAATTTTTATACCATGAAATTTCTATTACTCAAATATTTTAAAGAAATATTATTAGTCATTTTATATGAAAGGTTTAGAGAAAAGGTAAGGAATATTCACTAATCTATTTTATTTTTATGTCAGGATGCTAATACAAAACACTGGTGGTTATCTAATGAAAATGAAGTGATTGGATATTTTCCAGCATCATTATTTCCCAACATGCCGCATGCCCATCAAGTAGGATGGGGTGGTAGAACATCTACCACTCAAGGTGGTTCAAGTCCTCCGATGGGTTCTGGATATTTTCCTAGTGGATGGTTTACTCATTCAGGTTATTTTATGAATGTTACATTTCAAGATAACCATGGACAAAACATTGGACCTTATCATGATCAAATACAAGAAGTTAGTGACAAACCTAATTGCTTTGTTGCTAAATACTATGGAATACCAAATTGGGATGAGGGATATTGTCTACAATTTGGAGGACCGGGTGGTAATTGTGGTGATTAATTTATATTAATGTAAGTTATAATCAAAATTTAAATATAAACAAAACCTTTTTGGTATCCATGTTTTGAATATTTTATTTTACAATTAGTTTTTAACTTTCAAACCATTAATCTAAATAATTTTATTTCAAAAATACATATTCCACTTCTAATTAATAAAGTCTACATATACATATTTAAATAACAAGAGTGATGACATAAAAACTTGAGAGTTGTTTGAAAATAATATAATTAGTTAAAGTTGGCTTTAAAAAGAGAGGTATTAAAAACTTCTTTAAATTATAAAAATATTTTATCCAAGAGCATTTGAATGAGATGATAAGATATCTCTTTCAACTTAATCAGAGGTCATAGGTTCGAATTAGGGATGACAATTGTACTTATCTCCAACAGATACTCTAAAAAATCATCCACAATAGATAGGGTAAAAGCCCACAAAATGGATACAGATATGGGCACGATCAATTACCCATGAAAATAAGCGGGTATGGGTACCTTAGTACACATCCGTCCCATACACATATATATATATATATATATATATATATATATATATATATATATATATATATATATATATATATATATATATATATATATATATATATATATATATATATATATATATATTCTTATTTTTATATAAACATGTATGCTTATCAATTTTATTAAGTACATTACTATTAAACTTGTATGTGTTATAATAAAAAACTTTGTCTATTTCTTAACTTAACAATAACATTCTTGAATTTTTTTAATGTTGGCAAAAACTTAAAATGAAATGATAAATTACATTGATCGATAATTTTTTATTAAAAATACAGATAAACAGGTGCAGGTATGGGTACTTTGGTACCCATATGATACAAGTATGGGTACAAAAGTTGATGCCCACGCAAATATGGGCTTGGTTACGGAGATTTTTAAACTTCGGGTTTGGGGACTGTAACACCGCTAATTTTAGATTAATTATTTAATTATTTAATTTAGTACGATTATATGAGTCTAGGTGAAGTGGATGGTGTTTTGATGTTTTGATGGTTATTTATGATGTTTTGGTGCTTTGTGTGAGTCCTTATGACGATATGTGAATGTGTATTCATAATGCATATGTGATGCAATAGCAATGGCTTGATGAATAAGATATTTAAGATGATGAGTTGTGTGGTGTAGGATGAGATAATAAGAAGGTTTAGGATTTAAATAATTATTTTAGAATTATTTATATTTAATAATGATTTATTAGAATTATTTGGATTTAAATAAATAAGAATAATAGAGGTGTAGAGAAAATAAGGACAAGATAGTAATTAGTGGAGAATAAATAAGGACAAGGTGGGAAATTAGATACTAAGGGTCCTAGGGGTAAAATAGGACTTAAGAGATATTGGAAAATAGGTATTTTTATTGTACGTGATAGTAGAGAATAAGAAGAAGAAAAACGCTGAGAACGAGAAAGAAGAAGAGAAAGGAATAGCTAGGGCAAGAGGATTCCACAACCTTAAGAAGATCAAAGCTTCGAACTAAGGTAATGGGAGTTTATCATTGTTATTATGTGTGATCTAAGGTGTGAATATGGTATAATTGCTTTAGGTTTTAGGTAGGTGATGGATTGGTGTTGTTTGATGAGGATTTGGTAAATTGATGATGATAATATGATGATTTATGGTGTTTTATTCACTTGATTCAAGTACCATATGATATGATATATTTTGGAATTAAAGAAGTCAAAACTAAAGGTTTGGGGTTGGTTGGAGGGCTGAAAAATAAGAAAAATCGCACAAAAAGGCATTAAAAATATGAATTTTTGGGCTCCGTTATGGCCCGTAACGTGTATTACGGGTGTCGGTAACATACCACGGGATTTTGCTCCAGAAACAAGCAAAAATATGAAATTCAGGATTTTTTGTATTACGGGCCGTAATGTACATTATGGGCGCCCGTAACATACCGCATGTTTTTGTACTACAAAATTGTTTTGGTCATAACTTTTGCACCGTAAACACAATAAACTTGGAGTATGTGGAATAAAATGAAGAATAAAAATGATAATTATAGCACCTAAGTTAGGATAGAATTAGTTTCCCCGCGTTGAATCGTTATGATATTTATTGATGATATGATGGTCATGTGGCAATGTTTCGTTTATAATAATGATTATGTGATGTATATGATGATGTGTGGATTTATATGATGTTGTTTGATTCCTTTGATGATATGATGGTGCTTGTGATTATTCATTAATGGTGATATGTGTTGACTAGCTGTGGTCGTATTATTTATGTTGTTGTGTATCATTGCATTCATGGCATATTAGGACTTCGGTCCAGTGGTGGTGATTAGGATTTGGTCCTATGATGATGGTAGGACAATTGTCCAGTGAAGGCAACAATCCCATAGTGTGGAATGGGTGCAACAGTGAAGTGCTCTGGTTCCAAGTGGAAATCAATCCTATTGGTAGGGATCTTTGGATATTGAAGATGACTAAATTGTTAGTGAAGTTTTGGTACCATATGCCTGAGCCTTGAAGAACGGGAGGAAGTAAATCGAAAACGCGTGAAGGACTGATTTGATTAGCACCACTCAAACACCAAATGAAAGGTAATGATTTCTCCAACTCAATAATCTAGCTCTTACAACCTCTAGAATTAACTGTCAGGTATAAAATATGTTCAGATTGGCTCTGATTGAAGACCAAGATATTTGAAAGGAATAACACCTTTTTGATAGTTCAACACCTTAGCTGACCCTTCGATCCATTTATCGTGTATGTTTATCCCTAACAACGTGCTCCTGTTGAAGTTTACCTTTAGACCTGACATTGCTTCAAATAACATTAAATTTACCATAAATTATTTGAATATTCAACCACATTTCTTTTCCTATTATTAAAGTGTCGTTGATATATTTTAAATGTGAGAATCGCTCTTCACCTTTATCGAATTTGTAGCAATCGATCCCCTTATTCATCAACATATTAAAGTCTTTTGCCACTATTAGAAATAAAAACGGTGATAGAGGAACACCTTACTGGAGACCTCTTTCCATCCAAAATTCTTTGGTGGAACTATCATTGCCGCCGCGATTTTGAGACATCCTGCTATCCAATTCCTTCATTTTTCTTGAAAACCCATCTTTGACATCACAATCCAAAAAATCTCAATTACTTATAAATTTTCATACTTAATACAGTATTTTAAAAATAAAAAATTTGGTGTAGTGCATGCACTACACACAACTTGTTTCATTGTTGTTGTATTAGCTTTTTATCCAGAGAGCGTAGAACAAACATAACGAAATACAAAAGCAAAATAACCCATATTTTTATATCTATTTTGTTACCATATTCTATATATACATAAAGAAAAACTACCACCACTATATAACAACAAAAACCCTATCATCTCCTAAAGGAGATGGGTGAATAATTAACTGAAATTGACATTAAGAGTAGTGTTTTTGAAAGATTGACAGATAGGACAAGTATCAACAGTATCCCTACACATAGCACACAAACAGAGATGTCTGCAAGGCAAGATCAGCACGCACGATTCTCTTTCTCCACAACTCCTGCACCATCTCTTCTTTTCACTTCCACCATCTTCTTTATCCTGCGCACACAACACTACCTTGCGCCCCTCGTTTTCGCAACAAGACTCTGCATCCTCTTCCACTGCTCCATAGTTCTTCATCTCCCTATGCATGTTTTCCAGATTGTACCGGAGACCATTAACCGTGGCTTCGTTGTTTTGCGCTAGCTCTCGCCATATTTGATTCTCCATCACAAGTGTTTTCACTCGTTCTTCAAGCATCATGTTCATTCTTTCCATCTTTTCTATCTCTTGTTCTTTGGCTTTCATTTTCTTCATCATTCCAATCTCTATCGCTTCAATTATCATCATCGTTTCTCTCTTTCTCTTTTGATCTAGCTTCACTCTAACCTTTTCCATCTAAACAAACACACACACAGATTAGTTTTTTTTTATTTAAAGTTAAATATAAAAACATACTTAGAAATGAAAATTACCTGTTGAGAAATGAGGTTGTCGATGTCGGTGTTTCGGTGGTGGATATTTAGACCATTGTTGTACGTAGCAAGATAGTAGTCTCTTGGGTACGAGACAACGTTACTGTTGTTGTTGCTGTCGGATAGCATGTCGGCGAATTTTTTACGGCGGTTATCTCCTAAGAAGATGTTGTTGTATGACGGAGTAGCCGTTGGGATAACATTGTCCGACGAGTAGTTGTAAATGTTGATGAAATTTGTGTCGGTGGAGTTAGTGTTCATGTTCATGCTTATATGTGGATGGAGAAGAGAAAAACTGATGAGAATCAAGAAAACAACGAAACAATAACTTTATATGGTGGGGGGTTATTATTCAACAAGTTTGTGGTTGTTTTTTCATTTACTATCATTAATTGTTTTTAAATATTTGCATACTTTTATTGTAAGATTCTGTCTATTAATGGATTATAAAGTTTCAATCCTACCATATTCGTACTAGTATATCTGTGTCACTATTGTGTGCTTTCAGCCGTATTTTTCTCTACCTTTTTTGAAAATTGAAATCTTTAATTAATATGGTCATGTTTTTGAAAAGTTAAACTAGCTGGTAAGGTAGGAATATTGATTGCATTTATATTAATTAGTTTTTGTAACCATATGTGACATTAAATAACTTATGCTATGTTTGGAGTGATGATACACAATATAACGGAGTAAAATAGAACTGAGTAAAATAGAACGGAGTAGAATGTAGTATTACGGAGTAGAATGTAATATTACAGAGTAGAATTAGTGTTTTAAAATCCAGCCCGATCCGGCCGGTCGGACCGGTCTGACCGAGAATCGGTGGTCCAGGCGGTCCGATTAAGGGATAAGATCGGAATTACATTTAGATCGGATGAAACCGGTGTGAAACGGTTTTGATCGAACCGACGGGTTTGACTATTTTTTTTGTTAATTATTTTTAAAAATATTGTTATAGATCAAATATATTTAGATGAGGATGAAGATGGAGACATGGATAATGCACAAGATATTATTGTTGATATTGTGAATCAAGAAAAAAGCAACACCGGAGAAGATAAAGTTGGTGGAGAAGACAATGAAATCAAGATGAATATGAATATCAAGATTATGACAATTTGACTTCATGGACATAAAAAATTATGGATTGTTGAGTGTGGATTTTTGTGACTTATTATAATACTATAACTTATAAATTGTTAAGTTTCTATCACTTATTTGAATTTATAATTTGCTACATTAAGTTTCTATCACTTATTTTGATTGTTACTAATACTTTTGTTTATTCTAAATTATTTGAATTTATAATTTTCTATATTATTATAGTTACAAATTTCATATAATGAATATATTTTTTTATGGAAACTGGGTCAAAAGTCATGCATTCGACCCTTGACCCATATAATAACAGTGAAAGAACTTTACCGAGTCGATCACCGGTCCGGGTTTTAAAACATTGAGTAGAATGAAATAGATTGGAATAGAATATAAATATCACTATATTGTTTAAGTATTTTATTTAAAAAGTTACTCTATAATTTATTTCATTCTATTCCGCTTCATTCCGATGAGTTTCATCAATCCAAACATACTTTTAAAGAGAAAGTAAAAATTTAAGTATATTAAAATTGTAAATACATTAATAATGGTATTTAACTTTATTATTAAGTCTATTTTTGAGCCATTAATTAATTTAATAATTGAATATTTGTTTTTTCAAACTTATAGTACTTATATTTTAAAAGGAAAAAAAAAAGTGTATGATAATATAAAATATTTTTATACTATTAATTAATCACAAACGTATATTTTATTAAGTCACGTTTTAATTTTAAAATAATAATATAACATAATTAGATATTATAGTCATATTAAATAATAGTGTAAAATTAGTTTACACTAGTATTTTCATTATCTTTAATCGAATTAAAATTAGTTTCGATTGAACACACTACAATAGTAAAATAGTAATTCTGAAAAAATTACACATACAAATATACAACAATTCAAAGACATGTCTTCAAACCAATTTTTTTTAAAAATGAGAGTTGTTTTTGATTTTCCACGACGACAGATAACTTTAAAATTAATTCTTCGAATTTATCTTTGGAGTGAATTCAGAGATGCGTGTCTGATCTAAATTTTATCAAAAAAATAATATTTAGTATGTTTAAAAATGTATTTCTGAATCTATTCAAAAATATTTTAAATTTTTAGAGATGCATCTCATAGATGAGAAATTACCTTTTTATTTATTTTAAAACACAAATTAACATTCAGATATAAAAAGAAATATAGAATAATAAATATTCAATAATATAATTAAAAAAAATTGGGAATAATATCAATTTTATAAATTATTTATAATGAATTTAGCCTAAATTACAGTTTTGGTCCCCCTATTTTAGTGTTTTAACGATTTTCGTCCTCCTATTTTGTTTTTAAACATTTTTTGGTCCCACATTCCTACTTTGGCTATAAAAAAACGCTTATAGTCACTTTTTAAAATACGTGGCATATAATAAAATATCAGTTGTGTGTTATACAATTACAAGGAAGGAAAAACATTTATTTTAAAAAGTGAAACATAGTCGTTTTTTGTAGCCAAAATGGGAATGGAGACTGTTCTGGATAGCCTGAACACATTCGGGAAGGTGGTTCACCCCATATGATACTGCGACCGATTCGACCCAGCGGCATCGCCACGAGCTCCCCGCGAGCGTTTCTGCCATGACATGCTCGGTATGTGTCGAACAGGACGACGCTAACAGACATCTCCCCGAACGCCCGTCAGGCGCTAGGTGCCTGACATAACGGTAAGTAACTGTCGCATCTGCCCGGCTTTGACCTAGTCAGCCCGGATGGCTATATTTGTGGACCTGTATATTTCGGTCCAAATGTAGCAACCAATGAGAATCTTCCTATGTCATTAAATAAACTCTCATAACCTTGAGGGCAAGGTATCACCTTTTACACCCTAATAACTCAAATATTTCTTGCCTTCTCATTCGATCACCTGCTTACTTTAGCATCGGAGTGCCTTGTAGGTACACCACCCCCTCTTCTCATCAACTTGCTTGGAAGATCATCAACCGCCCGGCCGTCTCCAGTTCTGATCAACAGCCAGATCAGTGGCGCCGTCTGTGGGAATCTTTCTTCCCCATCTTCTTAGAAAACACATCCGAAGATCAAAGATAAATCTAAACCTCACAAGATGGCTGAGTCCAACGATCTGTTTCTTCCCAGTCGTCCTTGATCATGCATAAAATCCTCAGCCGAGATGGGTGCCTGGAAGGAAGATTGTAGGGATCCGAGATAGGACTCGGCCTTAAAGGAGAGATCTACGTCCGATACGGGTCTCGAAAAGGCATGAGGACGGCCTAGATCCGAGAAGTAGCTCGGCAGATACTCCAAGATGAAAGATTGAATAGACGTTATGAAGATGAAGAGTTCCTGAGTCTTTATGAGACGTTACTAGTGAATGATTACAAGTCAGAACATCTAACCTCGCCTTCAAAGCCATGGTTAATGAAATGAGGCGCTTAAGGAAAGAAATAGCTTCAAGGAAGGAATGATATAATAGGTTTCGCCAATGGATAAGCAAGACAATGATAAGCTTGGAACTTGAGTTACGACACTTGAGCTTCCAAACCCTAAAATCACTTTAATAAGGTTTTTCCCAAGAACATTTGGCGCCCATTGGGGCCTCTGAAATCATTCCAGCCGCACAAGCAAAAACACATACGTATCGACAATGTCTCAAACATCACCAACAGATCCACCGGATTCACTCGATTCTTGGCCATGATCGATGACCGCGCCAAAGATAACGAAACACTTCAGATAACGCTCAAGCCCTTCAACCAAGAGCTGGATGAGGCGAGGATCAAGTAGAACCTCCGAGCCGCAACCTTTGTCTCAAGCAATCTGGGAGGATGCTGTTCCAGATAATTTCAAACCCCCTGTGCTGGCATCATATGATGGCAAGACGGACCCCCAGGAGCACATCATCGCGGTTAACAATACAATGGCACTTATTGAGCAACCGACTCCCGCAAGTCGATGGCCGGTACCTTTAGAGAATCGGCCATACCGTATATGGGGCTTCCCCGGATTGTCTATAGTGAGCTATCAAGACTTCAACCGGAAAATCATTCAGCAGTTTTCAGCTAATCGTCATCGCAAGGTAGCCAATACCTCCCTCTTCAACGTGAAATGCTTCCGAATCTCTCCGGGACTTCATGGCTAGATTCAACGAGGAGACTATCAAGGTCTCACATCCTAATCAGAGATATTTGTATGCTGCTCCGGGCCTTAAGGGCCAGTCAATGAGCCCAAAAGCCCGCCAAGAGCATGGACGAGATCATTACTCGGGCTGAGTGCTACGTGAAGGGAGAAGAAAGTAACATGGAGAAGCGAGCTCGAGATTCTAAAGACAGGGGGACGGGACGTGACGTAACGAATCCGACCACGGGATACTACCACCACCCGTGAACGAGCTCGAGACAGACGACCTCCGCGCCCACGATCGGCTTTCGGCTCCAAGGAGACGTTTACACCCCTCAACACCAGAAGGGAAGATATCCTCCGGACGGGTCATTTGAAGTCCACCCACCTTACGGCAGTAGTAGACTGTTACACTGGCTCTGAGGATCTAGAGCATGGTGTGAGTTTCATCGTCAAGGACACACCACTAATCCTGCGTACAATTGCGGAGGGAGATTGAAAAATTAATTCAAAGAGGAAAACTATCAACATATGTGAAGGAGGACCCTGGGAGGACCAGCAAGCGGGATTCATCCCCACGACAAGACTCGGCTCGATTCCGGTCCAAGAAAAGGGCAAGGCAAAGGAAGAGGTGAAAGAGGCGAGATCAACCAGATACCTCAACACCATCTCGTGGGCTTTGCGAGGCGGCTCCACTAGTTCACCAAAAGATATGCTCTGGTTCCGCGTACGTGATCGGAACCTCGAGGTTTGATCCCGGTGGTAACCTTCCTGGGAAGATGCCAAGAAGGTTCTACCACATGAAAACGATCCTATGGTGGTTGAGGTACGATCCGGATTGGGCGCTAAACATGTGTTGATCGATCCGGGAAGTTCTCGGACGCCTCTCCGGGAGGCTTTCAAGGGAACGGGTTTCAACCAAATGAGTTGCCTTTCAAAGGACTCTTGTCGGGTTCTCCCAGCAGTGTGTTCTGGGTATCTTCCCGTGATCGACTACTTTGAGAAGGAGAAAATGCCAAAGTCGCTCGTGTTAGGTATTGGTGGTTAACGCCGTCACCCTACAATATTATCATCTAGCGACCTTCGCTTAATGCACTTGAAGCGGTATTGTCAACACCGTTCTTGACTATGAAGTATCCCTCGAACAAGCGTATCGGGTTATCCGTGGAGGTTGGCCGGGTGTTATAAGGCAGTTTGAAGGCTAAGAAAAGGTCGGGTCCATCGAAGCTTCTCGAAACACGAGGTCGGCATGGTCGATATTGATCCAAGAGAAAGGACGGCGAGGATGGACTTACTCCTCGTGAGGAGGTCAAAGACGCTCAAATCGGCCCGTCCTCGCAAATTACCCACCTCGGAACGCAGTTGACAAAGGAGGAGGAGACCAAGATAGTCCAGGTATTAAGGCAAAATCTAGACCTTTTTGCCTGGAAGTCGTCTGATATGCCGGGCATAGACCCCGAGATCATGTGTCATCATTTGTCAATTGATCCCGGAGTCAAGCCGGTGTCACAAAGGAGGCGGAAGATGGGGGAAGAAAAGGGACAAGCCGTTTCGGAGGAAGTAGGAAAGTTGTTGAAAGTCGGTTTCGTGAAAGAGGTGCAATACCCAACTTGGCTATCAAACGTTGTTATGGTGAAGAAGAAGAATGGAAAGTGGAGGATGTGTGTAGACTTCACCGACCTGAACAAAGCATGCCCGAAGGATCCGTATCCTCTCCCTCACATTGACGGTTGATCGGCGTTCTTGGGTTCCGCCCTAAGTTTTTGATGCGTGCTGGTACAATCAATCCGGATGAACCCGGCCGATGCGTCAAAACAACCTTCATGACGGAGCGAAAGAATTTCTATTACGTAGTTATGCCGTTTGGTTTGAAGAAGCCGCGCGACCTACCAGACCGATGGATATGGTGTTTCCTCATTGGTCGGAATATTGAAGTGTATGTAGACGACATGGTGATAAAACCACGCGGGAGTAGATCATGTGATAGACATTAGGGAGACCTTGCGGTGCGGAAATTCAATACGCTTGAACCCGGACAAGTGTACATTCGAGTACAAGCCGCAAGTTCTCGGGTTTCATGCTCACAAATCGTGGTATCAAGCCAACCCGATAAGTGCCGCGATCATCGACATGCAGAGTCCGACTCGACACGAGAAATGCAAGATTAATCGGTCGTTTGGCAGCGTTGTCTCGTTTCTTATCTTGTGCGGTGACAAGTCCATTCATTTCTTCTCGGCAATTAAGAAGAGCTCGGTTTGAATGGACTAAGCATGAAGAAGCATTCAATGGGGTAAAGCAATTCTACGGCGCCTCGGACTAGTCAGACCCAAAGAAGGCTCTCAATTGACACTTTACCTGGCAGTAACTGAAGGGGCAATCAACTCTGTGTTGGTACAAGACACGGATGAAGGAGGCGTCCCAGATACTTTGTGAGTAAGGTGTTAAAAGGCGGAGACCGATACGTAAGATAGAGGCGGCCTTGGCGCTTGTGACCACCGCACGAAAACTCAGACATTACTTCCTTGGACACCCCGTCCAGATGAAGACTAATTTTCCTTTGAAGCGGTGTTGCCGGACTGGCCGAATGATGGTGTCTGGGCGTGGAACTATCGGAGTATGAGATCGGCCATCCTCGTACAGATCAAATCCCAATCTTTAGTTGATTTCATGGTAGAACTTGTCTACTCACCGGGAGAGGACTTTACTCAGAGGTGGATTCTGTCTGTTGATGGGTCCTCTAATCTCAAAGGTAGTGGCGCAGGGGTAGTTATGGAGGGTCCAGGAGAGATGGTGCTTGAATACTCTTTGCGTTTCGGATTTTCTACGAGTAACAACCAGGCAGAATACGAAGCTTTGCTGGCCGGTCTGAGGTTAGCTTTGGAAGTAGGGGTGGACTTACCGGTTCGCACCGATTCACACCGGTGGTCGGACAAGTGGACGGGTCGTTTCAAGTAAAGGACCCCATTTTGGAGAAATATTTGCGGCAAGCCGTTTCATTGAGTCGACAGTTTGAGGTTTTTGAAATATGTCATGTGGCCCGGGAAGAAAATACTCGAGCCGATGTTCTATCGCGGTTGGCTAGTTCTAAGGATCCCGGGATGAACAAATCGGTCATCCGTGAGGTACTTCCAGTGCCCAGTATTGAAAAAGGAGAATCTCTGGCAATTCGTGAGGGAGACGGCGGGTGGATGAGCCCGATCGTCCGTTATCTACAACAAGATAGGTTACTTGAAGATAGAGAGAAGGCCAAACAAATCAAGAAGATTTCATCCCGGTTTGTAGTGGAGTCCGGAAAACTATATCGGTTGGGACGTGTAGCTCCCATGTTACGCTGTGTGTCAGAGGAGGATATGTCAACAGTGATGAAAGAGGTTCATGAGGGGACTTGTGGAAATCATGGAGGACGAAGGTCTTTGGCTGGTCGGATCTTAAGAAATGGTATTCGGCCTCGTTAACAAAAGATTGCCAAGAATATGTGGCACAATGCTCAAAATGCCAAACGTTCGCTCCAACCATTCACACTCCATCCGAGTTCTTGCACACCGTTCTGGTGCCGTGGCCTTTTATCGGTGGGGTGACATCCCGGGCCGTTCCGGTGGCTCGGACATTGAAGTTCCGATCGTAGCGGTGGATTATTTTACTAAGTGGGTGGAAGCGTTGTGTCCGGATCTCGGCGGACCGAGTTCGCGTTTTATTGGAGAAGTATCATTTGCGGTTTGGACTACCTCGGGTCATTGTCTCTGACAACGGGCACAATTTGCAAGTACCTCGGTAGTGGAGTTCGCATGAGCTCGAATTCAAAACAAGTTTATATCAGTAGAGCATCCACAGCAAATGGGCGAGTTGAGTCGGCCAACAAGGTCATACTTAATGCAATAAAGAAGAAGTGGATTCGGCCAGGGGTTGTGGGCGTAGTGCCTACAGTTTTATGGGCATACCATACCACAATCCATTCCACAACTCAAGAGACTCTTTCGGGATGGTTTTGGCCGATGCCATGATTCCGTAGAAGTGGTTTTACCTCTTGGCGTCGAGAAAATTTTGAAGAGGAAGCCAATAACTGGCTTTGAATGAAGAGGCGGATTTCTTGGACGAGATAAGGGACACGGCCCATGTCGTGGAAATGGCGACAAAGAGAATGACCAGACGTTTCAACTTGCGGGTGAAGCAACGAGGGTTTAAGGTTGGAGATTTGGTACTTAAGAAGATAACCGATCCTACCAAGAAGGGTAAGTTAGATCCCAGTGGGAGGGACCATTCGTGGTCTCGGAAGAATTGCAAAGCAGACCTATAAATTGGAGACGTTGGACGGATCAATTACCAAGGACTTGGAATGTTGCAAGTCTTAAATTTTATTTTAGTTAAATATATTTATGTAAAAATAACTGGTGTACTATTTTCCCTAGGCAAGGGCCAGGGTTTTTAATGAGGCATCTACCTAATGAAATTATATTGCAGCATCTGATCTGTAGCAGCAAATGGCGACGTGCTGCTAAGCTCGGTCTAAAGATCGTCTTTCAGTCACGGAAAGGCTCTGTTCCCATGTGGAATACTCCTTGGTCAACCTCGGCATGAGGCTCTGAACCCTATGGCGATGTGCTGCTAAGCTCGATCTAAAGATCGCCTTCATCCACGAAAAGCTCATTCCCATGTGGAATACTCCTTGGTCAACCTCGGCATGAGGCTCAACCCTATGGCGACGTCTTTGCTAAGCTCGGTCTAAAGATCGCCTTCGGTCATGAAAAGGCTGTTCCATGTGGAATACTCCTTGGTCAACCTCGGCATGAGGCTCGAACCTATGGCGACTCGCTAAGCTCGGTCTAAAGATCGTCTTTCACCACGGAAAGGCTCATTCCCATGTGGAATACTCCTTGATCAACCTCGGCATGAGGCTCACCGTTAGCGGCGTGATGCTAAACTCGGTCAGGATCGTCTTTCCGTCACGGAGGGTCCTGTTCTCCTGAGCAACCTTCAAAACGTATAAAATAAAAACATTTTACGAAGTTGCATCTAGCGTTCCTTAACACTTTCTCCTCGGCAAATCGGGATTGACGAGAGATGCATGTGGTTACTTAACAAATGTTATGTTTCTCTCTAAAACCACTAGGATTGCTTGTTGCATCCTGTGGCTTGGGGGGCTCGTAAATACTACATAAAAGTTCGCAACTAGGCAAAAAAACTCGGAAATTAATAGCGAAAATTCAGAAAGCAATTGCATAAGCCCGGCAGGGCGAATATTCAAAATACAAAATGCATCCGCCAAAAGGGATGACTAACTATGGAAACAAAAGAAGAAGTCAGGGATTGGGGTCGGCAGGGTCGGCATCCACCTTAGCGTTTTCTTCGCTAATAGTGGTCTCGCTGTCATCTTCATCAATCTCCACCAGTTTCCCATCTACAATGGTCTTGAAGTAATCAACCTCCGAGATATCTATGTCGGGGTATAAGCAATTGACTTGAGCTTTGGCGCGGTCAAAAGCTAAGTCCCCGGCGTCCAGCACACCCATCTGGGACTTCTTTAGTGCTTCCTTCAGCTCGGAGCATGATTTTTCGTAATCCGAACTCGGTGGACATCTGAGCTCATCTTCAAGGTCTTTATCCGTTTGCTTGCTTCGAATTCTTCTCTTCAAGACTTGTGATGTTGTCGGCCGGAGAGTTTATTTTTGAATACATTGTTGGCGTTGAAGGAATTGCTCGTTGTCACCAACCTCTCGACTTCGCCTCTCTCGTCTTCTTCTTCTCCACATGATCACCGATTCAAACAGACTTGGTGAGCACAAGACACCTCATATGAACTCATTGTTTGGTGATCCGCTGAACCCGATGGGTCAACTTGTTCACATCGGTGGTGGCGTTGAGATGATCATACAAAAACTTAAAGCTCAAGTCGGCGGCCCGTAACCGATTCTCGGAAGAAGCTCGACCGAGCTATCACGCTTCCTTCACAAATTGGAGATAGCCCACCGCCGAGTTGGTCTCGTTCCCCATAACGGTCTTCGCTTTTTGGGATAGGCTCAATGGTTCTGGTGGGCGCCGGAGGAGAAGCTGTGATGATGTTTGTTTCTGCAGCAGGGTCACGGGTCGTGGCGTTTTTCTTCTTTTTCGGAACGCGTACTTCCGGCCGGCAAGTTGGACTTGGTCTCGGAGGACAGATTACCCATTCGGGCAAAGATGAGCGACCATTAGCTTCCTCTGTTCCTTTACGGACATATCAGTCATTTTGTCTGTGGGAAATAAAATGAGGAAAGGAAGTTAAGTATACAAATAAAGCATAGGAAAATAAAGATAGTCGAGAAGTTCTTACCTAGGAAGTCGGGGACTTCCTCGGGAGACAAGTAAATCCTTGACGAATCGGCTCAAGGAGTCCAGATTTCTAAAGAAAGGATTTCGGTATCACTCAGTGTCAGAGTAAACCGAGATGGGAGTGGGTCACAAGTCCAGTACAAAGGGAACTTATGATGCCCATCAGAGCCATAAATAACATGAGGGCACCGAGACCCACATCTTACTCGGATGAAGCGCTCTTTGTAGCCTTTAAAGTTGGAGGTATAGGCTTGGAGGAAACTTCTTTTTGGGATGCCACTGATGGCAACCCAGTTTCCGGGCTCCGTGCTTTTTATTTCGAAAAAAGAGAAGAACAAACCAATGGTGGGGGTTATGGACAGGGCTCGGCAAATTACTTCGAAGGCCCGGATGAAGCCCCAGCTGTTGGGACGGAGTTGGGAAGGAGCCAGGTTAATAGTACGGAGGATATCAGTCTCGAAATCGGAAAGTGGGAATTGAATGCCAAATTCCTCGATCACTCCAGATAAAAGTAAAACCATTCCGCCTCGACTCGAGGACGGATCATGGTACTCTCTCCATTCACAGATTCTAAAATCACATCATCTTCTCCTGTGGACGAGATACTCCATAGAGAACGAAGTGATTTCTTCATCTTGTATCAGCTTCGCTTAAAGCCAACGCTTCCCTTTGATCACCGGTTGGTTTCCATTATTAGCTCCACCGAACACGAAGAGTCGGTCGAATCACTTCGTAAAAACTTCAAAGACAAACCCCGTCCGTAACTCTCTTTAGGTCGCTTACCCTTTGGATACCTCTCATCTCGCACATGCATTCCTCTAACAGGGTTTTTCGTTCCTCGTCTCCTAAATGGATTTTGCGACCAAAGTCATCGCATTCCCTAATGAAGCAACTCGATTTTCAAAAATCTTTTCATTCTCGAAAACTGTGAAATCGCCACCTAATTTTATTCGTTCTAAAAAGAACGGAAAATATAGATAAAACCCCAAACATGCGGATAAGGCGGTCTACGGACCAAAAGTGGATCGAGTCGGTTATGTAAGGGAAGGTATTAGCACCCCACATCCATCGTCGATGGGACCCATTTAATTCTCTGCTTGTGTGTGTGTTTACTAAGTTATGGATGCTAAAAAGAAAGCAATTTGTTTCTTATTATTTTGAGTTTGACACGATTTGAACGTGTGCCTACATATTCCCTCGTGCAATGGGAAAGTCAAAACTCTGTAGTTCCTCTTAAAAAGGCTTTAATTGGTTGCATTGATTTTATCTGAAAAATCGTGCGTTTAGGCGTTTCAAATGCTTTGAGCTAGGACTTGTTTTGTTTGTTTGAAAAGCTTAAGTCCTCGCTCATATTTGAAACGACTATTGCACGCTCTTTGTCGGAAAAGAGTTTTTATGATCGCATATGAGCGATAAAAGAATTTGAATGGGTTAAATTGTTTTTTATGTGGATGAAAAAGTACCGAACCATAAGTCTAGCATCCTATGATTCAAATACTAGAAACAAAATGAACTCAATGCTCAACGAGTCGTCTATCATCCCAAAAGTTTTTTCTTTTATGAAAGAGTGAAGTGAAACAAGGTTCACGTTATTAAGAATCTTTAAGTAGTTGGTCTAGCATCCAACGACTTAAAGATTAGAAGTTCATTTTTTGCAAGTGTTTAAACAATTAGTCTAGCATCCAACGGCTTAAACACTTGAGTTTTCTTTATGAAAAAAATTAGAAAATGCACTCGACGTTGGATCGAGGTTTGGAACCTTAATTACAAAAGTGTTTTTGCGATGCGAGTTATGGTTAATTGAACATATGGTCCTAAGGTGCGATAATAGAAAAGAACAAACAATTGTATACAAGCATTAAATAAAGCAAGTAAATAAATTAAAAGCCCATACAAGGTGGCTTAAACAATCTATTGTGTAGGTGCATGCACGAAATAAATTCAATAGACTAATTAAACGAAACTTAATCAAGTAATTAGTTTAATAAAATTAATTAGGTAAACTAATTAATTTTAAATAACCTAATTAGATAATTAAATAATGTTTAACTAATCAATTAAAGTTTCATTGTAAGCCCAAGAGTAAGTGTGGTGTGTGCAAAGATGTGTGGCCGTTGTGACGCTTCAAAGCTTTGTCAACTCAGGGTAGTAAAAGATGGCTCGCACGAGTATTAGTTTGAAAATGTTTTTGGTTTGTGCTTTGTGAATAGTTAAAATAATAAAGCGATGATATTTACTAATTATTACAACAGATGGGGAATGGGGTACAAATTTACAAATGGGGATAATACAGGAAAAAGGAAAAAAATGCTAAAAAACTTCCTAATAATATATAAAAACAAAACTCCAATTAACACTACCATTACTATTATTATTTTTGGTGTCTTTAGGATATACCAAATATTTTATTAGTTAAGAAAAATAGAGTAGTAATTTCTTTTTAATTAAAAAATAACCATAGTTACTAATAATAATAAATAATGATAATAACAGTTTTTAATAATAGTTAAAAAAAAGATTAGTAATAATATAAATAGTTAGTAGTAATAATAAAATCAATAGTAGTAATAATAGTTACTTAAAAAAATAATAATAATACTTATTAGTAATAAAAGTAATAAATGATAATATTAATGGTGAGTGACAATAAAAAATGATAATAATAATATTAGTAACAAAACAATATTAGTAATATTAATAATATGATAATACTAATGGTATAATAATAATAATGTAATAAAAATAATGTTAGTAATAATAATAATAATATTTAGTAATAATAATAATAAGTATAATATTAACTAATCAAAATCAATTGGAAAAAAGAAAACGAACCAAAACCCATATATCTGTTCCTCTTCTCTCGTCGGAACTCTCTCATCTCTCGTCGGAAACCTCACCGTTCTCTGGTTTGGCCGCGATCGCCCGGTCTCTCTCTCGCTATCGCGATCTCCCTCTCCCTCGCACCGATCGTCCACTCTCTTCTCTCTTCTCACCGCCGCTGTTTCAGTTTGCATGTTTGGTTTCCGATGGTTTGATTGTTTGATTCGATTGTCTGAATGTTGTCTGATTGTGTTTGCGTTGACACAGGTCGTGAATGGAAAAGGAAAGAGGAAAGGACGGCGACGAATCGCAACCTCCTCGTCAGAACCCGGTAATACCTTTCTTAACTCTTCTTCTTTCTCGCTTTCGGAATGGATTTCTGGAAAAAAAACTGAAACTGAAGGCGTTGGTGGCGAAAATGATGATTGATGCTTTGCTTTTGTTTTTCTGTGTTGGTTTTTGTTTACGTTCTTGCTGGCTTGAGTTGAATGTGTTTTCTGGGTTTGTGGTTTAGAGAACTGATGCTACACTTTTTTGGTTTTGGAACAAAACTTCCTCTCTTTTCTCTTTTTTGGTTTCGAAAATCAACTGTGTGTTTCTATGTTCTGAACCCAATGTTATATTTTCTCTCTTTTCTACTCTCTCTCCACTTGAACAGATATTATCTTTTCTTAGTCTGTCCCTTCTCTTTCTGTCCCAGTTGCTTTTACCCATACTGTCATGATGAAATTTCTGAGTTTTTGCTCTGCTCTGCTTTGAATACTGACTTTTGGCTTACTGTGTTGGGCTCAATGCTGGCTTGTGATGATTACTTGCCTTTATTGACTTCGTGGCTTATTTTCTTTCTCAAATGACTCTGCAGCCTGTTGTGATCTCTTGTACTTGTTAACTCTTTGGGATTTAAATGTTGGGCTCCATGTAGTTATCATCATGAACTGCTGCTGTACTCTTGATCATCATGAATTGCTTGCTGGCTGTTTTTGCTTCTTGTCTCTCTTTACTTTCTCAATTGTCCCTGCTCTTGAGTGCTGCCTGTTGGATATAAATCATAAACTGACTACATATGTTTGCTATGGGAATATTAAACTACTGTCTTGATCTTATTGCCTCAAATTGTGGGATATCGTATGCTGCCCGGGATTTTCTGTTGCTTCTTGTATGCTCGCAGCCCGTTATATGTTTGGAAAATGTCGCTGTTATAATACTTGCTGCCTAGAATTTAAATTTGTTGCCTCTCATTGTTGCAGCCCGTCGCGTGCTTGTTCGTGAACCGGGTCAGCCCGTGATTTGCGAACAAGTAACTCCGCCGATGATTAATCTTCGAGATTCTGAGGCTTTTAGCAAAAACCTGATTCCCGCCAAACGCCTAATGATGATCTTTGGAAAACAGTTTGATAATTTTGCGTTTTCATTTCAATTATGTTTGCTAACTTGATTTTGTTTCTTGTTTCATGTAACGAATCGGCACGCTTGGAGAGGAAATGGCGAAGGAACAGGCTTGCAAAAGTGTATGCCATATGGAGCTTGAAGATGGAGCACTCAAAACAAATTCTTTGTATTTAGGTATCAATTCTTAGGAACTTTGAATTGTAACTTAAAATTAGAATTGCAATTATAATAAGTTTCAAACATTTTATGAACTTGTATACTTCCAATTTGTAACATTCATGTGCCAAGGTTTGGTAATTTGAATAAAAGCAAGTTTGGTTTGAATATTCTTCGATCCTTGAATAGTAACACCAACATTCCATGCTTGTAATAACTTGGAAATATTGATAAACTTATTCTCGTAGCGAACTTTGAATGAAACAAATCCTGGCAAAATTTTCCAAAGCTTGCAAGAATTCTTGTAACATGTTTAGAACATTTGAATGAAGCTCGCATTTGGATGGTGCTTAAAATTCAATTTACCAATGTTGATACAGATTTAGGACTTAGAATCCAAATATATAATCTTGAACATTTGAGTTGCTGTAAAAATCCAATAATTCTATCTCGCCTTGTTCCATAGAATTCAAAATTTCCTTTGAACTCCAACTCGCGATTCACTTGCTAAAACATAAACCAACATTCTAATTGGCTCGAGAATTTGAACTTCCTTTGGGCTTGAGAAAATTTACAACTGTGAACTGGAATTCGGGTGGATTTGCACCAACCACAATCCTTGTATCTTGTAATAGGGTAAACTTGGATGTACAAGATTGGTCTGAAAAACTCAAATACTTGCATAGATCACAAACTTAAAAGAAATCCCAAAAATGGAATAATTGATCGATAGATCAAAAACTTCAAGAAATCCAGAACCACAAGCCTTAACGAATTACTTGTTTCAAATAATTTTGGGTGGACACAAGAGAAAGGAACATGAACAAATATTCCAAAAAGAGATTATGGAAAGGAGGGTAAATTTTGGGGTGCGACAGTTGCCCCTATTCAATCATCTTAAACCTGGTAAGTGAGAAAAATTGACAACTTTCGAACGTTCAAGGTGTAAGAGGATTGAATACTAGAGAACCCCGAAAATTTGCCCTACGCGAGAAACCAATGCCACGAAAGAAAACAGATAACATATCTTGGTTACGGAGCCAAGAAAAACGCTTGAAGAGAAAACTTGCTAAGCATTAACGGAATGCTTTAACACAATTACTAGGAGATTTTAACAACACTGGGGATAACCGTGCAACCGAAATGAATTTAACAACAAGTTTTAATGAAAATGCTACGAGAAGATAACCGAACTTCTCAAGCGACAAGAAATAAAGATCAATGCTATGAGAAGAAAACCGAACTTCTCAAGCGAAAAGAAAAACAAAATACTAAGAAATTGACATGATTGGGAACTTAACAAAGAGTTCCCTGATAACTAAGGAATACCTGGAGGCCTTAAACAAAAATTGAAAAATTGACATGACTGAGAACTTAACAAAGAGTTCTCTGAAAACTAAGGAATACCTGGAAACCTTAAACAACATTGAAAAATGGACATGACTGAGAACTTAACAAAGAGTTCTCTGATTGACATGATTGAGAACTTAACAAAGAGTTCCCTGAATAGATGGCTAGAACAATATCGGAATTGTTGGTGCACGAAAGTGCGAGGAGCCATGGCATGCTGAATGTCTTTGACCGTGTAACCTCTGAATTACCAGCAGAACGAATTCAGTAGCGCACCCAAGAATACAATTCTCTGGGGATAAACATAACAATATCTAGCACACCGGCGTGATATAGATGTTTATGAAGTCGGTAAATCTTGTTTCAGCATTTACGATGAGAGATCTTCTTGAACATACGGACATGTTGGACAACTTCGAGTTGACAAGATCTTCAATTTGTATGATAGCTTTACCGTTGATAGAAGAATCACATTCGACACTGTGTTGAAAAACTTCTAGGGTAATGAACTTCAATTTGCGACATTGTATGGACAATGCGTTGCAGCAAGTGGATATGTAGATCAACGTCTGAGTTGGAGAAAAATCTTGAGATTTGAATAAACATCCCGCCAGGTGGATATTTATTTGTTGAGTAGTTGATGACTTACTGGGGAAATAAACGCACCAGAAGTTTGATGTAATTTTAAACATTTCGAGAGGAGTATATTGTGGAAGCCACTGCCAATAGTATTTGCTGAGAAGATTCTTGTTTGAAAGAAATCTTTGAAAATACCAAGAATAATGTTGTAGTAATCCTTTTTGAAGGAGATTCACTTGGGGAGAGAAATAAGCTTCGCTGGGGAAACTTTGCAAGAAAACCATGTGGAAAATTCACTTGGGGATTCCCGGTTGAATAATGTTTGCTGACATTTGAGTCCAACTGAAAGAGATAACTGTTTCGCTGGGGAAGAAATCTCGACTGGAGGCCATCAGTTGTGAAGATCCATACAAGTATATGACTTGTGTTTGTAGAAAAGAGGATAATTTGTCGTCTGAGAACTAATCCTTCAATTTTGATCCTTACGAGGATAATTGCAGTTTCTGTTGAAAAACCTGCAAAACAAATAGCCGAAGCTAATGCATGAGTATGATATGCATGAGATGATTTTTTTCTAATGCAAATGATGCATGATTTCCTGACTGTTGGGAGAAGGAAAATATCACTGGGGAATCCAATTGAACGATCTTGTTGTCATAAGAGTTCACTGGGGATGGTCAATCAATTCTCTGGGGAGAGAGACCTCACTGGGGAGATGACAATATTGTCAACATGTCTTTCACCCAAATGTTCTCCTGTCACTGGGGAGCAAAGTTGGATTGTCATGAAATCTTTGGCTTCCACATCCAATATATATATTTATTTATTTTTTTAACAGATTCCATATTCTGGCAAAGGCTCGGGCATGAATATGTCGTGATATGACATGAATGGATGAATGAATGAATGAATTATGCATGAATATACTAGTTGATGTATTGGTTATCAAACTGAATGCCTGACGCCACTGGGGATCAATGAAGAGCAATGGTCAATAATTTCAAGTCACCAATGTCTTTGCAATGAGCTTCTCACAGGGGAGACAACGTCTGGATACAGAGATACTTCCAAATCAGAGGAAAGGCGTAATGCTTAGAATGTCAGTCACCCCTGACATTCCGTGAATCAAAACAATTTTAAGCTTCAAAATTTCATGATTCTATCATATGAATGATTTTAAATTTATCTAGAACAGCAGCGACATTAAGTTAATCACGCAGAAAAGATAAAAAAGTAGGACAAAAAATGAAGTTCAACTGAACAATTTTTATTAAAATATGAGAAAAATAACTCATAAGCAGGGATGATGTACATAAAGATGCACATTCCTTTATGAGGAACACACAGGAAAAGTGAATCTATACACGTTTCTTAAAACAACACCGAAATTGAAATTGAACGCTATTGAACCTAAACATGCTATCCCCCTTCCTGACTGCTATTCTTCATCACTTCGCTTCTGAAGATAGTGATTGAACTAATCCTTTCCATCTGAGCTTTTGTAGTGGCCCGGAGACATCCACTGCAGCATTATGTCTTTGTACATTCCCTAACTTTTGCGTGAACCATCCTTGGAAGACCTTGGTTCACCGGGATCTTTACCCTTTTTTGCTTAAGCCGCCCTTTCGGGTTTTCAGCTTACCGGGCTTAATTTTCTTCTCTTTTTTTTTCTATATATATTTTTAGACATAATACTTCTTGACCGCGTCTGAGTTGATAGCGTGTGCCAAGTCTTCTCCATCCATGTTGGTGAGAACAAGAGCTCCTCCCGAGAAGACTTTCTTTACCACGTATGGTCCCTCATAATTTGGTGCCCACTTCCCACGAGGGTCTCTATGCTGAGAGATTATCCTTTTTAGTACCAACTCGCCCACTCTGAACATGCGGGGTCGTATTTTCTTGTCGAAAGCCCTCTTGATTCTTTTCTGGTATAGTTGACCATGACAGATGGCCGTCAGCCTTTTTTCTTCAATCAGATTGAGCTGGTCATACCTATTCTGAACCCATTCCGCTTCTTCCAACTCTGTTTCTATCAGAACTCTGAGAGAAGGAATCTCTATAGAATCTCTGCTTCCATGCCATAAACAAGAGAATAAGGTGTTGCTCCAGAGTGCGAATAGGCGTTACATGCCGTGTAAGCGAAGGCAACATCTCGTGCCAATCCTTATACGTCTTCACCATTTTTCGCAAGATCTTCTTAATATTCTTGTTAGCTGCTTCAACAACACCATTCATCTTCGGTCTGTAGGGAGATGAGTTGTGATGATCAATCTTGAACGTGTCACAGAGCTCCTTCATCATTTTGTTGTTCAGATTTGTCCCATTATCGGTGATAATCTTGCTTGGAGTACCGTAGCGACAAATTATATTATTCTTGATAAACCGGGTAACCACGCGTCACCTTCGCATGTAAGCGGCCTCAACCCACTTGGTGAAGTAGTCTATGGCGACTAGTATGAATCGATGTACGTTAGAAGCTTTCAGTTCAATCAATCCGATCATATCAATTCCCCACATAGAGAATGGCCATGGAGAAGTCAAAACATTCATAGGAGAGGGTGACACATGCATCTTATCAGCGTGAATCTGACACTTGTGACATCTCATTGCATATACCACACAGTCGGTTTCCATGGTCATCCAGTAATAACCAGCCCTGAGGATCTTTTTCGCCATTGCATGCCCATTTGCGTGAACACCAAAAGAACCTTCATGAATTTCTATAATGAGTTGATGCCTTCGTGTCTATCACGCATCGAGCAAGACTAAATCAAAATTCGCTTATACGGACACCACTACTCAAAAAAGTTGGCGGACAACTTCCTCAAAGTCTTCTTATCGTTAATAGATGCCCTACGGGTACTCGCCTTTTCCATGTATTGTGATGTCATAAAACCGGGGTTTGCGTGGTTTCTCCTCGATCAACATACGGTAGCCGGGTTCGTCTAGGCGCTCATAATGATGGAAGGTGCTTCATTAGCCCACTTGACCTTGAACATTGAAGATAAAGTGGCTAAAGCGTCGTAACGATTTCCTCTCTAGGAATGTGATGGAAAGTAATCTCATCAAATGCGGTATCGGCTTTAAAACATGATCCATGCGGAATCAACTTTTCATTACAGTCTCCACTCTCCTTTGACACGGCACCTGACGGCGGAATCTCCATAAACTTCAAGTTTTGATCCTTAAATCAATGGCTGCTTCCATCCGAAGATACAAGCTTACTACTGCCATATTGTTGGTACAATCGAAGCAGTTAGCGTTGAATGGAATATGAAACCTTTGGAGAGGTTATAATTTCCCTATTCCGTGCCCCACTGCATTGGATGCTCCATCAAACACAAGTGTCCACCGGGATCCTGGCTCGGGTCCTTCCTCTGGTCCAGGAATGTTGCATTCTCTAATGAACATGACATCTTCGTCTGGGAAGTCAAACCTCATCGGTTGATAGTCCTCCATAGGCTGGTGGGCGAGATATACGATACCACACTTCCTTGATAGCTTTAGTTACATATTGAATATCATATTCAGACAGTAACATCTGCCAACGTGCAATCCTTCCAACCAAAGTTGGCTTTTCGAAGATGTATTTGATAGGGTCCATCTTGGATATTAGCATTGTAGTGTGACACACCATGTATTGTCTCAAACGACGAGCAGACCATGCTAAAGCGCAACAAGTTTTCTCTAGCATAGAGTACCGACTTTCACATTCTGTAAACTTCTTACTCAAATAATAGATTGCATGCTCTTTCCTTCCCGTGTCATCGTGTTGCCCCAGAACACAACCCATCGATCCTTCGAGTACGGTGAGGTACATTATAAGAGGCCTCCCGGGCACAGGTGGTATCAAGATGGGTGGCTCTTGTAAGTACTCTTTGATCTTATCAAATGCTCGCTGACAATTATCATTCCATATGATGGCTTGATCTTTTTTCAACAATTTGAACAAAGGTTCACAAGTAGGCATCAAATGTGATATGAGCGGGAAATGTAATTTATGCGTCCCCGAAACCACGAATTTCCTTTTAGTTCTCGGTCTTGGCATTTCTTGAATAGCTTTTACTTTGTCGGGGTCCACCTCGATACCTCGTTGACTTACTATGAATCCAAGTAACTTCCGGACGGACTCGAAAGTACACTTGTTAGGTTGTCGAAGCTTGTACTTCCTCAATCTTTCAAGCAGTTTTACGAGATGGACAATGTGCTCCTCTTGATCGAGACACAGCGATCATATCATCCACATATACTTCAATTTCTTTATGCATCATATCATGGAAAAGAGCTACCATAGCTCTTTGATAAGTTGCCCCCATTCTTGATCAAAGGCATGACCTTGTAACGAAGGTGCCCGTGGGGTGGTGAGCGTTGTTTTCATCATATCATCGGGTCCATCTTAATCGATTGTGTCAGGAGAAACCATCCATAAAAGAAAAGCGAAGAGGCTGTGTTGTGCTATCGACTAAAACATCAATGTGAGGCGAAACTCGTCCTTGGTGGCCCGATTTAAGTCTCTAGTCTACACACATTCGAACTTTTCCATCCTTCTTGGGGACAGTGCGATGTTAGCAATCCATCTGGATATACAAACCGGAAACCGGCATCAAGCGCTTGACTTCATCTCTTATCTTCTTAGCCATCTCGGGATGCGTCCTCCTTGGTCTCTGCTTTACAGGTGAGCATTCGGGCTTTAATGGCAACTTATGCACAACAATATCTGTATCTAGTCCAGGCATGTCTTGGTATGACCAGGCAAACACATCTGCAAACTCTCGCAATAAGTTGACCAACTTATCTTTTATTTCTTGCCCCAAGGCAGTTCCAACCTTGACTACTTTCTGATCCTCCTCAGTACCCAGATTGATCACATCCACTGGTTCCTGATGAGGTTGGATCATCTTGTCCTCGTGCTCAACTAGACGCGCTAACTCCTCAGGGAGTTCATAGTCTTCTTCACCATCCTCTTCGGCTTGGTTGATCGGGAAAATCGAGAGAGTTATAGCATAGCTACGTTCAATAGGCTCGGTTTAATGCGTAAGCGATTGATTTTATTTCTTAGATATGCATGTTTATTTAGCGGAAAAACAATGAAAGTGTTGTTGTTTTATTTAGATCGTTGGAAAGCAAAAGTAAAAACAATAAAAGGGATCTCAAAGTGAATAACAAAATGAGCTTTTCATTGCGACAAACCATTCATATGAGCCCTACAAAACATCCTTTGTGCTTTAGGCGAGCACGAGTTTTCGGTTTTAAAACAAGAAATTACTTTGAAAACGAAATGGGGGGTTCCTTGACAACCCATTCACGAGGACCGCACGGAGAATCTGAGCAATCTCCACTGTGCTCATCATCTTCAAGGGCATTGATAGCCTCCGGGACCCTTTGCCACAAAAGTATCCTCTAGATGGGATCTTTCCTTTTCCCATTTCGAACTTCCAGGTGGAGGATAGTTGATAACCAAGCATGGTCCTTCTCTTCTACACTTATCAGACCTTGGGTTTAGGCCTCAATAAGAGCCTTAACATCTTGCCAGCAGGTTATATTACCTCGGCCTTTTTGTACATTTGGACAATTTCTAGAGCTTGAAAGAGGTTTCGTGCACTTCATCTCCGACGTCCACATATTTGAATTGGACACATGACTAACTAGATAGTCCTCCTCACCACTAACTTCCACAATCGGTTGTTTAACAAGAACTTCAGTTTCGATGTAAAGTTGAGGTGACCGCCTTTGCACTATGGATCCAGGGTCGTCCCAACAAACGACTATAAGGTGGGAAGATGTCCATTACTTGAAGGTGATATTGAAGAGTTGGGGTCCAATTAGCACTAGAAGATCGATCTCCCCACTTGCCATCCTAGCGATCCGTGAAAGCCTTCACAATTAAATTTGGGTTTCATAATTGCCCCTTTTACCTGTAGCTGAGCCAATGTTATCTTTGGAATTACGTTCAGGGCTGAGCCTGTATCAACTAGAACTCTGGCAAGAGTTGTCCCACGACATGTGACAGAAATATGGAAGCCATGTTATAGCGCCTTCATTCGAGGGAGATCGTGTCGGTGAATGACAAGCAACTACCATCGTTTAAGTTTGAAACCGACATCAATGATTGATGGTGATATCTTCACTACGTACGAGCTATCAAGAAATTTCAACAGGGCCACCTTGTGGGCTTCAGAACTTCTTAATAGAGACAAGATTGAGATTTTCATTTGAGTCGACTAAGTTGATCCTTATCTTGTAGTCACTCCTTTTGATTATTTTCAGGTCTCATCACACGACTTAAAGATATCCTTGACTCTTACGCACCCAAATCGGTAGCTCAGGCCTTTTTGGAGGAATATCGACACCTTTTACCACTATTCTTCATTAGATCTTGATGATAAACTCGACCGCTACGGGTCATACCACTCGGACGGTGATGTTTTCATGATGGTTTCTTCAACACCATTGACTTGCCACCTCGACAACTTGGTTCATAACTCAAAGGCACAGCTCTTGTATTTTCATAGGGGATTCGGATAGGAGGATAAACCGTCATTGGCTCCACTGTCGTAACCGGCTCTTCTTCTTGGATAGGAGATATATGAAGCCTCCTATTATTGATGAGCGGAACCACTACATCCACTTCCAATTCAGCGGGATCTCGGTTAAACTAGACCAAATGCTGATACATCAATCCTTGCAGGTAATTTTTGAACTTTACACGAAGTTCGGGATCCTCCTGGCAGACCAAACAGCCATCATGACCTTCTTTCAACAAACGGCGTTCTTGATTCTTCAAACACCTTCTTTAAGGACATTTTCAATTGCCTACTTCCATAACAAGACCTCCTTCTTCAATTAAAGCATTCGATGATGTCCCATGCCTCGGCAATGGATTATTAGCTATGTTAGGAACATCGGTAAAGTCAACAACTTAGATCAATTAATTCACGGACTTTGCATTTGAAAGCGAAGCAATCCTCGTAGTATGTCACGGAGAGTTAGCATGGACATCGGCATTCGTTAAACCAAGGCTTGGGAGGCCACAGAGCGAGCTTGATTCTCTTGGTATCACCCTTCCATCTTGGACTATCTGGAGAAGACTCGGTATGTCATAGGAATAGGCTGAATTCTTCTTTGGTATATTTGTGATAGTGTGGACTCCTTTGTTGGACGAAACCTTTGTTCTGACTCTTGATCTGTTGTTGTTGTTGTTGTTGTACTTGGTTCGGCGGAACCTGAGTTGAATACTGCATTGGCACTTGCATTGGTTGTTGATACGGCATACTCGGATATTGCATGGCAGCCACATAGGGATATGACATATAGGGGACCTGGACAGGAGCAGATCTAGCTGGTGACCTTCCCCTTCCTCTTCCTCTGGCTCCATATACAACATTGGTTTCAGCCTCTTTCCTCTTGAAACCATTGAACATCTTCTTTACTGTGGACGGTCCTACATTCCCTCCGGAAATTTTTCCGATCTTCAATCCTTCTTCAATTCTTTCACCCACCATTACTAAATTAGAAGTCGGGAGAAAGTGCTTCGATCAACCTTTCATAATATTATGGGCAATGTTCCCATAAACAAATCATTGACTCCCTTTCGGCCAAGCGGGTTGCACCCTCGAAACCACTTCTCTCCACCTCTGCGTATTCTTTAAGCGATTCCCTTTCTTTACGTGACATATTACGGCTGCGCACTCGGTTGGGGGCCAAAGTAGTATTGAAATGGTATTGCTTGAAGAAAGCCTTTGGATAGATCATCCCAGGCGAATGTTTGTCTTTTCGAGTTGCATCTACCGGTCTAAAGAAGCCGAGGCATCACGAAAGCGATGGATCATCGACTTCTTGTTTTTGACATGTCTTTGCCATTTTGCGACAATACATTCTTAGATGGGTATCTGGACAGCTCACCCTTTATATTTCTCGATCGGGCACTTTAAACTTTGGCGGAATGACAACATCGGGTCAAGACACATGTCTGCGGCGCTCGATGAACAACGTTCTTCCCTCTTAGCTCCTTCATTTGTTCATTCCTTACACATTTTTGGGCCACATCACGGAAAGGATTTGGATTACTGCGGTCTCCACGTTACGGTAAAGCGCCTCATATAGTCATCTTGTTGCTCTTCCTCACCGTGAGGCCCAGACCCGAGATGCTCTTGTTCATCCTCTTCTTTTTGTGCTCGTCATTTCCCATGGCTCGGTTAGCGACATGAGAAGCGACGTTCCTTGATTCTGCTCCGTTGAAGGAATCAAATGGCATTCCATAGAATGGAGTATTAAGTGCTTGCCCTCTTGGAAATGGAGTATCACCTCGGAGATCCCTCATGTTTTCGGTGATGACAGGAGGAGCAATGCGTTGTTAAGCGTTGTTAGGCTGCATTGTAGGCTGTAACTTCTGATGGCAGCGGCGATGGTGGCCCTTTCTTCCTCTCTTACATGCTGAGCTGTAAGCATTTCCATCAATTGATCCATCTTTGCTTTCAGTGTATCAATATCATCTTGCATAGCCGTTTGTCTCATTGCATATTGATCCATTGCTTTTTTCACGTTGACCCTGGTTTCGTGCGGACTTCTAGTAGTCGGCTTGAATGCGAGGAGAAAAATGCAATGAGCTTGATGTTGCTTTTAATAATATGCATGATTATGTATGATTAATGCAAAATGATTTATGATTGGTTCCCGTTCTTAAGAATCTTTTATCGGACCCAATCACTTGCAAATAATTACTGCGCAATGGATAATCGACTCCTTCATTTAAGCATAACAATTTGAATTACAAACATTAGTTTTTGTAGGCAAAATAAAGAGCAAGACTCGTAGGAGTGCTTTTAGTTCAACAGGTACAATGGAGCTGAAGAAAACATAAAATCAAAAGAAGATCAGAAGTGCTGTCCTCTCCGGGGCCTGAAGTTTCTTATCTCTTGTTGGAACCGCTCCACCATATCTCTGCACAAACCAATGAAGTATTCCACTGCCGAAGGCACTCGACTTTCTTCTAGGTCTTCCACAGCTGACTGAAGCCGCCAAGGGACTTCCACCATTAACTGCCTACAAAACTCCACCAAACCGGAATAATTGTCATATAAATTACGGTTGCTCTTCAAGATAAAAATAGTTTCCCTCATCACCCAAAGTTCATTTTGATGACTGGCTTCTTCTTTCCAACCCTCACACTGGGCCTCTAACTCTCCATACGATGCCTCCCATCGGGCAACTAGATCCCTTGCGGTGTCCAATTCCTGAATCTTTCGGGATAGCTCCGCAGAGTCTAAGTCACGTGCTAGACGAGCCTTTTCCTTGAGGCGAGTTTCATGTGCTAAACTAGATTCCACATTTCTCAACGCAGCCTTCAACTCTTGAATTTGAGTGTTGAGGGTTGTTTTCAGATCCAGCTTTGCTTGGATAGCCCTCTCTTCATCCGCGTAAGCTTTTCCCCTTTGCTTTTCAGCCCTGGCTAACTTTCGATTAAACTCCCTTAGCTCAAAATTTGCCGCATCCAAATTGTCTTTTACCCGGAACTTTTCCTTCCTTTCCGTTTCTACTTGCTCTTGACTTCTTAGCAACTCATCATCCCTTTCTTTGAGGCTTTGTATCGCCTCATCTCTTTCCCGAGTAACATGAGCAAAGGCGGCCTGTTGCAGACCCTCTTCAACTTGCATTTCCGTGATAGTAAGTTTAAGTTTATTGAACTCATCAATTGGGATGTGAGTGACCTCAGGTTCCGGCACATCAAATGGAACCTCCACAGTAAACGGCAATTTTACTTCCATAACCCTCCTAAGTATCCAGGATTCATAGGGTTCTCCATCACCGTTCCCTCTCTTCCTAAGCTCTGCACCTTTCTTGTGAACTTGACTCCAAGCCTTCTGTATTTGCTTCAACAAGCCCGAATCATCTACTCCAAAATCCAATAAGATAAACTCCCTCAAAAATTCCTCCTTTGGTGCGGTTTCCATAGGACATCCAAATTGCCTGAGAACCAATCTGGGGTTATAGTTGATGCACCCTCGAGATCAATTAAGCGGAACATTAGGAAATGCCTGATGAGTGATAACCTCCCATGTATACCAATTTGGAGAATACCGAAAACTCCATTGTGATAAAGAAACCAACACGAGACCAAATCAAGTTCTCCAAGATTTTAACCCAAGGCCCTCGTTGAGGAATATGGGACTTCAACCACGAATAGAGCAAGGCGGAGCAACACATCACTACTCCTTTTCTTTTGATGTATCAGTATGAATGTTAATAAGCATATCGCTAGCAAAGTGATGCAGAGTTTTCGAAAGAAACACATTGATCGCGGGTTGACTCACATACTCATCGTCATGACTTGGAAACAATACTACTCCAAAGATCAACAAAGCTAGAATGGCACTGAACGATTTCCAATTTTCTTCCCCCACTGACAATTCTTCAGCTCTTTTTTCTAAGAAACTCCTGGGAATCCCTCTTTCCACTAACATTGGCCCTATCTCTCGGATCGAAAGACCCAAAGCAGCCGCTACATCATTGGCATCCACATTCTCCCCCAACTTGGTAAAGGAATAATTTTTAGAGGCCAATTCAACAATCTTTCGAATTCTTCAATTGTTGGAACCATCTGGAAATCTTGGAATGTAAAACACCTCAAAGAAGGATCAAAGAATTTTACCAAGGCTTTCAAAGCATTGTGATCAATGTCAATATCCAAAAGCTCCAATATCCACCCATATCTGGCATGAAAGTTGTTCAATTGTGCGTGCTTCACCTTTCCCCTTAGTCTCAACAGCATCTGAGTGTTTGGAATTTTGAAATTGATGTGAGGGTTGTTTTTTCTGTTAGAATCCATTACACCGTCTGATTACTTTCAAGAATGAGTCCTTTAAAGATACCTGAAAATGTTAACAAATGTGATGAAACATGAATGATTAATGCAAAATGCAATGTAAATGAGTTAAGATGATATTCAATGACAGTGTAGCTGTAGATCTCATAAAAGTCCCTGGATGGTCGGACATGGTTTCGACGCCCACTCAACAATTCCCCAAACAAGGTTGGTTCTAATGTTTTTTGCTAAATGTTTCTCGGAGACTCGGATCCCTTTAAAAATAATATCGCCATGATGATAGTATTTTCAAAGTATACTCAAAAGCGGCTCTTAAGGGATACTCAAAAAATCCTTTGGCGGTCGGTTTGATTTGGACATCCTAATACTTAGAGTTGTAGGCCATTTGTCTAGAAATTGCTACCCGCACTAGCATCGGTGTAACAATCCCTTAAGCGACCAACTCTAAGTTGTGGTCTTCACGTCGATCCAAGGAACACGGATGTCCAATGGACCTAAGCTACTCAACCACTCTAAACTTATGTTTCCTAGAAGCCTGGGTACTGGGCTTATCTATGAACCATAACCAACAAATGCCCCAATATCAAAATACATCAACCCGATATAAAGAAATAATAGGCAATGAATAGCAAACACACAAGCGAGGAATTAAATTAGGGTTGACTCGCTTAGTCAAAAATAACTTTTAAAAAGTGTCCCCAGTGAAGTCGCCAACTGAAGCAACTCGATTTTCAAAAATCTTTTCATTCTCGAAAACTGTGAAATCGCCACCTAATTTTATTCGTTCTAAAAAGAACGGGAAAATATAGATAAAACCCCAAACATGCGGATAAGGCGGTCTACGGGACCAAAAAGTGGGATCGGGAGTCGGTTATGTAAGGGGAAGGTATTAGCACCCCTTACATCCATCGTACTCGATGGGACCCATTTAATTCTACGCGTTTGTGTGTGTGTTTACTAAGTTATGGATGCTAAAAAGAAAACAGAATTTGTTTCTTATTATTTTGAGTTTGACACGGTTTCGGAACCGTGTGCCTACATATTCCCTCGTGCAATGGGAAAGTCAAAACTCTGTAGTTCCTCTTAAAAAGGCTTTAATTGGTTGCATTGATTTTATCACGAAAAATCGTGCGTTTAGGCGTTCAAATGCTTTGAGCTAGGACTTGTTTTGTTTGTTTGAAAAGCTTAAGTCCTCGCTCATATTTGAAGCGACTATTACCCTCTTTGTCGGAAAAGAGTTTTTATGATCGCATATGGCGATAAAAGAATTTGAATGGGTTGAATTGTTTTTATGTGGATGAAAAGTGCCGAACCATAAGTCTAGCATCTTATGATTCAAATACTAGAAACAAAATGAACTCAATGCTCAGCGAGTCGTCTATCATCCCAAAAGTTTTTCTTTTATGAAAGAGTGAAGTGAAACAAGGTTCACGTTATTAAGAATCTTTAAGTAGTTGGTCTAGCATCCAGCGACTTAAAGATTAAGTTCATTTTTGCAAGTGTTTAAACAATTAGTCTAGCATCCAACGGCTTAAACACTTGAGTTTTCTTTATGAAAAAAATTAGAAAATGCACTTTCGACGTTGGATCGAGGTTTGGAACCTTAATTACAAAAGTGTTTTTGATGCGAGTTATGGTTAATTGAACATATGGTCCTAAGGTGCGATAATAGAAAAGAACAAACAATTGTATACAAGCATTAAATAAAGCAAGTAAATAAATTAAAAGCCCATACAAGGTGGCTTAAACAATCTATTGTGTAGGTGCATACGAAATAAATTCAATAGACTAATTAAGCGAAACTTAATCAAGTAATTAGTTTAATAAAATTAATTAGGTAAACTAATTAATTTTAAATAACCTAATTAGATAATTAAATAATGTTTAACTAATCAATTAAAGTTTCATTGTAAGCCCAGAGTAAGCGTGGTGTGTGCAAAGATGTGTGGCCGTTGTGGCTTCAAGCTTTGTCAACTCGGGAGTAGTAAAGATGGCTATACAGTATTAGTTTGAAAATGTTTTTGGTTTGTGCTTTGTGAATAGTTAAAATAATAAGCGATGATATTTACTAATTATTACAACAGATGGGGAATGGGGTACAAATTTACAAATGGGGATAATACAGGAAAAAGGAAAAAAATGCTAAAAAACTTCCTAATAATATATAAAAACAAAACTCCAATTAACACTACCATTACTATTATTATTTTTGGTGTCTTTAGGATATACCAAATATTTTATTAGTTAAGAAAAATAGAGTAGTAATTTCTTTTTAATTAAAAAATAATCATAGTTACTAATAATAATAAATAATGATAATAACAGTTTTTAATAATAGTTAAAAAAAAGATTAGTAATAATATAAATAGTTAGTAGTAATAATAAAATCAATAGTAGTAATAATAGTTACTTAAAAAAAATAATAATACTTATTAGTAATAAAAGTAATAAATGATAATATTAATGGTGAGTGACAATAAAAAATGATAATAATAATATTAGTAACAAAACAATATTAGTAATATTAATAATATGATAATACTAATGGTATAATAATAATAATGTAATAAAAATAATGTTAGTAATAATAATAATAATATTTAGTAATAATAATAATAATAATATTTAGTAATAATAATAATAAGTATAATATTAACTAATCAAAATCAATTGGAAAAAAGAAAACGAACCAAAACCCATATATTTGTTCCTCTTCTCTCGTCGGAACTCTCTCATCTCTCGTCGGAAACCTCACCGTTCTCTGGTTTGGCCGCGATCGCCCGGTCTCTCTCTCGCGATCCTCTCCCTCTCACCGATCGTCCTCTCTTCTCTCTTCTCACATTTGTTTCGGTTTGCATGTTTGGTTTAGATGGTTTGATTGTTTGATTCGATTATGCGAATGTTGTCGATTGTGTTTGCGTTGACACAGTCGTGAATGGAAAAGGAAAGAGGAAAGGACGGCGACGAATCGCAACCTCCTCGTCAGAACCCGGTAATACCTTTCTTAACTCTTCTTCTTTCTCGCTTTCGGAATGGATTTCTGAAAAAAACTGAAACTGAAGGTGTTGGTGGCGAAAATGATGATTGATGCTTTGCTTTTGTTTTTCTGTGTTGGTTTTTGTTTACGTTCTTGCTGGCTTGAGTTGAATGTGTTTTCTGGGTTTGTGGTTTAGAGAACTGGTGCTACACTTTTTTGGTTTTGGAACAAAACTTCCTCTCTTTTCTCTTTTTTGGTTTCGAAAATCAACTGTGTGTTTCTATGTTCTGAACCCAATGTTATATTTTCTCTCTTTTCTACTCTCTCTCTCCACTTGAACAGATATTATCTTTTCTTAGTCTGTCCCTTCTCTTTCTGTCCCAGTTGCTTTTACCCATACTGTCATGATGAAATTTACGAGTTTTGCTCTGCTGAATCACGACTTTTGACTTCTTGTGTTGGGCTCAATCTTGGCTTTGATGATTACTTGCCTTTATTGACGTGGCTTATTTTCTTTCTCAAATGACTCTGACTGTTGTGATCTCTTGTACTTGTTAACTCTTTGGGATTTAAATGTTGGGCTCCATGTAGTTATCATCATGAACTGCATTGTACTCTTGATCATCATGAATTGCTTGCTGGCTGTTTTTGCTTCTTGTCTCTCTTTACTTTCTCAATTGTCCTGCTCTTGAGTCTGCTGTTGGATATAAATCATAAGCGACTACATATGTTTGCTATAGAATATTAAACTCTTGATCTTATTGCCTCAAATTGTGGGATATCGTATGCTGCAGGATTTTGTTGCTTCTTGTATGCTCATGACCCGTTATATGTTTGGAAAATGTCATTGTTATAATACTTGCCTAAATTTAAATTTGTTGCCTCTCATTGTTGCAGCCCGTCGGCGTGCTTGTTCGTGAACCGGGTCGCCCGTGATTTCGAACAAGTAACTCCGCCGATGATTAATCTTGAGATTACGAGGCTTTTAGCAAAAACGATTCCATAACGCCTAATGATGATCTTTGGAAAGCAGTTTGATAATTTTGCGTTTTCATTTCAATTATGTTTGCTAACTTGATTTTGTTTCTTGTTTCATGTAACGAATAATGCGCTTGGAGAGGAAATGGCGAAGGAGCAGGCTTGCAAAGTGTATGCCATGGAGCTTGAAGATGGAGCCTCAAAACAAATTCTTTGTATTTAGGTATCAATTCTTAGGAACTTTGAATTGTAACTTAAAATTAAATTGCAATTATAATAAGTTTCAAACATTTTATGAACTTGTATACTTCAATTTGTAACATTCATGTGCCAAGGTTTGGTAATTTGAATAAAAGCAAGTTTGGTTTGAATATTCTTGATCCTTGAATAGTAACACCAACATTCCATGCTTGTAATAACTTGGAAATATTGATAAACTTATTCTCATGCGAACTTTGAATGAAACAAATCCTGGCAAAATTTTCCAAAGCTTGCAAGAATTCTTGTAACATGTTTAGAACATTTGAATGAAGCTCGCATTTGGATGGTGCTTAAAATTCAATTTACCAATGTCGATACAGATTTAGGACTTAGAATCCAAATTTATAATCTTGAACATTTGAGTTGCTGTAAAAATCCAATAATTCTATCTCGCCTTGTTCCATAGAATTCAAAATTTCCTTTGAACTCCAACTCGCGATTCACTTGCTAAAACATAAACCAACATTCTAATTGGCTCGAGAATTTGAACTTCCTTTGGGCTTGAGAAAATTTACCACAATCCTTGTATCTTGTAATAGGGTAAACTTGGATGTACAAGATTGGTCTGACAAACTCAAATACTTGCATAGATCACAAACTTAAAAGAAATCCCAAAAATGGAACAATTGATCGATAGATCAAAAACTTCAAGAAATCCAGAACCACAAGCCTTAACGAATTACTTGTTTCAAATAATTTTGGGTGGACACAAGAGAAAGGAACATGAACAAATATTCCAAAAAGAGATTATGGAAAGGAGGGTAAATTTTAGGGTGCGACACCTAATGACGACCATGTTTGGATTGAAACAAAAATAGTGTAAAGAAAAGAGGATACCTGAGTTGATGCTTGACTGATTGGTATGAAGGTTTTTGAAGCGTCTGACGGCAAAGATTGCAGTAGGGTTGAGAATTTATAGAACAAAGGATTTCCTGGAGAGCAATTAAATGAAATATAATGAGTAGGAGGAAAGGGTGGCGTGAAATCAGGTTTTCCCTATTATAGGGCAATCATGCAAAAATACAGGTGACCGTTGGACTGGTGTCACGTGGGTCACGTGTCACACTTTTTGGGAAAGTTTGAAAATATAACACATCTCGCTAAGGGATTAAGGGTTCAAACTGTTTGGTCGACAAGGATTCAAGAAGCTTAAACCCGAGCGACCAAGGGGGCTTATGATCATGCATAAAATCCTCAGCCGAGATGGGTGCCTGGAAGGAAGATTGTAGGGATCCGAGATAGGACTCGGCCTTAAAGGAGAGATCTCGTCCGACATGGGTCTCGGGAAAAGGCATGAGGGCGGCCTAGATCAGTAGCTCGGCGAGATACACGATATGAAAGATTGAATAGGCGTTATGAAGATGAAAAGTTCCTAGAGTCTTTATGAGGCGTTACTAGTGAATGATTACAAGTATGTGACTAACTCCTTGCCTTTAAAGCCATGGTTAATGGTGAGGCGATTCTGAAGGAAGAAATAGCTTCAAGGAAGGAATGATATAAATAGGGCTCCTTGATGAATAAACAAGACAATGATAAGCTTGGAACTTGAGTTACGACACTTGAGCTTCCAATCCTAAAATCACTTTAATAAGGTTTTTCTGCAAAACGGTCCTATCCTTTCGTCGATCAAGAAAGCAGATAGGGTTTTTCCCTCTCCTCGTCACGAGGATGCCGACAGGGATGGCAGAACCGCTTCCCCGGATCCTGAAGGTGCGGCCGATCAAGACTTCTTCTTGGACGATCCAAAATCCAAGAACCAGTCCTCTGACCCCATCATTCTTCAACCTTCGGCACCATTGTCGATCAACACGGATCCAACATTGGCTGCTATTACATCGACTCTCAATCCAACAATCTCCTCTTTCGGCGGGGCGGTACGCGCCGAGGCTGCGGAAAGAAACCATCCCTCGTCTCCACCTCAGAGACCTGGGGCTGTTATTTCCTAAAGCCCCTCGCCGAGGAAATTAGCCTAAAGGGAAGATCACTCCGACCGCCAGATTCTGAAAAAGCGGGGACATACCCCTCCTCATATGAATCGGAGGTTGCCATCTCACAAAAGGACAAAGAACGAGTCTCATCGCCCACACGATCGTTTTACATCGTCAAAATCAAGGGAGGAAAGAAAACCCTCCCCCCACCACAAGAGACACAACCGCTCCATCTCCTCGTCTCCTGACTAGAGTGATGAAGATGAGCATCACGGTCCACTTTGTCGGGCCATCATGGATATTCCTATCCCATCAGGGCTGGAAAAGCCGCCTCGCTTAGGCCAGTACGAAGGTACCACCGATCCTGACGAGCATATCGAAAACATCGATGCTCTGCTCGACTATAGAGGAGTCAGTGGGGCCATCAAATGCCGCATGTTCCCCACGGCCTTAAGAAAAGAAGCCATGGCATGGTACAAGAGCCTGCCCGAGGGATCCGTCACCTCCTGAAAGCACACAGGAAGAAATTCTCCGAGCATTTGTAACACCCCAATATTACCCAAGGTTTATTGTCACGAAAATCAAAGTAAATTAAAATTTCATAAATTCAATACTGAGGCATCACACCTTCAAAATCAAGTCACTTTAAACAGTTTGCTTTAAAGTATAAATCTCGGATACATAGCATCATCGGAAATCATAAATTGACTCATAAAAATCAAAATAATTTCTTTATTAAACTTCCTCCTCAAAATCATGTTTTCATAAATTATGGTTCTTAATTCACGAAAGGAATAACAATAAAGAACAACAACAACACGATATAAATATTAACTTGAGTGCTACGTATCGGGCGACACGACTGACTAACGTGATTATAAACTCCGTCTTCATAACTTGCGTTACTAATATAAAGGTAGCAATGAAACAAGTAAAGGCTAAGATAATCCAAAACATATAATTAAAGGCACGATATTATATATATATATATATATATATATATATATATATATATATATATATATATATATATATATATATATATATATATATATATATATATATATATATATATATATATATATATATATGGAATCATAAGGGATATAAGTTAATGAGTGCATTCAACACATATCTAAACCTCACTTACTTTGATCGTCATACTAATTTGTATAATCTACACTTTATCGCCATAACCTCATCGGCATAAATCATCGCAACAAAACGTAAACTATAAACAACAACACTAAACAATGCTAATAACATAAACAATATAAATAAAATCATCACCAATTGGCTAAAGTCCATCATTGCTTTTCGGCATAAAAGTCCATCGTCACAAACATCATCACATCATATTTGCATTAAGCATTTCATCAAGTTAAATCATCGCAAAACTCATCACTTATATTCATCGCCTAGTTATTATGAAACTATCAAGTTATATTCATTTCATGTTCATCATAAAGATCATCACTAAACAAAGCATCATATATCATCGAAATTCAACATCGTCAATCAATTAAAAACCCAACGCCAAACAACTCAAACATAAACATAACCGACTCCGTGAGACACGACTATGTTATGCATGTAGTACCGTCGCTTTGTCCATAATTAGGAACACTTGGCATAAAAGCCTCGTAAGCATAAAAGCCCTCGTCGCCAATGCAATGTATGTGACTCGATAATAAAAAAACAACACAAAAACATCATCATCGCTCACCAAAATTGGCATAAAGCCCACATGCATAATTTATCACATCAAGATAAATATATCGCATCATATTTGCATTATGCAAAACATCACCAAACAATTCATCATCATCAAAATCATGCATTCACAAATCGGAAGCATTTATTAACAACATCAATATAATCATCACATCATCATGTACAAAGACATATATCATCGCGCCATATCAACAAGTATTGATTAGTAAATACTACATGCAAACATTATGTTTATTCACACATCATTATCAATTAATTCACGCATTCCAAAAATGGAAAAATAGTCAAAACATCAATAATCTTGTAAAAGTCATTCTTAATAACGGCATTAATCAAAATTATCAACATCGAAATCGGATTGTCCATACGTGTCTTAAATCTACTAAACTATCAGATTCAATTTAACAAATAAATTGGCCTATTTAGGTTAACTTGGTAAAACTTCGTAATTTCTAAACTAACCTCACCACTCGTTCTACGTCGAACTTAGCTAAGCGGCGTCAATTTTCGTTGAATTGATAACTTGCTCCGTCGTCGAATTCTAGAATCGAGAAAATCGAAACATAATCGGGTTCCAAATTTAATCGGCTAACTTAGTCCTAATTATATTTATTGATATGAAGTATTACTATGTGGAATTTGGAAAAAGGAGAAAGCAGTTGCTACCAAAATTATACGGGATCTTATGCACGATTCTGAGTTCTGAAACATACAAGTAGAAAATAGAAAAATGGGAAAAACGTTGCACCCCCATGCCAACAGGGGACGTCCATCCCAGTTTGATGAAGAAGAGGAGGTGGGGGCCTTAAATGGGGGGACGGTCTCCCCACACCCTGAGGTGGGCGCCTCCCCCTTCACCTCCCATCCACCAAAATCGTTGCCTCTTCATCCCTGTAACTTGCATTTTTCTTCTAGTTTTTCATTTTTTCACAGTAAATAGTTTTTCTTTCTATTTTCATTTTATAGTTTTCATTTCTACTACTAGCAATGAAACACACCCATAATCTCTACTCCTAACCCAATTTTTCTAAACTATTTCAACAATCGACTAACCAAAACCCTATAAACCAACTATCAAATTTTCCCCGATCGAACTATAACCACGAACCCAACTATAGGATGGAAATCAAACCCCTTACCTTGCAAGCTTTGATTGATCTTGATGATTCTAAACCCACCTTGCTCTCCTCTCTTGCTCTTCTCTTGCTCTTCTACAAAACCCCTTTCTATTCTTCTAAGTTTCTATTTGGCTATGGTTTGTAAGAATGGAAAGAATGAGGAAAATTTTGGTTTATAAGTTGTTTCTTACTAGCTTCAAGGGTGAAAACCCAATTCTCATCTATTACTCCTCACATCCCTAATTTAATTAATTAATTAACATCTTAATATTATTAATTGATTAATTAAAATAATTTGAGAATTAAATATCGAGTCTGAATAATATTTTTCCGAACGACGGAACATCATAAATATATTAATATATATATCAATTAATATAAATATTCTTCATAAGATAAATATCGATCGGTAATTCGAAAATATTAGTATAATATAATATTAATTAAAATGAGTTACAACTCTCCCTTATAAACTTTTAGTCCTCGAAATTTAACCAAAATGAACAAATCGGGACATGCCTGCGCATTCGTCCACTCAATCCTCACGTCAATTAAACAACACACAAAGACACCAAAATAAGGGTATCTCCTAACACAGCGTCGGTCGAAACAACTATGCCGAGATGCAAAACCCGTACAATCGTTGATGACCAACTAACACCCAACAACTAAACAAGTCGCGAGACACACGGTTCACAGAGAACCAAACAAACAAGATCGATACCATCCTAACGTCTCGATCATGGAGTTAGACACACACTCGGCGACACCTGGAAGCGAGTCACCAAAGATAGGGCATAAAGTCCTATAACACAACAACGACATCAACGCTAAAATGAAAACAACAAAATGGTTATCTGAGACCAAAGCTGAAACAATGATGGGATAATGCATACCCAAAATTTTCCCTCCTATTTCTCAAGACATTTATCATATCCATACAAGAATTTCACAAGGTTGACCGGACAAACCCTCTCCGGGTAATCAACCCAAACTAGGGTTTGGCTATCCTCAAGCGAGTAAGCTTCCAACATTTTAATGGTCATCATGCCTCATCATGCGAAGAAACTCCATGTCAAGTTTTAAGCCTTACAAGTCAAGTTTCCTCGGACAATTGCTCGGATGGTTGAAAATCGGTTGTATTGGACAAAAAGTCAACTATGGTCAACATACGGTCAAACTTCATAATTTTTGTCAACATCCATATTTTGAAGTAACATTCATCATTTGATCAAGGGTTGATCATGATTCATCAAGAAAACTTAGATTTGATCAAAAGTCAAAGTTTCTAAATTGGGCTTTCTCGGACAAAGTCAAGGAACTTTGACCCGGGCATAACTACGATACTTTATCAAAAAATTCCACCACCTCTCATTTTGAAGAGAATTCAATTCTCTACAACTTCATATCTCTAAGCTTGGTGAGAAAATGCTTCATTTGGAAGATATGGATCAAAATATTACAGTCCTTTTTAAAGTCAACAAAAGTCAACTTTTGTAAAAGTATTATTGAGAATGAAAACTCAATTGATTTGAGCAAGATACACCTTGCACAGATTGAGCATTTTGAAGAGATGCACAAAGAAATACTTGTCAAAATCAAAATTTTGCAAATGGGCTAACTTTTCTTGGTTCGAACTTGTTCCTCATTAATTTGGAACCTCGAGCCCAAGGCCGAATTTTATCTTTTATTTTCTATTTAATTTGGATTTAATCATTTAAAGCCAATTAAATTAAAATAAAGGTAGAAAATCAAAATTAAATGCAAATTGGATTTTTCTCTCATTCTTGAGGTCAAGCAATCCATATAAGTGGAAAATTCGAAATTGGCATTGATTGACAAGAGAATTGATTGAAATTTGATCAAAAGGCAATATTTGGTTTTATACCAAATCAAATATTTCTCATTGATTGGTACATTATTTCCTCATGATTCTTGACCTAAATCCATCCACTATAAGTACACAATGCATACACATGACCAAAGGACGAAAAATGCCTCCAAGAACCTAAAATTTTTCAAAAAACTTGTGAAAAAGCAATTTGATTCCCCTTTGATTTAGGGTTTTTGTTTAGATAAAATTGGACAAGCGAGACCACCATCGTGTTAGGAGACAAACCCAGTCGATCCATGTATTCATAACAAATTTATATTGCTTGTATGATTTTGGAATTTTGGGGGCTTAGCGTCGAACAGGGCCAAGCATTGTCTGTTTAAAATTCAAACCAAGAAGATGAAGATCTTGTGATTTGGGTTCGAGGAATCAATTTCGTTTAAGCGGTTTTGTTTCATTATACTAACACCATATGCAGCATGGCCTAGTGGCAAACAGCAGCGTGGAAGGAAGTATCCTTAGTTGAATCACGGCTCTAGCAATATATTTTACCACTGCAAAACTAACATATTCTTTTTTTTTTCTTTTCATATTTTCATTCTAATTTAATTTCTTTTCAAACAATTTTCTCATGCATTTAAAAATCACCAAAAATATTTTCCTTTTGCATTTAATCGGAAAAATACTTAAATTTTGACATTAAAATTAATATTTTTGCATATATTTTAATTAATTGTTAATTAACCATTAAATTGACTTTTAATTGCTTTTCCTTATCAAAACAATCAAAAATTCCTAAAAGTTATTCTATCATTAATTATCATTACTAACCCAAAAACATTTTTCTTCATTCAAAACTTTCTTTTACTAACATATTTTCTCTTATGTGAGTTTCTTATATTTTTCCGATTATTATGTATCTGCTTACAAGTTGTAATAGTTAGGATTTATTTTCTCGCATTCTTTTCCGATATTATGTAACTGTTCATGGGATGTAATAGTTTAATTAGGACTTTTATTTTCCGCATTTCTATTATGTAACTGCCCCAAAGCCATGTAATAGCGTGGGACATTTACTACGCACATTATTTTCACGATTTACTTTCTGCACCCTATAAACTGCTAGTAACTAGGCGTGTATGGCAAGATAAAAAACGAACATAAATCACTTCTAATTCCAAGATAAAATATCTGAATATTGACACACTCTTTTCACACATGCACCCCTTAGGGCTATTCTCTCTCGTTGCCTTTGAATAAATGGTCAAGTCCTCGAGCGTAGGGTATCCTATACACCGTTGCCTCTGAACATATCATCATAGTCCCTTGAATCAAAGATCATGGGTCCCTCGACATGGCCTCGAAACATGATCTCGTCCCTCGATTGTTGCCCTCAAAGTGATGATCGTCCCTGAATGTGCTGGATACTTCCTGAGTTGCCTATGACCATCGATGTCCCGAATGTCCTTCCCATCCAGCGAATAGGGTTACCTACCAACTAATGGTATGGATAGCACTATTCTAAAGGAATGTAAAATAACGACCATTCGAGTAGGTAATAAGACTTTTAGTTGCTTGCAATCAAATACTTTTCTCACACTTTTGTCAAAATTCAAACATTTTCAAAAGCGAAACATTTCAGAACACTTTGTATACATTCCTACATGAATCATTACAAAGTCAAAGCCAAATGCCTTTTCAAAACATTTTTGTCAAACACCACAGAAAAGCAATTTTAAAGTGAGCTAAAAGCAACTAGAGCCGTGAAAACTACGGATGGAAAGAGGTTCAGCACCTTCCCTTTCATAACCTTCTCCACTCGAGAATCTAACAAATGTCTTTTTACTGTTCTTTTCACCTTCCCTTAATTGGATAAAAGAAAAGTCGGTGGCGACTCTTGTTATCCGCAACATTTTGCGATAAAAAGCAAAACAAATCTCAAAGTCAGTTCACCGTATTACAAGTACCACGCGTGCTACGCAACCACGAAAAGATGCTTTCATTCATGCATAAGCACGAACTTAAGAATCACACTTGCAGTTATCGCTTCCAATCCAGAAAATCACAAGGTCACCTCGTCCTTGTAGATTACCAACGTACAACCCTTGAACAATAATAAGTTACACATATTGAGCTGCGATACACCACTCGTTCTAGGGCTTACTCTGGCGACTTGCGACTATAACTCACTGGTCAATCAACAATCTTGCATACTTAACAATTCAATACCGATCTCTAAACCATCTTGCATCACTTTTATGCATATGATGCCAACGCGAACAACTTGGTTAATCCTCGACTCCCCGATTACTCGAGAATGGATACGTTGGCGTACACCCATCAAGACACCTCGTAACATCGGTCTCATCGACTCGAAAAATCACTATTTCATTCTTGATTGATCAACGTCCATTGATCCTCTAAAATACACGACATAATTGACCTTTTCAAATATTGTCCAAATATTCACTTGTGAATTTCGACGTATACACTTGACTTTAATGAAGTCTCCTCGTATAACAATTCAATTCCCGAAATTGTATCAAGTAATCACCATCCTCGCACCGTCGCAACGATCAATACACAGGTTTCTTATTCGAAACACTTTCATAACTTTCAATCTTTCAAAGTGGTAATTCAAACCAAAACACTCTCGCAAGAACTCTATCCATCAACGTCGTCTCATACTCCTGTAATTACAAAACAGGTTGGACTTAGAACCATAACATCAATTTTATGGAACCCAGCAAGAACTACCGTCGCGACCGACTTGATCCCGGATAGAACACTTTCCTTTACAAAACAATCATCTTAAGGTACAGTGGCTGCAAACCATCTCAAAATTTTTACCGTCAAGACTTGTCTTAGTCGCGATCTAATAATCCTACGGCTGTTAGTATCCAACGAAATCCATATGGCAGTAGTGTACAATTTCTTGATAACTTTCTGGACTTAATCTCAACAAGTGTCCCAAAACAAACATGCAACATTCTACAAAATAACAAATCCCAAATCAGATACTCTTGGGTTAACCGCGATATCAACATGCTACACTCAACACCAGACGAAATCTCTTTATAGACCGTACTCAACTTGAATTGTTTTTAACAATCCCAATCTCCTCGTCGTTAACATTTGTACCTTTAAGATATCAAATGAGCACAACCACATCAAACTCTAACTCACGCGTCCGACAACTTTTCCTTATGAAAAAACAAATCGTTCCAAGGTAGCAATACACTTTTCTAACTCTATGTCAAAATACATCTTAAGTCCAAAATGGAATATCCATACACCACACAAGGTTCATCGATTACTAAACAAGACCAAAACCAAAGCATTAGCTAAACTTTTCACTAAGCTCAAACAAATTCGCTTCTCATTGCGAAGTCCAAATAGCGACTCGACCATCTCGGAGTCAAAATACCACGGTCAATACCAAGCTGGTAAAAGATCTTCCATCAAACTCACAAAGCTAAACATCAAAACAAAGAAATTCTAAACTACGAATTAACCCCTTAAAGTCTTCACAAGATGCAAAATAAATCTTCAGGCGTCAAAATATCACAGTCTAAGTTGCATACTTAAGGTACCGATCAACGGTTCCAAAACTCTTTCTTTAGAATACTCGGCATACACTTTGGTCTAACTTCACTCTTGATAACACAAAGCTCGGATGCTTGCTACAATGTCCTTAACTTGATGTGAACGATAATATTCATGAACATGAAACAACTCTCTTACTCATGGCGTCTTTGTCCAAACATTCCAAAATCGTACGGCGCGTAGCCACTATAATGACATCAACAATTACTCGCGAGGACCATACACTATCTTGAAAAGCATTGTCTAAACATCTTGACTCTAGCACCAACTGTAATGACCGGACTTCACATCGATCTCACTAAACCCATAAACTCAAATGGCGAGTTTATCCAACATCGGTCCTTGGAAATAATACTTGTCCTCAATATCCGCACGTTCCTTGACTATGAGCGACACACCAACTTTCGGGCAACCTTTGCTCTTCTTGAACAACCACGGTAGCACTCCACGGTGACCCGCTCGAATAAACAAACTGCTCGAACCAATCCTCAAGTTGACTCTTCAACTCTAACTTTCGGAAGCGAGACATCCCTAAGGATACTTGAATCTGTAATTCGGAACTAAATCCATCAAAACTTCACTTCGCTTTGTGGAAATTCCTCGCATCTTCATAATATGCGGAAGAATCACAACAAAACTGGCTCGTCGACCGATCAACAATAACTTTCGGATAGAATGACAATTCTTCGTTGTCCTCAACAAACCGGACACAAAATCCATAGAAATGCCATCCATTTCAATCCACGGAACAAACAACGGTTCCATCAACCCAAGCGGTTTCGATGTTCAATTTTTTGACTTCGACCGTCAGACAAGCATAAACAAACTCGGCAATTTCCTTTTTCATTCGGGCCACCAAAATAACTTCTTCAAATCATGATACATTTAGTAGCACCGGGATGAATACTCGATCCAACGATGTCCTTCTTCCAAAATACTCTTCCTAGATTACGCAATATCTGGAATACACACCCTATCCCCAAAACTCATAATAGTTCTCAGCCATCCGGAATCACCTCCTTGACCTTGGTTGATCAATGTCAACTTATCCGCCAACCCAACATCGGGGTTTACATCCGGTTCAATCTCTTCAAAATACCACTAGTCAACTTGACATACCCGATTTAACACTATCGAGTAGTCTCATACCAAACTCAAATCTCGAATTGTTCAACTAAATCCAATTCCACGCACCATCAACATAGACATATGCAAGGACTTCTACTTTCGATGCGTGCGTGACAACGTTTGCCTTACGGGATGGTAATTCAAGCGAAATCATAATCTTCGAAATTCTAACCTTCTCATGTTAACTCTTTACGATCAAAGAGATACTTCAGACTCTTATGATTGCTAAATACCTCAAATCAAGATCCAAACAAATATTGCTTCCACAATTTCAAAACAAATACCACAACTGCCAACTCTAAATCATGAGTCGGATAATCTCTTTCATGAATCTTCAACTGTCTTAGAGCATAAGCCACTACTTGCTTATCATGCATCAAAACACCACCTAAACCCATCAATGAAGCATCATAGTACACAACAAAAAATTCCGCCGAATTCGGAAAAATCAAAATCGGCGCACTAGTCAATCTCTTCTTCACCTCTTGGAAACCTTTCTCACATTCAGAATCCCAAACAAACACTTGACCCTTTCTTGTCAATTTAATCAATGGCAAAGCTAACTTCGAAAATCCTTCTATGAACTTCCCTAACAATTTTGCGGACCAAGGCTCAGGTTCCTGTAAGCATTCTTCGGCGCTTCCCACTGAGACACCGCTTCTACCTTCGTAGGACCAACAGCAGTGCCATTCCTGGAAATCACATGACCAAGAAAACTCACTTCACTTAACCAGAATTTGCATTTAGAAAACTTAGCATACAACTTCTCCTCTCTCAACAATTCCAACAAAATCCTGGATGCTCTACATGCTCTTCATCACTCTTGAATAGTCGAGAATGTCATCAATGAATACCACCGACTTATCAAGATACGGATGAAATGTCTTGTTCATATACTCCATGAAAACACGGTGCATTAATAACTCAAATGGCATAACGAGAATACTCATAATGTCATACCTCGTTCTAATCGGTTTTCTAAATATCCTCCATCTTCACACAATCGATGATATCCGGACCTCGAGTCAATTTTTTGAACACCGTACTCCACCAGGTTGATCCATCAAATCATCAATCCTCGGCAAAGGATACGATTCTTGATTGTAACTTTATTCAAGCATCACTAATCGACACCAGATCTCATTGAACCTTGACTTCTTCTTAACCAACAGCACGCAGGAGCACCCCACGGCGAAACACTAGGGGCGAATAAACTTCTTCTCAAGTAACTCTTCATTGCTTCTTCAATTCGGATAATTCATATGCCGACATGTGATAAGCCTTATCCGACACCAGACTAGTTCGGAGTCAAATCTAGAGTAAATTCACACTTCTCTCGGTGGAAACTCACTAACATCTTAGAAAACACTTCTAAAATTCATTCACCATTTCCAAACTACCAAGTTTACAAAATCGAAATTCAACTCTTTTCAAAATGGATTAGTAAAATAATATTTTTCTTATTTTATAAGATAGTATTTTTAATTTAAATCTGCCAGAAACGGCTTTTCGAAATCGATTCTGGTTTGGAAAATATGAGTTTTAAGTTTAAGCATTTTGGAATTTAACACGATGGTGTAGGTTCCTCGAGGAGAACCCGGTTTCCCATTCTCAAAACACACCCACAGAATTTTGTATGGGGTTCCTCCACATGGAACCGGTTCCCAGGAAATGGGATTTCTTGCAAATTTTGAGCTGGAACCCGTTCCTTCGAGTATAGGTTCCAAAAACCAATTCCATCTCTGGTTTTGTACGGGGCAGGATTCCTCCAGGGAAATAGGTTCACAACCTATGAGAACAAAAATATGCGCGGGTTTAATGACTTACAATCAACTCAATCGAACAATCTCAAAACAACTCTTCACCACCGTGATTCATCACTCTTAGCTTTTCTTTCACTTCCAGTGAAGAATATAACATAAACACCACACACCATCATTAATAGTATGATTACGATCATCCATCT
>CM038796.1:10963776-11075783 GCA_021764765.1 Vicia sativa
CAATTATGTTTGCTAACTTGATTTTGTTTCTTGTTTCATGTAACATCGCACGCTTGAGAGGAAATGGCTAAGGAAAGTGCTTGCAAAAGTGTATGCCATATGGAGCTTGAAGATGGAGCACTAAAACAAATTCTTTGTATTTAGGCATCAATTTTAGAACTTTGAATTGTAACTTAAAATTAGAATTGCAATTATAATAAGTTTCAAACATTTTATGAACTTGTATACTTCCAATTTGTAAATATCATGTGCCAAGGTTTGGTAATTTGAATAAAAGCAAGTTTGGTTTGAATATTCTTCGATCCTTGAATAGTAACACCAACATTCCATGCTTGTAATAACTTGGAAATATTGATAAACTTATTCTCGTAGCTGAACTTTGAATGAAACAAACTCGCAAAATTTTCCAAAGCTTGCAAGAATTCTTGTAACATGTTTAGAACATTTGAATGAAGCCTCATTTGGATGGTGCTTAAAATTAATTTACCAATGTTGATACAGATTTAGGACTTAGAATCCAAATATATAATCTTGAACATTTGAGTTGTCAGAAAATCCAATAATTCTATCTCGCCTTGTTCCATAGAATTCAAAATTTCCTTTGAACCCAACTCACGATTCACTTGCAAAACATAAACCAACATTCTAATTGGCTCGAGAATTTGAACCTTTGGGCTTGAGAAAATTTACAACCGTGAATCGAATTGCGGATTTGCACCAACCACAATCCTTGTATCTTGTAATAGGGTAAACTTGGATGTACAAGATTGGTCCTAAAACTCAAATACTTGCATAGATCACAAACTTAAAAGAAACCTAAAATGGAATAATTGATCGACAGATCAAAAACTTCAAGAAATCCGTAACCACAAGCCTTAACGAATTACTTGTTTCAAATAATTTTGGGTGACACAAGAGAAAGGAACATGAACAAATATTCCAAAAAGAGATTATGGAAAGGAGGGTAAATTAAAAGCGACACAGTTCTTATTCAATCATCTTAAACTGGTAAGTGAGAAAATTGACAACTTTCGAACGCTCAAGGTGTAAGAGGATTGAATACTAGAGAACCCCCGAAAATTTGCCCACGCGAGAAACCAATGCCACGAAGAAAACAGATAACATATCTTACGGAGCCAAGAAAACGCTTGAAGAGAAACTCATGAAGTATTAACGGAATGCTTTAACACAATTACTAGGAGATTTTAACAACACTGGGGATAACCGCAATCAAATGAATTTAACAACAAGTTTTAATGAAAATGCTACGAGAAGATAACCGAACTCTCAAGCGACAAGAAATAAAGATCAATGCTATGAGAAGAAAACCGAACTTCTCAAGCTAAAAGAAAAACAAAATACTAAGAATTGACATGATTGGAACCTAACAAAGAGTTCCTCGATAACTAAGGAATACCGGAGGCCTTAAACAAAATTGAAAATTGACATGACCGAGAACTTAACAAAGAGTTCTCTCAAAACTAAGGAATACTGAAACCTTAAACAACATTGAAAATGGACATGACCTAGAACTTAACAAAGAGTTCTCCTCGATCATGATGAGAACCTAACAAAGTTCCCTAATAGATGGCGAACAATATCGAATTGTTGGTGCACGAAAGGGAGCATGGTACGTCAATGTCTTTGACCGTAACCTCCGAATTACCAGCAGTAACGAATTCAGACGCGCATTCCAAGAATACTCTGGGATAAACATAACAATATCTAGCACACCGCGATATAGATGTTATGTCGGTAAATCTTGTTTCCCATATCACGAGAGATCTTTTACCGAACATGTACGTACATGTTGGACAACTTCGAGTCGACAAGATCTTCAATTTGTACGCATAGCTTACCGCTGATAGAAGAATCACATTCTGACCGCGTGATCGAAAAACTTCTAGGGTAATGAACTTCAATTTGCCGACATTGTATGGACACGCGTTAGAAGTGGATATGTAGATCAACGCCCCGAGTTGGAGAAAAATCTTGAGATTTGAATAAACATCCCACAGTGGATATTTATTTGTTGAGTAGTTGATGACTTCATCGGGAAATAAACGCACCGTAAGTTTGATAATTTCGAGAATGTTTCGGCAGGAGTATATATTGTGGAAGCTAACGCCAATAGTATTTGTCGAGAAGATTCTTGTTTGAAAGAAATCTTTGAAAATACCAAGAATAATGTTGTAGTAATCCTTTTGAAGGAGACTACTGGGAGAGAAATAAGCTCACGGGGAAACTTTGCAAGAAAACCATGTGGAAAATTCACTTGGGGATTCCCGGTTGAATAATGTTTGCTGACATTTGAGTCCAACTGAAAGAGATAACTGCTTTACTGGGAAGAAATCTCGAATCGAGGCCATCAACAGAAGATCCATACAAGTATATGACTTGGTTTCAGAGAAAAGAGGATAATTTGTCGCCCCGAGAACTAATCCTTCAATTTTGATCCTTACGAGGATAATTGCGCTTCGTTGAAAAACCTGCAAAACAAATAGCCGAAGCTAATGCATGAGTATGATATGCATGAGATGATTTTTTTCTAATGCAAATGATGCATGATTTCCTGACTGTTGGGAGAAGGAAAATATCACTGGGGAATCCAATTGAACGATCTTGTTGTCATAAGAGTTCACTGGGGATGGTCAATCAATTCTCTGGGGAGAGAGACCTCACTGGGGAGATGACAATATTGTCAACATGTCTTTCACCCAAATGTTCTCCTGTCACTGGGGAGCAAAGTTGGATTGTCATGAAATCTTTTGCTTCTACATCCAATATATATATTTATTATTTTTTTAACAGCATTCCATATTCGCAAAGGCTCGGCATGAATATGTCGTGATATGACATGAATGGATGAATGAATGAATGAATTATGCATGAATATACTAGTTGATATTGGTTATCAAACCGAATGCCCGACGCTAATCGGGATCAAATGAAGAGCAATGGTCAATAATTTCAAGTCACCAATGTCTTGGCAATGAGCTTCTCATTGTGGGAGACAACGCCTCGATACGTAGATACTTCCAAATCGTAGGAAAGTTATGTATTTAGAATGTCAACACCGACATTCCGTGAATCAAAACAATTTTAAGCTTCAAAATTTCATGATTCTATCATATGAATGATTTAAATTTATCTAGAAATAAATACATTAAGTTAATCACGCTAAAAGATAAAAAGTAGGACAAAAATGAAGTTCAATCAACAATTTTATTAAAATATGAGAAAATAACTCATACAGGATGATGTACATAAAGATGCACATTCCTTTATGAGGAACACAACAGAAAGTGAATCTATACTTAAAACAACACCAAATTGAAATTGAACGCTATTGAACCTAAACATGCTATCCCTTCCTCGATCGCTATTCTTCATCACTTCGCTTCAAGATAGTGATTGAACTAATCCTTTCCATCTCAGCTTTGTAGGCCTTGAGACATCCACCAAGATTATGTCTTTGTACATTCCTGAACTTTTGCGTGAACCATCCTTGAAGACCTTGGTTCACCGATCTTTACCCTTTTTGCTTGCCGCCCTTCGGTTTTCACCACCGCTTAATTTTCTTCTCTTTTTTCTATATATATTTTACATAATACTGACCAAGGTCTCGGTTGAGCATGTGTGCCAAGTCTTTCCATCCATGTTGGAGAACAAGAGCTCCTCCCGAGAAGACTTTTACCACGTATGGTCCCTCATAATTTGGTGCCCACTTCCCACGAGGGTCTCTATGTCGAGAGATTATCCTTTTAGTACCAACTCGCCCACCAACACTGGGTCGATTTTCTTGTCAAAGCCCTTGATTTTTTCTCGTATAGTTGACCATGACAGATGCAGGTCACCTTTTTCTTCAATCGATTGAAGTTGGTCATACCTATTTCAACCCATTCCGCTTCTTCCAACTCGCTTCTATCGTAACTCCGAGAGGCGAATCTCCACCCCTATAGGAAGTACCGCCCATGCCATAAACAAGAGAATAAGGTGTTGCTCCGTCAGTGCGAATAGACGCTCATAATTGCTGTAAAGCTTAAAGGCAACATCTCAAATAACTCTATATCGCCTTCACCATTTTTCGCAAGATCTTCTTAATATTCTTGTTAGCCGCCCAACACCATTCATCTTCTATTCGTAGGGAGATGAGTCAGTGATGATCAATCTTGAACGTGTCACGTAGCTCCTTCATCATTTTGTTGTTCGATTGTCCCATTATCGGTGATAATCTTGCTCGAGTACCGTGAGCGACAAATTATATTATTCTTGATAAACGTAACCACTGTCAAGGTCACCTTCGCACATGAGGCGCCCTCAACCCACTTGGTGAAGTAGTCTATGGCTTAATTAGTATGAATCACGTGTAAAGCTTTCACCAATCAATCCGATCATATCAATTCCCACATAGAGAATGGCCATGGAGAAGTCAAAACATTCATAGAGGTGACACATGCATCTTATCAATAATCCGACACTTCAGACATCTCATTGATATAACACACACTCGGTTTCCATGGTCATCCAAAGAATAACCAAATTTCGAGGATCTTTTTTCGCCATTGCATGCCCATTTATGTGAACACCAAAAGAACCTTCATGAATTTCTATAATGAGTTGATCCGCTTCGTTCTATCCCACGATCCGAGCAAGACTAAATCAAAATTCCGCATTAAAGACCCCACTACTCAAAAAAGTTGGTGCATACAACTCTCAAAGTCTTCTTATCGTAATAGATGCCCCTTCCGGGTACTACTTTCCATGTATCGCTGATGTCATAAAACCGTCGCTTTCTCCCTCAATCAACATACAAGAGTTGCTGTTCGTCTAGACGCCAATAATGATGGAAGGTGCTTCATTAGCCCACCTGACCTTGAACATTGAAGATAAAGTGGCTAAAGCGCCTAACCGATTTTCCTCTCTAGGAATGTGATGGAAAGTAATCTCATCAAGTACTCAGACGCTTTTTAAAACATGATCCCGATTTTAATCAACTTTCATTACGAGTCTCCCACTCTCCTTGACCTCGGCACACGATTTGAGCCAAATAATCTCCATAAACTTCAAGGATTTTGATCCTTAAATCAATGGTCGCTCCATCCAAGATACAAGCTTCATACTCGCCATATTGTTGGTACAATCGAAACAGACTCGGGCAAAGGAATGGAATATGAAAACCGTTGAGAGGTTATAATTTCCTATTCCGCGGCCCCACCGCATTGATGCTCCATCAAACACAAGTGTCACACCGATCCTCGCTCGGGTCCTTCCTCCGTCCAGAATGTTGCATTCTCTAATGAACATGACATCTTCGTCTGGGAAGTCAAACCTCCACCGGCCGATAGTCCTCCATAGGGTCAAAGTGGCTTAGATATTCGATACACACTTCCTTGATAGCTTTCTCGAGTTACATATTGAATATCATATTCAGACAAGAACATCCGCCAACGCGCAATCCTTCCAACCAAAGTTGGCTTTTTCAAGATGTATTTGATAGGTCCATCTGGATATTAGCATCAGAAAGTGACACACCATGTATTGTCTCAAACGACGAAAGCGCATCACTAAAGCGCAACAAGTTTTCTCTAGCATAGAGTACCGACTTTCACATTCTCAGAAACTTCTTACTCAAATAATAGATTGCATGCTCTTTCCTTCCGTGTCATCGTGTTGCCCCGCAACACAACCCATCGATCCTTTCTATAACGGTGAGGTACATTATAAGAGGCCTCCCGCATGTGTGGTATCAAGATGGGTGGCTCTTGTAAGTACTTTGATCTTATCAAATGCTCCGACAATTATCATTCCATATGATGGCTTGATCTTTTTCAACAATTTGAACAAAGGTTCACAAGTAGTCACAAATGTGATATGAACTGAAATGTAATTTATGCGGCCCCAAGAAACCACTTAATTTCCTTTCTGCCGGTGCCGGGCATTTCTTGAATAGCTTTTACTTTGTTTCGGGGTCCACCTCGATACTCGTTGACTTACTATGAATCCAAGTAACTTCCTTCGACCGACCAAAGTACACTTGTTAGGATTTAATCAAGTTGTACTTCCTCAATCTTTCAAACAGCTCGAGATAATAATGCTCCTCTTCCCCGAGACCCGCGATCATATCATCCACATATACTTCAATTTCTTTATGCATCATATCGGAAAAGAGCTACCATAGCTCTTTGATAAGTTGCCCCGCATTCTTCAAATTAAAAGGCATGACCTTGTAATGTAAGGTGCCCCACGGGTGTGTGAACGTTGTTTTCATCATATCCGGAGGTCCATCTTAATCTGATTGTATCCGGAGAACCATCCATAAAAGAGAAATCAAGACCTGTGGTTGTGCTATCGACTAAAACATCAATGTGAGGCAACGAAACTCTCGCTCCTTCGGCCGCCCGATTTAAGTCTCTCGTAGTCTACACACATTCGAACTTTTCCATCCTTCTTGGGGACAGTACGATGTTAGCAATCCAACGGATATACCGACACGAAGGAAACCCAGATCAAACCGCTGACTTCATCTCCTTATCTTCTTAGCCATCTCGGATGCGCCCTCCTGGTCTCCGCTTTTTACAGAGCATTCGAGCTTTAATGGCAACTATGCACAACAATATCCTGATCTAGTCCGTGCATGTCTTGTACGACCAGCAAACACATCTCGCAAATCCTCGCAATAAGTCGACCAACTTATCTTTTATTTCGCCCCCTGCGCTCCAACCTTGATCATTTTTCTCGATCCTCCTCAGTCCCATTGATCACATCCAACGTTCCCTACGAGGTTGGATCATCTTGTCCCTCGCTCAACTAGACGCGCTAACTCCCTCGTGGAGTTCATAGTCTTCTTCACCATCCTCTTCGCTTGGTTGATCGGGAAATCGGGTCGAGAGAGTTATATGGCTACGCTCAATAGGCTCATTGTGTAATCATGTAAATCCATTGATTTTATTTCTTAGATATGCATGTTTATTTAGCAGAAAACAATGAAGTGTTGTTGTTTTTATTTAGATGCTTGGAAAGCAAAAAGTAAACAATAAAAGGGATCTCAAAGAATAACAAATGAGCTTTTCATTATGCATAAAACCATTCATATACAGAGTCTCTACAAACATCCTTTGTGCTTTAGGCGTATAATGATTTTCGCTTTTAAAACAAGAAATTACTTTGAAAACGAAATGACAGGGTAACGCCCCTGACAACCCATTCCCGAGGACCGCACCGAGGGGTACGAAACACCATCCGAGTAATTCCACTGTGCGCCATCATCTTCAAGGGCATTGATAGCCTCGGAGCGGAAACCCTTTGCCACAAAAGTATCCTCTAGATGAGGGATCTTTCCTTTTCCCATTTCGAACTTCCACCGTCCCGAGGATAGTTGATAACCAAGCCCGTGACCGTCCTTCTTTTCTTCTACACTATCACGGTTCCCTCAACCTTCGTGGTTCCGCCTCATAAGAGCTTAACATCTTGCCAATTCAAGTTATATTACCTCCGGCCTTCTGCTAGCCTTCACTTCCTTTTGTACATTTCACAATTTCTAGAGCTGAAAGAGGGTTTCGTGCACTTCATCTCCGACGTCCACATATTTGAATTCGTATACATGACTAACTAGATAGTCCTCCTCACCACTAACTTCCACAATCGTTGTTTAACAAGAACTTCAGTCATGTAAAGTCGAGGTGACCGCCTTTGCACTATGGATCCGTGGTCGTCCCAACAAACAAATTATAAGTCGAAGATGTCCATTACTTGAAAGGTGATATTGAAGAGTTGGGTCCAATTAGCACTAGAAGATCGATCTCCCCACCCGCCATCCCACGCGATCCGTCGAAGCCTTCACAATTAGAGAGTCGGGTTTCATAATTGCCCCTTTTACCGTGAAATGAGCCAATGTTATCTTTGAATTACGCCTGGTCGAGCTCGTATCAACCAGAACTCGGCAAGAGTTGTCCTACCTATTACGTGATGTAAATATGGAGAGCCATGTTATGACCGCTCATTCGAGGGAGATGGCGTTGAATGACAAGCAACTACCATCGCTTAAGTTTGAAACCGCAGATCAAACCTGATTGATGGTGATATCTTCCACACGCAGCTATCAAGAAATTTCAACAGGCCACCTTGTGGGCTTCGTAACTTCAATAGAGACAAGATTGAGATTTTCACCGGAGTCCTACTAAGTTGATCCACTATCTTGTAACACTTTTGATTATTTTCAAGGTCTCATCACCGACTTAAAGATATCCTCTTCACTCTTCTTCCGCACCAAACGGTAGTCCGAACCTTTTTGGAGGAATATCCGACACCTTTCCGCACCTCTATTCTTCATTAGATCTTGATGATAAACTCGACCGCCACGGTCATACCACTGACCGGTGATGTTTTCAACAGAGTTTCTTCCAACACCATTACTTGCCACCCACGATAACTGTGTTCATAACTCCAAGGCACGTCTTGTATTTTCATAGGGATTCGGATAGAGGATAAACCATTGGCTCCACTGTCAGAACCGGCTCTTCTTCTTGGATAGGAGATATATGAAGCCTCCTATTATTGATGAGCGGAACCACTACATCCACTTCCAATTGGGATCTTGCTAAACTAGACCAAATGCTCGATACATCAATCAGTAGTGTAATTTTTGAACTTTACATCGTTCGGGATCCTCCCGGCATCAAATGTACCATCATGACCTTCTTTCAACAAACCAAAGCTCTTCAATTCTTCAAACACCTTCTTTAAGGACATTTTCAATTGCCCTACTTCCATAACAAGACCTCCTTCTTCAATTAAAGCATTCATCGATGATGTCCTATGCCTCGGCAATGGATTGTTAGCTATGTTAGGAACATCACGAAAGTCAACAACTTCCTCGATCAATTAATCCTCGGACTTTGCATTTGAAAGCAATCCTCCTCAGAGTATGTCCTGAGAGTTAGCATGGAAAGCACATCCGGCATTCTCGTAAACCAAGGCTCGAGGCCCCGAACAGCTTCGCCCTTTGGTATCACCTTCCATCTTGGACTAAATACGCGTAAGACTCGAGTATGTCATAGGAATAGGTCGAATTCTTCTTTGGTATATTTGTGATAGTGTGGACCTTTGTTGGACTAAACCTTTGTTCTCGACTTGATCCGTTGTTGTTGTTGTTGTACTTGGTCTGCTGAACCCGAGTTCAATATCGCATGGCACTTGCATTGGTTGTTGATACTAAGATACTCTGGATATTGCATGGCAGCCACATAGGATATGACATATAGGGGACCCGGATGAGCGCATCTAGTGGTGACCTTCCCTTCCTCTTCCTCCGCTCCATATACAACATTGGTTTCAGCCTCTTCCTCTTGAAACCATTGAACATCTTTATCAGGACGGTCCTACATTCCCTCCGGAAATTTTTTCCGATCTTCAATCCTTCTTCAATTCTTTCACCCACCATTACTAAATTAGAGAAGCCGAGAAAGTGCTTCCATCAACCTTTCATAATATTGTACGGCAATGTTCCCATAAACAAATCATTCAACTCCCTTTCTACCAAAGCGGGTCAGCACCTCAAGCCACTTCTTCCACCTCCGTTTATTCTTTAAACGATTCCCTTTCTTTTCCGGACATGTTCTCAGCGTCGCACTCGTTAGCCAAAGTAGTATTGAAATGGTATTGCTTGAAGAAAGCAATCGATGTATCATCCCAAGAGCGAATGTTTGTCTTTCGAGTTGCATCTACCGCCTAAAGAAGCCCCACCGAGATCGCCCCAGCAGGGATCATCGCCTGTCGCTTTTGACATGTGCCGCCATTTTATGCGATACATTCTTAGATGGGTATCTCGACACCACCCTTTATATTTCTCAAATCGCACTTTAAACTTTGGCGAATGACAACATGGCACAAGACACATGTCTCGCAGCGCCAATTCAACAACGTTTTTCCTCTTAGTCTTCATTTGTCCGCCAATTCCTTACACATTTTGAGCGCTACATCCTCGAAAGGATTTGGATTACCGCGGTCTCCACGCTCGTAAAACCGCTTCATAGTCATCTTGTCTTTTCCTCACCGTGAGGAGCTGAGACCACGTATGCTCTTGTTCATCCTCTTCTTGCCTCGTGCTCGCTATTTCATGGCTCGGTTAGCTACATGAGAGGCAGAATGCTTCCTTGATTCTCCGCCTCCGAAGGAATCAAATGGCATTCCATAGAATGGAGTATTAAGTGTTTGCCCCTTGGAAATGGAGTATCACCGGAGATCCTCATGTTTTCGGTGATGACAGAGGAACGACAAGCACTCGGTTGTTAGACGCTATTGTTAGTCGCATTGTTAGTCAGAGCTGGCTAGCCGGGCGCAACGGGCGGGCGGCAAGGGCGGCCCTTTTCTTTCCTCTTACATGCCGAGCTGTAAGCATTTCCATCAATTGATCCATCTTTGCTTTCGTATCAATATCATCTTGCATAGCCGTTTGTCTCAGATAATTGATCCATTGCTTTTTCACGCTGACCCCGGTTTTTGCATTTGACTCTAGTAGTCACTTGAATCGAGAGAAAATGCAATGAGCTTGGTGTTTGCTTTTAATAATATGCATGATTATGTATGATTAATGCAAAATGATTTATGATTGGTTCCCATTCTTAAGAATCTTTTATCGGACCCAATCACTTGCAAATAATTAGCACGCTAATGGATAATCCCCTTCATTTAAACGCAACAATTTGAATTACAAACATTAGTTTTTGTAGGCAAAATAAAGAGCAAGACTCGTAGGTCTGCTTTTAGTTCAACAGGTACAATGGAGCTGAAGAAAACATAAAATCAAAAGAAGATCAGAAGTGCTGTCCTCTCCGGGCTCAAGTTTCTTATCTCTTGTTGGAACCGCTCCACCATATCTCTCAAGACAAACCAATGAAGTATTCCACTGCCGAAGGCACTCGACTTTCTTCTAGGTCTTCCATAATTGATCAGCCGCCAAGGGACTTCCACCATTAATCGCTTACAAACTCCACCAAACCTAATAATTGTCATATAAATTCGTTCGCTTCTTCCAAGATAAAAATAGTTTCCTCCGTCCACCCAAAGTTCATTTTGATGATCGCTTCTTCTTTCCAAACTCACACCGGGCCTCTAACTTCCATACGATGCCTCCCATCGGGCAACTAGATCCTCATGTGTCCAATTTCAATCCCGGATAGCTCCGCAGAGTCTAAGTCACGTATAGACGAGCCTTTCCTCGAGGCGAAGTTTCATGTGCTAAACTAGATTCCACATTTCTCAACGCACCTTCAACTCTTTGAATTTGAGTGTGTCGTGGTTGTTTTCGCATCCAGCTTTGCTTGGATATCTTCATCCGCTGTAAGCTTTTCCCTTTGCTTTTCACCGCTAACTTTCGATTAAACTCCTTAGCTCAAAATTTGCCGCATCCAAATTGTCTTTACCCTAATCCTTCTCCTTCCGCCTACGGCTCTCGACTTCTTAGCAACTCATCATCCCTTTCGAGGCTTTGTATCGCCTCATCTCTTTCCCGAGTAACATGAGCAAAGGCGGCCTCGCTATGCACCCTCTTCAACTTGCATTTCCGTGATAGTAAGTTTAAGTTTATTGAACTCATCAATTGGGATGTGAGGACCTCGTGTTCCTAAGACATCAAATGGAACCTCCACAAGAAACTGCAATTTTACTTCCATAACCCTCCTAAGTATCCGGGATTCATAGGTTCTCCATCACGCTCCCTCTCTCTTCCTAAGCTCTGCACCTTCTTGTGAACTTGACTCCAAGCCTTCCGTATTTGCTTCAACAAGCCCCAATCATCTACCCAAAAATCCAATAAGATAAACCCCTCAAAATTCCTCCTTTGCGGTTTCCATAGGACATCCAAATTGCCCGAGAACCAACTGGGTTATAGTTGATGCACCGAGATCCAATTATGGAACATTAGGAAATGCCCCACAATGAGTGATAACCTCCCATGTATACCAATTTGAGAATACCGTAAAACTCCGCCGGCAGAAGAGAAACCAACTTCTGAGACCAAATCAAGTTCTCCAAGATTTTAACTCAAGGCCTCGTTGAGGAACATGGGACTTCAACCACGAATAGAGCAAGGCGGAGCAACACATCACTACTCCTTTTCTTTTGATGTATCGAGTATGAATGTTATAAGCATATCCGCTAGCAAAACAACAGATTTTCAAAAGAAACACATTGATCGCGGGTTGACCACATACTCATGCCATGACTTGAAACAATACTACCCAAAGATCAACAAAGCTAGAATGGCAATCGAACGATTTCCAATTTCTTCCCCATCGACAATTCTTCACTCTTTTTCTAAGAAACTCCCGAATCCCTCTTTCCACTAATATTGGCCCTATCTCTCGGATCGAAGACCCAAAGCGTACCGCTACATCATTGGCATCCACATTCTCCCCAACTTGGTAAAAGGAATACTGCCTTTTTAGAGGCCAATTCAACAATCTTCGAATTCTTCAATTGTTGGAACCATCCGGAAATCTTGGAATGTAACACCTCAAAGAAGGATCAAAGAATTTTACCAAGGCTTTCAAAGTATCAGGATCAATGTCAATATCCAAAGCTCCAATATCCACCCATATCTCGCATGAAAGTTGTTCAATTCAGCGTGCTTCACCTTTCCCTTAGTCCAACAAAGATTCGAAAGTGTTTGGAATTTTGAAATTGATGAGGTTGTTTTTTCTCGTTAGAATCCATTACACCGTCTCGATTACTTTCAAGAATGAGTCCTTTAAAGATACCGAAATGTTAACAAATGTGATGAAACATGAATGATTAATGCAAAATGCAATGTAAATGAGTTAAGATGATATTCAATGACAAGTAGCAGAGATCTCATAAGTCCCCGGATGGCCTGGACATGGTTTTCGACGCCCACTCAACAATTCCCCAAACAAGGTCGGGTTCTAATGTTTTTGCAAATGTTTCTGAGACTCGCATCCCTTTAAAAATAATATCGCCATGATGATAGTATTTTCAAAAGTATACTCCCAAGAAACGTTTTAAAGGGATACTCAAAAACTTTGAGCTGCCTGGCTTCAGCCGACATCCTAATACTTAGAGTCAGAGGCCATTTGTCTAGAAATTGCTACCCCGCGACTAGCATAATGCAACAATCCCCCTAAACGACTCAACCTAAGTTGTGGTCTTCACACGATCCAAGGAACACGGATGTCCAATGGACCTAAGCTACTCAACCACTCTAAACTTATGTTTCCTAGAAGTCGGGTATCGCTTATCTATGAACCATAACCAACAAATGCCCCAATATCAAAATACATCAACCCGATATAAAGAAATAATAGGCAATGAATATGAAACACAAGCGAGGAATTAAATTAGGGTTGACTCGCTTAATCAAAAATAACTTTTAAAAAGTGTCCCCTGAAGTCGCTAACTCAAGCAACTCGATTTTCAAAAATCTTTCATTCTCGAAAAACTCGTGAAATCGCCACCTAATTTTATTCGCTCTAAAAAGAACGGGAAAATATAGATAAAACCCCAAACATGCGGATAAGGCGGTTCACGGACCAAAAGTGGACGGAGTCGGCATGTAAGGGAAGGTATTAGCACCCTTACATCCATCGCATCGATGACCCATTTAATTCTACGCGCTTGTGTGTGTTTACTAAGTTATGGATGCTAAAAGAAAACAGAATTTGTTTCTTATTATTTTGAGTTTGACACGGTTTCGAACCGTAGCTACATATTCCTCGCAATGGGAAAGTCAAACTCGTAGTTCCTCTTAAAAAGTTTTAATTGGTTGCATTGATTTTATCTCAAAATCGTATGTTTAGGCGTTTAAATGCTTTGAGCTAGGACTTGTTTTGTTTGTTTGAAAAGCTTAAGTCCTCGCCATATTTGAAACGACTATTGCACGCTTTGTCGAAAAGAGTTTTTATGATCGCATATGAGCGATAAAAGAATTTGAACGGGTCAATTGTTTTTATGTGGATGAAAAGTATCAAACTATAAGTCTAGCATCTTATGATTCAAATACTAGAAACAAATGAACTCAATGCTCAACGAAGTCGCCTATCATCCCAAAAGTTTTTTCTTTTATGAAAGAGTGAAGGAAACAAGGTTCATAAGAGTTATTAGAATTAAGTAGTTGGTCTAGCATCCAACGACTTAAAGATTAGAAGTTCATTTTTGCAAGTGTTTAAACAATTAGTCTAGCATCCAACGGCTTAAACACTTGAGTTTTCTTTATGAAAAAATTAGAAAATGCACTCGACGTTGGATCGAGGTTTGGAACCTTAATTGTTACAAAAGTGTTTTTTATGATGCGAGTTATGGTTAATTGAACATATGGTCCTAAGGATAATAGAAAAGAACAAACAATTGTATACAAGCATTAAATAAAGCAAGTAAATAAATTAAAAGCCCATACAAGGTGGCTTAAACAATCTATTGTGTAGGTGTATGCACGAAATAAATTAATAGACTAATTAAACGAAACTTAATCAAGTAATTAGTTTAATAAAATTAATTAGGTAAACTAATTAATTTTAAATAACCTAATTAGATAATTAAATAATGTTTAACTAATCAATTAAAGTTTCATTGTAAGCCCAAGAGTAAGCGTGGTGTGTGCAAAGATGTATTGTAGACGCTCAAAGCTTTGTCAACTGTAGTAGTAAAAGATGGCTCGCACGAGTATTAGTTTGAAAATGTTTTTGGTTTGTGCTTTGTGAATAGTTAAAATAATAAAGCGATGATATTTACTAATTATTACAACAGATGGGGAATGGGGTACAAATTTACAAATGGGGATAATACAGGAAAAAGGAAAAAAATGCTAAAAAACTTCCTAATAATATATAAAAACAAAACTCCAATTAACACTACCATTACTATTATTATTTTTGGTGTCTTTAGGATATACCAAATATTTTATTAGTTAAGAAAAATAGAGTAGTAATTTTTTTAATTAAAAAATAATCATAGTTACTAATAATAAATAATGATAATAACAGCTTTTAATAATAGTTAAAAAAGATTAGTAATAATATAAATAGTTAGTAGTAATAATAAAATCAATAGTAGTAATAATAGTTACTTAAAAAAAATAATAATACTTATTAGTAATAAAAGTAATAAATGATAATATTAATGGTGAGTGACAATAAAAAATGATAATAATAATATTAGTAACAAAACAATATTAGTAATATTAATAATATGATAATACTAATGGTATAATAATAATAATGTAATAAAAATAATGTTAGTAATAATAATAATAATATTTAGTAATAATAATAATAATAATATTTAGTAATAATAATAATAAGTATAATATTAACTAATCAAAATCAATTGGAAAAAAGAAAACGAACCAAAACCCATATATTTGTTCCTCTTCTCTCGTCGGAACTCTCTCATCTCTCGTCGGAAACCTCACCGTTCTCTGGTTTGGCCGCGATCGCCCGGTCTCTCTCTCGCTATCGCGATCTCCCTCTCCCTCTCACCGATCGTCCACTTTCTCTCACCGCCGCTTTGCATGTTTGGTTTCATGGTTTGATTGTTTGATTCGATTGTCTCAATGTTGTCTCGATTGTTGCATTGGACACAGTGTGTGAATGGAAAAGGAAAGAGGGGATCGCGGAATCGCAACCTCCTCGTCAGAACCCGGTAATACCTTTCTTAACTCTTCTTCTTTCTCGCTTTCGGAATGGATTTCTGGAAAAAAAACTGAAACTGAAGGCGTTGGTGGCGAAAATGATGATTGATGCTTTGCTTTTGTTTTTCTGTGTTGGTTTTTGTTTACGTTCTTGCTGGCTTGAGTTGAATGTGTTTTCTGGGTTTGTGGTTTAGAGAACTGATGCTACACTTTTTTGGTTTTGGAACAAAACTTCCTCTCTTTTCTCTTTTTTGGTTTCGAAAATCAACTGTGTTTTGTTCGAACCCAATGTTATATTTTCTCTTTTCTACTCTCTCCACTTGAATGAGCATTATCTTTTCTTAGTCCGTCCTTCTCTTTCATCCTTGCTTTACCCATACTGTCATGATGAAATTTCTGAGTTTTTGCTCGCTCCGAATACCGACTTTGGCTTATCGTGGTTGGCTCACGTCGGCTTGTGATGATTACTTGCCTTTATTGACTTCGTGGCTTATTTTCTTTCTCAAATGACTGCAGCTGTATCTCTCTTGTACTTGTTAACTCTTTGGGATTTAAATGTTGGGCTCCATGTAGTTATATCATGAACTCGTTGTACTCTTGATCATCATGAATTGCTTGTCAGCCGTTTTGCTTTTGCTTCTCTCTTTACTTTCTCAATTGTCCCCGCTCTTGAAAGTCACTGGATATAAATCATAAACCCACTACATATGTTTGCTATGAATAAACCATCGCCTTGATCTTATTGCCTCAAATTGTGGGATATCGTATGCCCGGGATTTACGTTGTTTGTATGCTCGCAAATTTCGCTATATGTTTGGAAAATGTCATATAATACTACCAGAATTTAAATTTGTTGCCTCTCATTGTTGCAGCCCGTCGCTGCGTTTGTTCGTGAACCGGTCACCCGTGATTTATAACAAGTAACCCGCCCGATGATTAATCTTCGATTCGAGGCTTTTAGCAAAACTCGACCCGCCAAACGCCTAATGATGATCTTTGGAAAACAGTTTGATAATTTTATTTCATTTCAATTATGTTTGCTAACTTGATTTTGTTTCTTGTTTCATGTAAACGAATCGGCACGCTTGAGAGGAAATGGCAAGGAACAAAGCTTGCAAAAAGTGTATGCCATATGGAGCTTGAAGATGGAGCACCAAAAACAAATTCTTTGTATTTAGGTATCAATTTTAGGAACTTTGAATTGTAACTTAAAATTAGAATTGCAATTATAATAAGTTTCAAACATTTTATGAACTTGTATACTTCAATTTGTAACATCTATGTGCCAAGGTTTGGTAATTTGAATAAAAGCAAGTTTGGTTTGAATATTCTTCGATCCTTGAATAGTAACACCAACATTCCATGCTTGTAATAACTTGGAAATATTGATAAACTTATTCTCGTGCGAACTTTGAATGAAACAAATCTCGCAAAATTTTCCAAAGCTTGCAAGAATTCTTGTAACATGTTTAGAACATTTGAATGAAGCTCGATTTGGATGGTGCTTAAAATTCAATTTACCAATGTCATACTGATTTAGGACTTAGAATCCAAATTTATAATCTTGAACATTTGAGTTGTCAGAAAATCCAATAATTTATCTCGCCTTGTTCCATAGAATTCAAAATTTCCTTTGAACTCCAACTCGCGATTCACTGCTAAAACATAAACCAACATTCTAATTGGCTCGAGAATTTGAACTTCCTTTGGGCTTGAGAAAATTTACCACAATCCTTGTATCTTGTAATAGGGTAAACTTGGATGTACAAGATTGGTCTGACAAACTCAAATACTTGCATAGATCACAAACTTAAAAGAAATCCCAAAAATGGAACAATTGATCGATAGATCAAAAACTTCAAGAAATCCAGAACCACAAGCCTTAACGAATTACTTGTTTCAAATAATTTTGGGTGGACACAAGAGAAAGGAACATGAACAAATATTCCAAAAAGAGATTATGGAAAGGAGGGTAAATTTTAGGGTGCGACACCTAATGACGACCATGTTTGGATTGAAACAAAAATAGTGTAAAGAAAAGAGGATACCTGAGTTGATGCTTGACTGATTGGTATGAAGGTTTTTGAAGCGTCTGACGGCAAAGATTGCAGTAGGGTTGAGAATTTATAGAACAAAGGATTTCCTGGAGAGCAATTAAATGAAATATAATGAGTAGGAGGAAAGGGTGGTGAAATCGTTTTCCTATTATAGGCAATCATGCAAAATACAGTGACTGTTGGATCGTGTCACGTGGGTCACGTGTCACACTTTTTGGGAAAGTTTGAAAATATAACACATCGCTAAGGGATTAAGGGTTCGAACTGCTTGGTCGATAAGGATTCAAGAAGCTTAAACCCGAGCGACCAAGGGGCTTATGATCATGCATAAAATCACCGAGACGGGTGCTGAAGGAAGATGTAGGATCCGAGATAGGACTCGCCTTAAAGGAGGAGATCTACGTCCGACATGGGTCTCGAAAAGGCATGAGACGGCCTAGATCCGAGAAGTACTCGGCAGATACACCAAGATGAAAGATTGAATAGACGTTATGAAGATGAAAAGTTCCAGAGTCTTATGAGACGTTACTAGTGAATGACAAGTCAGAATAAACTAACTCCTGCCCTTAAAGCCATGGTTAATGAGCCGAGAGCTAATGTATGAAAGAAATAGCTTCAAGGAAGGAATGATATAATAGGGTTTCGCCAAATGGATAAGCAAGACAATGATAAGCTTGGAACTTGAGTTACGACACTTGAGCTTCCAAATCCCTAAAATCACTTTAATAAGGTTTTTCCTGCAAGAACAGTCCTATCCTTTCGTCGATCAAGAAAGCAGATAGGGTTTTTCCCTCTCCTCGTCACGAGGATGCCGACAGGATGGCGTAACCGCTCGGATCCCGGCAGCGGCCGATCAAGACTTCTTCTTGGACGATCCAAAATCCAAGAACCAGTCCTCTGACCCCATCATTCTTCAACCTTCGGCACCATTGTCGATCAACACGGATCCAACATTAGTCGCTATTCTCACACTCAATCGACCAACAATTTCGGGGCCAGGCCAGATCGAGGCTCGAAAGAAACCATCCTCGTCTCCACCTCGTAGACCAATCGTTATTTCCTAAAGCCCCTCGCCGAGGAAATTAGCCTAAAGGGAAGATCACTCCGACCGCCAGATTCTGAAAAAGCGGGGACATACCCCTCCTCATATGAATCGGAGGTTGCCATCTCACAAAAGGACAAAGAACGAGTCTCATCGCCCACACGATCGTTTTACATCGTCAAAATCAAGGGAGGAAAGAAAACCCTCCCCCCACCACAAGAGACACAACCGCTCCATCTCCTCGTCTCCTGACTAGAGTGATGAAGATGAGCATCACGGTCCACTTTGTCGGGCCATCATGGATATTCCTATCCCATCAGGGCTGGAAAAGCCGCCTCGCTTAGGCCAGTACGAAGGTACCACCGATCCTGACGAGCATATCGAAAACATCGATGCTCTGCTCGACTATAGAGGAGTCAGTGGGGCCATCAAATGCCGCATGTTCCCCACGGCCTTAAGAAAAGAAGCCATGGCATGGTACAAGAGCCTGCCCGAGGGATCCGTCACCTCCTGAAAGCACCTGGGAAGGCTGTTCTCCAGGCATTTTGTAACACCCCAATATTACCCAAGGTTTATTATGCGAAAATCAAAGTAAATTAAAATTTCATAAATTCAATACTGAGGCATCACACCTTCAAAATCAAGTCACTTTAAACAGTTTGCTTTAAAGTATAAATCTCGGATACATAGCATCATCGGAAATCATAAATTGACTCATAAAAATCAAAATAATTTCTTTATTAAACTTCCTCCTCAAAATCATGTTTTCATAAATTATGGTTCTTAATTCACGAAAGGAATAACAATAAAAGAACAACAACAACACGATATAAATATTAACCCCCGAGTGCTACGTATCGAGAGCGACACCGACTGACTAACAATGAGCTATAAACCCCGCCTTCATAACCCCACGCTAATATAAAGGTAATGAAACAAGTAAAGGCTAAGATAATCCAAAACATATAATTAAAGGCACGATAATATATATATATATATATATATATATATATATATATATATATATATATATATATATATATATATATATATATATATATATATATATATATATATATATATATATATATATATATATTGGAATCATAAGGGATATAAGTTAATGAGTGCATTCCAACACATATCTAAACCTCACTTACTTTGATCGTCATACTAATTTGTATAATCTACACTTTATCGCCATAACCTCATCGGCATAAATCATCGCAACAAAACGTAAACTATAAACAACAACACTAAACAATGCTAATAACATAAACAATATAAATAAAATCATCACCAATTGGCTAAAGTCCATCATTGCTTTTCGGCATAAAAGTCCATCGTCACAAACATCATCACATCATATTTGCATTAAGCATTTCATCAAGTTAAATCATCGCAAAACTCATCACTTATATTCATCGCCTAGTTATTATGAAACTATCAAGTTATATTCATTTCATGTTCATCATAAAGATCATCACTAAACAAAGCATCATATATCGAAATTCAACATCGCCAATCAATTAAAACCCAACGCCAAACAACTCAAACATAAACATAACCGAACTCGTGAGACACGACTATGTTATGCATGTGGCACCGCTTTGTCCATAATTAGAACACTTGGCATAAAAGCCTCTGTCATTGGCATAAAAGCCCTCGTCGCCAATGCAATGTATGTGACTCGATAATAAAACAACACAACACAAAAACATCATCATCGCTCACCAAAATTGGCATAAAGCCCACATCGCCATAATTTATCCACATCAAGATAAATATATCATCGCATCATATTTGCATTATGCAAAACATCACCAAACAATTCATCATCATCAAAAATCATGCATTCACAAATCGGAAGCATTTATTAACAACATCAATATAATCATCACATCATCACAAACAAAGACATATCATCGCATCGCATATCAACAAGTATTGATTAGTAAATACACTGTCGCAAACATTATGTTTATTCACACCGCATCATTATCAATTAATTCACCGCATTCCAAAAATGGAAAAATAGTCAAAACATCAATAATCTTCGCAAAAGTCATTCTTAATAACCGGCATTAATCAAAATTATCAACATCGAAATCGGATTGTCCATACGTGTCTTAAATCTACTAAAACGCTATCCGATTCAATTTAACCAGAATTGGCCTATTTCCTTAACCCAAAACTCGTAATTTCTAAAACTAACCTCACCACTACGTTCTACACGCCGAACTTAGCTAATAATTTCTGAATTCGAGTAACTGTCCGTTCGAATTTACCTAATCGTAAAATCGAAACATAATCGGGTTCCAAATTTAATCGGCTAACTTAAGTCCTAATTATATTTTATTGATATGAAGTATTACTATGTGGAATTTGGAAAAAGGAGAGAAACAGAAGTTGCTACCAAAATTATGCAGATACGTAATTATGCAAAGTTACGAATACGTAAACATACAAGTAGAAAATAGAAAAATGGGAAAAACGTTGCACCCCCATGCCAACAGGGGACGTCCATCCCAGTTTGATGAAGAAGAGGAGGTGGGGGCCTTAAATGGGGGGACGGTCTCCCCACACCCTGAGGTGGGCGCCTCCCCCTTCACCTCCCATCCACCAAAATCGTTGCCTCTTCATCCCTGTAACTTGCATTTTTCTTCTAGTTTTTCATTTTTTCACAGTAAATAGTTTTTCTTTCTATTTTCATTTTATAGTTTTCATTTCTACTACTAGCAATGAAACACACCCATAATCTCTACTCCTAACCCAATTTTTCTAAACTATTTCAACAATCAACTAACCAAAACCCTATAAACCAACTATCAAATTTTTCCCCAATCCAAACTATAACCACCAAACCCTAACTATATGAGATGGAAATCAAACCCCTTACCTTGCAAGCTTTGATTGATCTTGATGATTCTACAAACCCAACCTTGCTCTCCTCTCCTTGCTCTTCTCTTGCTCTTCTACCAAAACCCCTTTCTATTCTTCTAAGTTTCTATTTGGCTATGGTTTGTAAGAATGGAAAGAATGAGGAAAATTTTGGTTTTATAAGTTGTTTCTTACTAGCTTTCAAGGGTGAAAACCCAATTCTCATCTATTACTCCTCACACCCCTAATTTAATTAATTAATTAACATCTTAATAATATTATTAATTCGATTAATTAAAATAATTCTGGGGAATTAAATATCGGTCCGAATAATATTTTTCCGAACCGAACGGAACGTCGCCAAATATATTAATAGATATATCAATTAATATAAATATTCTCGTCGCAAGATAAATATCGATCGGTAATTCGAAAATATTAGTATAATATAATATTAATTAAAATAGGGCGTTACAACTCTCCCCACTTATAAACTTTTCGTCCTCGAAATTTCGACCAAAATGAACAAATCGGGACATGCCTACGCATTCGTCCACTCAATCCTCACGTCAATTAAACAACACACAAAAGACACCAAAAATAAGGGTATCTCCCTAACCACAACGTCCAGTCAAGAACAACTATGCCGAGATGCAAAACCCATACAATGCATTCGACAACCAACTAACACCCAACAACTAAACAAGTCGCAGACACACCGGTTCACTTGAGAACCAAACAAACAAGATCGATACCATCCTAACGTCTCAATCATGGAGTTAGACACACACTCGAACTGACACCTCGGAAACGAGTCACCAAAGATAGGAGCATAAAGTCCTATAACACAACACTGACATCAACGCTAAAATGAAAACAACAAAATGGTTATACAGACCAAAACTGAAACAATCAGAGTAGGATAGTACTGTCATACCCCAAAATTTTCCCTCCTATTTCTCAAGACATTTATCATATCCATACACAAGAATTTCACAAGGGTTGACCAGACAAACCCTCTCCCAGGTAATCAACCCAAACTAGGGTTTGGCTATCCTCAAGCCAGGGTAAGCTTCCAACATTTTTAATGGTCATCATGCCTCATCATATGCTTCAAAGAAACTCCATGTCAAGTTTTAAGCCTTACAAGTCAAGTTTCCTCGGACAATTGCTCAGATGGTTGAAAATCAGTTGTATTGGACAAAAAGTCAACTATGGTCAACATACAGTCAAACTTCATAATTTTTGGTCAACATCCATATTTTGAAGTAACATTCATCATTTGATCAAGGGTTGATCATGATTCATCAAGAAAACTTAAGATTTGATCAAAAGTCAAAGTTTCTAAATTGGGCTTTCTCAGACAAAAGTCAACAGAACTTTGACCAGGCATAACTTTCTGATACTTTATCAAAAAAAATTCCACCACCTCTCATTTTGAAGAGAATTCAATTCTCTACAACTTCATGTCTCACAAGCTTGGTCAGAAAATGCTTCATTTGGAAGATATGGATCAAAATATTACAGGTCCTTTTTAAAGTCAACAAAAAGTCAACTTTTTGTAAAGAAGTGTTATTGAGAATGAAAACTCCAATTGATTTGAGCAAGATACACCTTGCACAAGTTGAGCATTTTTGAAGAGATGCACAAAGAGAAATACTTGTCAAAATCCAAAATTTTGCAAATGGGCCTAACTTTTCTTGGTTCAAACTTGTTCCTCAGCTAATTTGGAACCTCCAAGCCCAAGGCCACGAATTTTATCTTTTATTTTCTATTTAATTTGGATTTTAATCATTTAAAAGCCAATTAAATTAAAATAAAAGGTAGAAAATCAAAATTAAATGCAAATTGGATTTTTCTCTCATTCTTGAGGTCCAAGCAATCCATATAAGCTGGAAAATTCGAAATTGGCATTGATTGACAAGAGAATTGATTGAAATTTGATCAAAAAGGCAATATTTGGTTTTATACCAAATCAAATATTTTCTCATTGATTGGTACATTATTTCCTCATGATTCTTGACCTAAATCCATCCACTATAAGTACACAATGCATACACATGACCAAAGGACGAAAAATCTGCCTCAAGAACCCTAAAATTTTTTCAAGAAAACTTGTGAAAAAAGCAATTTCAGATTCCCCTTTGATTTAGGGTTTTTTGTTTAAGATAAAATTGGACAAAACTGAGACCACCATCGTGTTCAGGAGACAAAACCCAGTCGATCCATGTATTCATAACAAATTTATATTGCTTGTATGAGATTTTGGAATTTTGCAGGGGCCTTAGCGTCGAACCAGACCGACGCTATCTGTTTGAAAATTCAAACCAAGAAGATGAAGATCTTCGCGCGTGATTTGGGTTCCCAGGAATCAATTTCGTTTAAACGGTTTTTGTTTCATTATACTAACACCATATGCAGCATGGCCTAGTGGCAAGCAACGCGCGTGGAGAAGGAAGTATCCTTAGTTCGAATCCTGGCTCTAGCAATATATTTTTACCACTTGCAAAACTAACATATTTTCTTTTTTTTTTTCTTTTCATATTTTTCATTCTAATTTAATTTCTTTTCAAACAATTTTCTCATGCATTTAAAAATCACCAAAAATATTTTCCTTTTGCATTTTAATCAGAAAAATACTTATTTAATTTTTGACATTAAAATTAATATTTTTGCATGCATATTTTAATTAATTGTTAATTAACCATTAAATTGACTTTTAATTGCTTTTCCTTATCAAAAACAATCCAAAAAATTCCTAAAAAGTTATTCTATCAGCTAATTATCATTACTAACCCAAAAACATTTTTCTTCATTCAAAACTTTCTTTTACTAACATATTTTTCTCTTATGTGAGTTTCTTATATTTTTCCGATTATTATGTATCTGCTTACAAGTTGTAATAGTTAGGATTTATTTTCTCGCATTCTTTTCCGATATTATGTAACTGTTCATGGGATGTAATAGTTTAATTAGGACTTTATTTTCCAGATTTCTATTATAATCGCCCAAAGCCATGTAATAGCGTAGACATTTACTTTTTCGCACATTATTTTCCGCATTTACTTCAGCACCTTATAAACTCGCTAGTAACTAGTGTATGGCAAGATAAAAACGAACATAAATCACTTCTAATTCCAAGATAAATATCTCAATATTATTACACTCTTTTCACACATGCAACCCTTTAGGGCTATTCTCTCTCGGTCAATAAATGGTCAAGTCCCTCGAACGAGAGGTATCCTAGACCGCTGCTCACAAACATATCATCATAGTCCCTTCAATCAAAGATCATGAGTCCCTCGACATGGCTCACGAAACATGATCTCGTCCCTCGATTGTTGCCTACTAAAAGGATGATGATCCTTCGAATGTGCAGGATACTTTACAAGTTGCCTCTATGACCATACGATGTCCCTTCGAATGTCCCTTCCACATCCAACGAATAGGGTTACCTACCAACTAATGGTATGGATAGCACTATTCTAAAGGAATGTAAAATAACACGAAAACGACCATTCTGAGTAGGTAATAAGACTTTTAGTTGCTTGCTCAATCAAATACTTTTCACACCTCACACTTTTGTCAAAATTCAAACATTTTTCAAAAACGAAACATTTCCGAACACTTTGTATACATTCCTACATGAATCATTACAAAGTCAAAGCCAAATGCCTTTTCAAAACATTTTTTGTCAAACACACGAAAGCAATTTTAAAGTGAGCTAAAGCAACTAAGAGCCTGTGAAAACTACGGATGGAAAGGGGTGCTAATACCTTCCCTTTTCATAACCTTCTCCCTTACTCAGAATCTAACAAATGTCTTTTTCTGTTCTTTTCACCTTCCCTTAATTGGATAAAAGAAAAGTCGGTGGCGACTCTTGTTATCCGCAACATTTTGCGATAAAAGCAAAACAAATCTCAAAGTCGGGCTTACATCAGACATACCACGCTGCCACGCAACCACGAAAAGATGCTTTCATTCATGCATAAGCACGAACTTAAGAATCACACTTGCAGTTATCGCTTCCAATCCAGAAAATCACAAGGTCACCTCGTCCTTGTAGATTACCAACGTACAACCCTTGAACAATAATAAGTTACACAAACATAACAGAATTGCGATACACCACTCGTTCTAGGGTTTATACCGACGACTCTATGCACTATAACTCACTAGTCCAAATCCAACAATCTTGCATACTCTAACAATTCAATGCTCTTCTCTGTGCATCACTTTTATGCATATGATGCCAACCGCAGAACAACTTGGTTAATCCTCAACTCCACAATTACTCAGAATGGATACGTTCAAAGCGTACACCCATCAAGACACCTCGTAACATCAGTCTCATCAACTCGAAAAATCACTATTTCATTCTTGATTGATCAACGTCCATTGATCCTCTAAAATACACGACATAATTGACCTTTTCAAATATTGTCCAAATATTCACTTGTGAATTTCGACGTATACACTTGACTTTAATGAAGTCTCCTCGTATAACAATTCAATTCCCGAAATTGTATCAAGTAATCACCATCCTCGCACCGTCGCAACGATCAATACACAGGTTTCTTATTCGAAACACTTTCATAACTTTCAATCTTTCAAAGTGGTAATTCAAACCAAAACACTCTCTCAAGAACTCTATCCATCAACGTCGTCTCATACTCCTGTAATTACAAAACAGGTTGGACTTAGAACCATAACATCAATTTTTATGGAACCCAACAAGAACACCGTCGCGACCGACTTCAGTCCCAGATAGAACACTTTCCTTTACAAAACCTCAATCATCTTAAGGTACCTGTGGCTACCAAACCATCTCAAAATTTTTTACCGTCAAGACTTGTCTTAGTCGCAATCTAATAATCCACTACGGCTATTAGTATCCAACGAAATCCATATGGCAGTAGTGTACAATTTCTTGATAACTTTCTGGACTTAATCTCAACAAGTGTCCCAAAACAAACATGCAACATTCTACAAAATAACAAATCCCAAATCAGATACTCTTGGGTTAACCGCGATATCAACATGCTACACTCAACACCAGACGAAATCTCTTTATAGACCGTACTCAACTTGAATTGTTTTTAACAATCCCAATCTCCTCGTCGTTAACATTTGTACCTTTAAGATATCAAATGAGCACAACCACATCAAACTCTAACTCACGCGTCCGACAACTTTTCCTTATGAAAAAACAAATCGTTCCAAGGTAGCAATACACTTTTCTAACTCTATGTCAAAATACATCTTAAGTCCAAAATGGAATATCACAATACACCACACAAGGTTCATCAGTACTAAACAAGACCAAAACCAAAGCATTCGCTAAACTTTTCACTAGCTCAAACAAATTCGCTTCTCATTGCGAAGTCCAAATAGCGACTCAACCATCTCGAGTCAAAATACCCACGATCAATACCAACTGGTAAAAAGATCTTCCATCAAACTCACAAAGCTAAACATCCAAAACAAAAGAAATTCTAAACTCTGAATTAACCCCTTAAAGTCTTCTACAAGATGCAAAATAAATCTTCACGGAACTGTCAAAAATATCACCGTCTAAGTTGCATACTTAAGGTACTTACGTCCAACAGTTCCAAAACTCTTTCTTTAGAATACTCGGCATACACTGGTCTAACTTCACTACTGATAACACAAAGCTCGGATGCTTGCTACAATGTCCTTAACTTGATGTGAACCCAATAATATTCATGAACATGAAACAACTCTACAGCTACTCATGAGCGTACTGTCCAAACATTCCAAAATCATACCTGACGCATTAGCCACACTAATGACATCAACAATTACTCGCCAGGACCATACACTATCTTGAAAAGCATTGTCTAAACATCTTCAGCTCTCGCACCAACCTGTAGACAGCCAGACTTCACATCGATCTCACTAAACCCATAAACTCCAAATGACTGATTTATCCAACATCAGTCCTTGGAAGTAGATACTTGTCCTCAATATCCACTTCGTTCCTTGACTGCGAACGACACACCAACTCGGGCAACCTTTGCTCTTCTTGAACAACACAACGGTAGCACTCCACGGTGACCCGCTCGAATAAACAAACTCTGCTCAAACCAATCCTCAAGTTGACTCTTCAACTCTAACTCAGAAGCAGACATCCCCTAAGGATACTTCGAATCACAACTAATTCCAGAACTAAATCCATCAAAACTTCACTTCGCACTACGGCGGAAATTCACTCGCATCTTCATAATATGCTTCGGAAGAATCACAACAAGAAGCTCGCTCGTCAACCGATCAACAATAACTCAGATAGAATGACAATTCTTCGTTGTCCTCAGCAAACCAGACACAAAATCCATAGAAATGCCATCCCATTTCCAATCCGGAACAAACAACGGTTCCATCAACCCCGACGGTTTCTGATGTTCAATTTTTTTGACTTCTGACAAATCAGACAAGCATAAACAAACTCGGCAATTTCCTTTTTCATTCCAGGCCACCAAAATAACTTCTTCAAATCATGATACATTTTAGTAGCACCAGGATGAATACTCAATCCACTGCGATGTCCTTCTTCCAAAATACTCTTCCTAAGTTCTGCAATATCTGGAATACACACCCTATCCCCCAAAACTCATAATACCGTTCTCGCCAATCCGGAATCACCTCCTTGACCTTGGTTGATCAATGTCAACTTATCCACCAACCCAACATCAGGTTTCTGTCCAGTTCAAATCTCTTCAAAAATACCACTAGTCAACTTCAACATACCCAATTTAACACTATCAGAAGTAGTCTCACATACCAAACTCAAATCTCAGAATTGTTCAACTAAATCCAATTCACGCACCATCAACATAGACATATGCAAGGACTTCCTACTCAATGCGTCTGTGACAACGTTTGCCTTACCAGGATGGTAATTCAAACCGAAATCATAATCTTTCAGGAATTCTAACCACCTTCTCTGCCTCATGTTTAACTCTTTCTGATCAAAGAGATACTTCAGACTCTTATGATTGCTAAATACCTCAAATCAAGATCCAAACAAATATTGCTTCCACAATTTCAAAACAAATACCACAACTGCCAACTCTAAATCATGAGTCGGATAATCTCTTTCATGAATCTTCAACTGTCTTAGAGCATAAGCCACTACTTGCTTATCATGCATCAAAACACCACCTAAACCCATCAATGAAGCATCATAGTACACACAAAAATTCACCGATTCGGAAAATCAAAATCGGTAGACTAGTCAATCTCTTCACCTCTTGGAAACCTTTCTCACATCTTAATCCCAAACAAACACTGACCCTTTCTTGTCAATTTAATCAATGGCAAAGCTAACTTGAAAATCCTTCTATGAACCGAGTAACCGCTGCACCAAGGAAACTGGATTTCATAAGCATTCTTCAGGCTCCCATCGAGACACCGCTTACCTTCAGAGGACCAGAAGGCTATTCCTCGGAAATCACATGACCAAGAAAACTCACTTCACTTAACCAGAATTTGCATTTAGAAAACTTCGCATACAACTTCTCCTCTCTCAACAATTCCAACAAAATCCTAAGATGCTCTACATGCTCTTCATCACTCTTCGAATAGATCAGAATGTCATCAATGAATACCACCACGACTTATCAAGATACGGATGAAATGTCTTGTTCATATACTCCATGAAAACACCAGGTGCATTAGTAACTCCAAATGGCATAACAGAATACTCATAATGTCCATACCTCATTCTAAATGCAGTTTTCTAAATATCCTCCATCTTCACACGAATCTGATGATATCCAGACCTCAAGTCAATTTTACTGAACACACATGCTCCAACCAGTTGATCCATCAAATCATCAATCCTCAGCAAAGGATACCGATTCTTGATTAAACTTTATTCAATCGCTACTAATCGATACGTCTCATTGAACCTTCCTTCTTCTTAACCAACAGCACAGGAGCACCCCACGGCGAAACACTAGGACGAATAAACTTCTTCTCAAGTAACTCTTCCAACTGCTTCTTCAATTCAGATAATTCATATGCCGACATGTGATAAGGCACCATCGACACCAGACTAGTTCCAGGAGTCAAATCTAGAGTAAATTCCACTTCTCTCTCAGGTGGAAACTCACTAACATCTTCCGAAAACACTTCTAGAAATTCATTCACCATTTCCAAACTACCAAGTTTACAAAAATCGGGAATTCAACTCTTTTCAAAATGGATTCCGTAAAATAATATTTTTCTTATTTTATAAGATAGTATTTTTAATTTAAGAAATATCGCTTAAACGGCATCGAAATCGAGTTACGGTTTGGAAAATATGAGTTTTTAAAGTTTTAAGCATTTTGGAATTTAACACAGTGGTAACCGGTTCCTCCCAAGGAGAACCCGGTTTCCACATTTCTCAAAAACACACCCCCTGGAATTTTGTATGGGGAACCCGGTTCCTCCCACATGGGAACCGGTTCCCACAGGAAAATGGGATTTCTTTGCAAATTTTGAACTGGGAACCCGGTTCCTTCCGTGAGTAAGGCCCAAAACCCATTCCATCTCCTCGGTTTTGTACCAGAACCTTCCTCCCAGGAACTTGCCCTACAACCTCGTAACCAAAAATATGCGCTTGACAGAACACAATCCAACTCAATCGGAACAATCTCAAAACAACTCTTCACCACCGGCAATTCATCACTCTTAGCTTTTTCTTTCACTTCCGTCGAAGAATATAACATAAACACCACAACACCATCATTAATAGCTGCGCAATTCTGATCATCCATCTTAGTTCATTGTCCTTAATAGAGTCTTCGTCAACTCATATGGTTCACAAGCTTCTACCAAAATTCATTCATATTCATCACTTTATGCCCCATTTAGATAGCAAGACAATTGTATACCATCCAATATGATTCTGTCTACTATCAACAAGAGATTAAGGGTGATCAAGTCCTCAATTTGTCAATATACATCTGTTAATCATACTGGAGTATAAACAATCATTACCAACATTTTCTGTTCTCAGAATCGTACTCGCCTTTTTGCACTTCCAACTATGCTCACGGTCCAACGATTCCAACAACTCTAACCACTCTTGCATTGTCTTCTCGCAAGCACTGCACTAATGACTTACATAATCGAACATATCCAGAAGCATCTCTTCCCCACTTAGTTTCACCTACTCCTACATAAGCAATTAGAAAGAAAGTACCGATAAAGTTGTACACACTTGTCGCGTACAAAGGGATAATGACGTTAAGACACTGGTCACAACGACCGACTATGCTCTGATACCATTATTGTAACACCCCTTCTAAATAACCCGCGAATACATTAATTAAATCAGAGTAACATGGAAACAGGGATGTCATAATTCATAATAAATAGAAAAGCCTCAACTGCAAACAATAATCATGCTTAACTGAAGGAAATTATTAAAATAGAATATTCAAAATCAACATCATGTTCTACACAGCGGAAAATATCACAAAATCGGAATAACTTTAATTCATAAGTATTCCCAACATAAATCAAAACAATAGAGTATACAGTAAAACTCTCATCAAAACGTCCCCCAGTGTTACAACTACCAGAGCATATAAGACACAGCTCTATAAGCCATCCTCACCGACTCCTGAGCTGCTAACTTTAATCTGAAATCATTAAAGTAAGGGTGAGATCTTTATTCAATATAGAATGCATTATACGTTCTTCAAATACAACGGAACAATTCAATATATTAGTTCACTATCAATAACATAATCATAATTCAATTTGTAATTGCATTTCACATGAATAATTATGCAAATATAACAATCAATGAAATTATAACACTGGAAACCATCCTAGCATGTTACAATTCCATATGCAATGCAGACTCTATGCATGTGGTACCAAACGTGAACCAAGTCCACACCTTGTTCCGTTACACCTCGAAAAACAGCGTCAATCAATGATTCGCCCATACACCACTGGGTCAAGAATCCAGCCTCACCGGCACTATCCATTGGGTATGGTTATTGGCTCTGCAAGTTCAATTCCACACAATGAGAATGAACCATCACCAGAATGCTTATGCATGCACAACAAAAGCATGCAACATTCAATCAACGGAATATGATCACAACATAATTCCACACCATGCCATACATAGCCAACCCCAACAAGTATCACATGATAACAACATAATCATGAAATAAATTATCACAAAGCATAAATATGCCAAACGCTTACCCTTCAATTAGTAAGACTGTCACCAGTATATACAACAACAACTACTGAGATCAACAACCATCATGAATATACAACATCGACAATAATACATGATATCAATACAATCATGAATAAACAACAAGGAAAACAACACATAAACATCAATCTCCGTCCAACCTGTCAGAACAAATCTAAACCAGTTCATCCACCATTCCTAGAACTACCATAGTTCACAAATTGGAAAAATGGCTCTTTTCAAAATAAAACCCATTAATTATAATTTTCTTCATTTTATAAAATAGAGTATTTAATTTAAGAAACAACGTCCAAAACGGTGACTAAAACGGACTTACGGTTTGAAAGTTATGAATTTTTAAAGTTTAGTATTTTTCAAAAAGTAACATCGGGAACGGGTTCCTCCAAATGAAGAACAAATGGGGAACCGGTTCCTGCGTTCAAAAATGCCATTTTTACTGACTAATACACTGGGAACCCGGGTTCTCCTACATGGGAACCGGTTCCCACGACTCACAGTGGCAGAAAACACTAGTTTTGACAGCAGAATGTTTCCCAACTTATTCCATAGCATTCCCATACGGATCCAAACATCAAAAACACTAATTTTCATCCAACATACACCAGTAACATACTACATGGCTAAATTCATTTATTCCCAAACATTCCATAACATCACTACGGTTTCAAATTCCTATAATTCGACACATTTAGGGATAATCCTACAAAACCTAAATTATCCAATTTTCAAGATTCCTAACATACTAATCATCCAATTGCATTCCAAAATCCATAAGGCATTATAATTGAATGAAATCACCCCTTACCTCGCGATGATTCTTCGAATTCTCGACGTTTGGCTTTTTCCCTCTTATCTTCTCTTCTCCAATCTCACCTATGATGCAATTTCTCAAATGACTCTCTTTTTCCTTCTTTTCCTTTTATTATTCCTTTTATTATTCCAATAAATAAAATAAAATAATAATCAGTATGGGTAGAGTATTTTACTCCTCACACCCCCACATTACTCCTCACACCACCAACTATTCCATTCATTTAATTAATTAATTAAATCCAATAATCCAAAAATACTAATAATTAAATTAATAATTAAAATTTTAATTATTTAATAATTGAATTATTTGGGGTGTCACAACGTCCGTCCCAGTTTGATGAAGAAGAGGAGGCGGGGGCCTCAAATGGGGGGACGGTCGCCCCACACCCTGAGGTGGGCGCCTCCCCCTTCACCTCCCATCCACCAAAATCGTTGCCTCTTCATCCCTGTAACTTGCACTTTTCTTCTGGTTTTTCATTTTTTCACAGTAAATAGTTTTTCTTTCTATTTTCATTTTATAGTTTTCACTTCTACTACTAGCAATGAAACACACCCATAATCTCTACTCCTAATCCAACTTTTCTAAACTATTTCAACAATCAACTAACCAAAACCCTATAAACCAACTATCAAATTTTTCTCCAATCCAAACTATAACCACCAAACCCTAACTATATGAGATGGAAATCAAACCCCTTACCTTGCAAGCTTTGATTGATCTTGATGATTCAACAAACCCAACCTTGCTCTCCTCTTCTTGCTCTTCTCTTGCTCTTCTACCAAAACCCTTTTCTATTCTTCTAAGTTTCTATTTGGCTATGGTTTGTAAGAATGGAAAGAATGAGGAAAATTTTGGTTTTATAAGTTGTTTCTTACTAGCTTTCAAGGGTGAAAACCCAATTCTCATCTATTACTCCTCACACCCCTAATTTAATTAATTAATTAACATCTTAATAATATTATTAATTCGATTAATTAAAATAATTCTGGGGAATTAAATATCGGTCCGAATAATATTTTTCCGAACCGAACGGAACGTCGCCAAATATATTAATAGATATATCAATTAATATAAATATTCTCGTCGCAAGATAAATATCGATCGGTAATTCGAAAATATTAGAATAATATAATATTAATTAAAACAGGGCGTTACACATTTCACCGCCTCCCGACGCCACCCTAAATTAGAAGCATCCCTGAAAGCCATCATCCAGGGGAAAGATGAATCCCTCCGAGCATATATCGAGAGATTCAATAAAGAGGCCGTCCAAGTTTCAACCACGGACGACATGAAAAAATACCTCCTCGAAAGAGAACTATGCCCTTGTAGCGACTTCGCGAAGGCAGTAGGCATCGAGACACCTCCCACTTTGGATGCTTTCCTCCTGAAGGCCCAGGCCTACATCCAATACGAGGAGAAAGAAGCCGCAAACACTGCTCGTGACACCTGACATTGGGAGAACGTCAGGAGCTCCAAGAATGAAGAACCCTCGATATCCGGTCGAGGAGGAGAGCGAAGGCGGGAGGATAAACCCCGCGACTCCAGAGACAGCAAGGGGCTGGTAGATCAATTCAGTGATTATACCCCCCCTCACCACCTCCAGGGAGCGCATCCTTACGGATTATGCAAATTCTGAGTTCAAGCAAGGCGGAGGACGCTTCCCCCGCCAGACCCCGGCCAAGTCGGGCGTAGATAAAAGCAAATATTGTAAATTCCACCAGAGTCACGGTCACGTGACAGAGGACTGTATCCATCTCAAGGATGCGATCGAAATCCTGATAAGAGACGGACATCTCAAACAGTATAAAAAGAAGGAATCCGCAAAAGAAGAAGCACCTTCCTCCAGCAAGGTCGAAGAGGAAAAGCCAGATGAGAATTCCTTCATGCCGGTAACTCTGAGCATAACCAGACCTGAAGATTTCATCTTCCTTGACATAGATACCCTCCCGACCTATTTCGCCGCTCATAGCCCTTGGGAATCCTTTCCAACAGCCATGGTCATATCCGGTGGGGGATTTACCAAGAACACCATTGGATCGATCAAGAAAAGATTTGATGATCTCGTCCGGAAGAGCTCAGACCTGGGTGCCACCCTCGACAAAAACCAGGGGCAATCCCATACGTTCGCATTCTACAAAGAGGAACTGCCAGGGGGTGCCCCCAATTCCAACATTCCCTTGTTGGTACGCGCACGGATGGCCTATTTCGACGTAAGACGCATACTCGTCGACCAGGGGAGTTCCACGAACATCATGTATACACATCTGTTCAAAACCCACTTGACTCCCTACCTCGGCTCGGACTTGCAAGGATTCAACGGCTCAAGAGCTAAACCATGGGGGTACGTTGAATTGATCGTCACTTTTGGGTCCGGCGAGACGGGAAGGTCAATCAAAACGCAATTCTTGGTCGTGGATTGCCCCTCCATGTACCAGTGTATCTTCGGTCGACCCATTCTTGACGAGTTAATAGTCGTACCCTCCACTATGTATTTGAAGATGAAATACTACACCGCCAACGGGAAGGTGGAGACACTGCATGGAGACATCCATACGGTCAGAAGATGTTTCGAGGCCTCAGCAAATGGCCTGGACTCCATCAATCTCTTCCCCTTGACCAAGGATAAAGTCAGCCTTCTAGAATGCTCTCATAAACCAGAGCCTCTCCCTCGAGTCGACTCTATCGACCTTGATAGTTGTCTCGAGCCAGAGGATCTGGTCGAAAGAAGAAGGAAGGGAAAGGCCCCAATGGTCGAAGAAGAACAATCCAACGGCGAGGCCTCTAGAGCTCCCTCGGGTCAGCACTTGCGCCCGATCCCGGACGGAGTGTTCGAACTAGTTCCTTTGGGAAACGACCCTAGAAAAGGTGTAAAGATTGGAGTGGACCTTCCAGACTTAGCTCGAGAACAACATAAAACATGCCTCAAGGATAACGCTGACCTCTTCGCTTGGAGCGCTGCTGAGATGCCCGAACTCGACCTCGAGGTCGCCTGCCATCACCTCGCTATTGATCTGGCCCTTAAGGCAGTAGCACAGCGTAGGCGAAAGCAGTCCTCAGAGAAAACTGAGGCTGCCGAGCAGGCTATTGGAGACCTCCTAGAGGAAAATTTTGTAACAGAAGCCCGATACACTACATGGCTCTCCAACCCTATATTAGTTAAGAAAAGTAATGGAAAATGGTGAATGTGCATTGATTATTCCGATCTTAATAAGGCATGTCGTAAGGACGGCTACCCCCTTCCCAACATTGACAAACTCGTCGACAATTTCGCTGGTTTTAAACTATTATCGTTTATGGACGCCTATTCAGGCTACAATCAAATTCCAATGGCTAAAATAGATAAAATTTATACGGCCTTTATGACCGAATTGGGCAATTATCATTACAACGTGATGCCCTTCGGTCTAAAGAACGTCGGTGCAACATACCAACGAATGATGAACAAAGTTTTTAAAGGGGAAATTGGGGACATGCTTGAGGTATGCATGGATGACATGATCGTAAAATCCCAGGAGGAAGTCGATCATGCTCGACATCTCAGAAAAGTCTTCGATCGTGCCAGAAGTATCAAAATGAGGTTCAACCCAGAGAAATGCACCTTCGGGGTCAGAGCAGGAAAGTTCCTCGGTTTCTACCTCACCGAACGAGGAATCGAAGCAAACCCCGACAAATGTCGGGCGTTCTCGGAATTCCCCACTCCAAAGTCCAAAAAATCAATCCAAATCCTTAACGGGATGTTAACTTCTCTAGCCCGGTTCGTTGCAAAATCGGGCCCAACACACACTTCCTTTCTTCAAACTTTTGAGAAAGGAGGCCGTGTTCGAATGGATGGAGGAATGCTATCCCAACCACCCGTGTTATCACGACCAAGCAAGGAAGAGACGTTATACTTATATCTGTCCGTGACAACCGAGTCCGTTAGCGTCGCGCTTGTCCGAGAAACGTAAGAAGGGAAGAAGCTCGTCTACTTCACGAGCAAAGCATTACAAGGCCCAGAGCTAAGATACCAACAAATCGAGAAAATTTCCCTCGCGTTGGTCAGCACCGCCAGAAGACTCCGGCATTACTTTTTGGCCCATACCGTGGTGGTTCGAACAGATCAACCCATCAAACAACTTCTAGGTCGACCAGACATGGCCGGCAGAATTCTCAAATGGTCATTGGAATTATCTGAGTTCGACATCAGATACGAAGGTTGGAAGTCTCTCAAAGCATAAGTCCCAGCGAACTTCGTGGTCGAAATGACTTTCCTAACATCTCAGGAAAGGACTGACCGATGGACCGTATACGTCGATGGCGCTTCTAGTTCTTTGGGGAGCGGGGCGAGGATAATTTTGGAAAACGAGGAAGGAATTATCATCGAGGTTTCCCTCGCCATCTCCTTCCCTTCATCAAACAATCAGGCAGAATACGAAGCTTTCCTCGCCAGTCTTCGGCTTGCCGGGGACATTGGAGAAAGGTATATCAAAACCCTCACGGATTCGCAGCTTGTAGCCTCTCAGATTCGAGGAGAATACCAAGTAAAAAAATAATCAGTTAGCCGAGTACTGGACCCTCGTCCAGGACCATCCGAAGAGTTTCACTTCAGTGGACATACAACACATTCCTCGAGAGCATAATGCCCGCGCTGACGTTCTATCCAAACTCGTCAGTACGAGGAGCAAGGGAGGAAACAAATCGGTGATCCATGAAATACTCCCTCGAACGAGCATAGACAAAGGTCACTCAGGTCACAACGTCTTTATCATTGAAGAAAACATTTCCTGGATGACCCCCGTTTACAAATAGCTGGTCGAAGGAACCATCCCCGACGACCCCAAGGAAGCGGTCATCGTTAGACGAAGAGCATGCTCATACGTCGTGGTCGAAAACAAACTCTACAGGAGAGGATTCTCCACCCCCCTCCTCAAATGTGTCGAAGAGTATGCTCCCTCTTCTTCGGAAAAAATCGGCCAGGATGTTCATGGGTTTGATTCAGACCAGGTCTTCGTGGCGAGGGGCTACGGGAACTGAACATCCTTAGTCTCTGAGATAGAGACTGGGAGCTATTATTTTCGAGGGCCTCTATACATTGATCCTGCTGGAGGATAAGATCGTTGGTGCGATTAAAGGCAGATAAGATTGTTGCCAAGACTGGATCGTTGCTGGTCGGTAATGGTACCGAAGGAGGAAAGGTGACGATTTCGTCTGCCTGGTTCTTGGATTTTCTTTTATCCAAGGGAGAATCTTGGTCGCCAGCTTCGTCGGAATCAGGGGAGGCGGTCATGTCATCCCTATTAGGCATGAAATCCATGACATGAGGAAAGACGTCATTCTTGTCTGTCTTGCGGACAAGCGAGGGGACGGTCTTGCCCAAAGCGAACAAGTCGTTGTTTTCAGCCATCTTCTTGGAGGTGTTGAGGTATATTCGGTCTTCTAGATTCTTTATGAGGAATGAAGACGGGGAAGATATGTTCCCACAGACGGCGCCATTGATTTGAACAAGTGATCAAAATTGAAGACGGTCGAAACAGTTGATGATCCTTCTAGCAAGTTAATGTTGAGGAGGGGGTGGCGTACCTGCAAGGCACTCTGATGCTAAAGTAAGCAAATGTTCAAGGAAGAGGATAGAAAATATTAGGGTTTTGAGTGTAAAAAAGTGATATCTTGCCCTCAAAGGTATAAGGGCTTATATAATGATCTTATGAGACTCTCATTGGTTGCTATATTTAGATCGGGATATGTGGATCCACAGATATAGTTTCTCGAGCTAACTAGGTCAAATCGAGTGATGGTGCCCGTAACTAGCTGTTATGTCGAGCAGAGGAGACATAACGGGCACGGCCCTTGACAGGGAGAGTTGGTCTGATCTGCTCAATACCCGTCAAGCAGACGGGTTCTGGCCATGTGCAAAATGGGAAAATGAGGCCCTTTAAATGCCTTTCGGTCTGTTCGACATGCTACTAGACTCGAAGAGATGGCTGGTTCGACATCCATTCGGGCAATCCATAACAATTAGAAATCAAGAACAAATATAATCTGCTCTTGATCTTGTGAGAAGCTTGTTATTTTGAGATTCACTGTCCAGATTAAACTTAGGGTACCTTAACCTTGATCTTTCTCATCTATGCTATGTTCACAAATATAAGTTCCTTTATGAGTGCACTTGAGATAAATTTCAAGTATCTTTGGCGACTTGATGCATGATAATAGTATTCACCATTCAAAATTTAGAGTATGGAAGATTCAACACATCTTCATCTCCTTAAACTTCTTCCCCGGTTGTAACACCCGTAATTAAATAAGTAATTTAATTTAGGATTATAAAGTATTTTCCGATTAATTTAACGATTAAGCCAAATTGTAGGTGGAACTGTTAATATAATAATCGGGTAAAAATAGTTAGAATAAAAATAATATTAGAATTATTCTATTATTTGGAATTAATAAATTAAATGTAGTATATTAAGTATAAGAGAAAATTAGTATTTTTGGAGAGTATTATTTAATAAATCAAATTATATTAGGAGCAATATATATTGAGTAACCTAGTAAAATAAGGAACTATTATTGCTTGCAAAAACAAAAGCCCTAGCCGTAACAGTAAGCCAAAGAGAGAAAGGAAGAAATTTGGAAAACAAGGGTTGCTAGGCGGGATCGTTGCTGTCCGAGAAGCCGCTTTTCTGATCGAATTTCCGAGTTCCCGTAAATCCACAGGTAAAGGGTGGGGTTCGAGTTTTATAATTGATTGTAGGATAATTTTTATGTGGGGTTTAGAGCTACGTAATTATACTGCTAATCGTATTTTCGGTGATGAATTTTATATACTGGAATGAATTATATTGCCTTGGGTTGAAATCTGTGTTATTTGCAATTAATATATGAGTAATCGTTGCAATATTTGTAATGAACTGATACTGTGGCTGGGAAAAAGGAGGAAGTTTTGGCATTGTGAAGACTAGGGAGGCAACCGTCCCTGCGTGGCATGAGGGAAGGGGAGGCAACCGCCCCCAGTGGAGAAGAGAGGGAGACGACCGTCTCCTCTGGTGTGTGGGAGCTGAGGCGACCGCCTCTGGGTAAGGGGATGGGTGTCTCACTTCAGTGTGTTGTGTGCTCTGTTTCGTTGCTTGCTGACTTAGGATGGGAAAATATTACACTTAGTAGGATGAGACTAATGACAACAGAAGAATATGAAGATATTAGATCACAGGTAGCAGAATTTATTCTAGCATTAACAGATAAATATACCAGAAGAAGAGTATTAGCAGTGTCAAATTGGGACAGACAGTGTAATTAAAGTAGTAAGTTAATCCATTTAATACAGAAAAATACTAGTAGTGGCTGAATTAAATAGCAGAAATGATTTAGTTAATAACAGTGTTGTAGTGAAGTAAAAACAAAGTAATAATTAGCAGCACAAAGTGTAACCAGCAGTGTAAACTTATTGGTAACGCGAGCTATAATAATGCAGAATTAATAATGATACTGTCAGAATTAATTAGTAGAATATTTAGAACTAATTAGAATATTGCAGAAAATTGAAAACTAATACTGTCAGTCGAATTAAGCGGAGAAATTAGTTTATCAGAATCGGACGAAACTTTACGGGATAGTTCGGGTATACGGGTAGTTAATTAAAACAGTGTATTTTCGTCGAATTTCGCATTAGTTGCTTGATTGTCGGACCGTAGGCGTAAATGGCAAGAGTTGAAAATAAAGTTGTTGAATTAAAATTAATGTTGTATCGTGTTGACGTTGTTATTTTGTTGTTGACGTTGATGTTGTTAATTAAGTTGGTGTCGTTCGTGCATGAATTTTAAGTTGTCGTTATTTAAGTCGTTGTTGGGATTTCATCTGTTGCATGATACATAGCATGTGCATTTTCAAGTTGGCCTGGATTGGCACCACGTTGTAAGTTGAAGGCTTATGCCTTGTTGAATGCCTCGATAACCTGACATATTTTACGTTGGGAGTTTTGCTCCCAAATGGATCCACATGCATCTGCATTTGTCGAGTCGCATCTGAGTCGTATTTTAGTGGTTGTTGATTTTATGTTGTTTTGTGGATATCGCATGTTGTTGATTACAGTAGAAATTATTGTATGTTTCTTTACCTAAGCATATGAATTATCGTACTTTCGCTTATATTATTCGATATCTCACCCTTTCTATTTTGTTGGTTGTTACCTTTATATTGGTAACGTGCAGGTAACGAGGAGTAAAGCATTTAGTAGCTTTTGGCGTCATCGCTCTGATACGTAGCACTCGGGGGGGGGGGGACGAACGCTTTGTCTTATTTATGTTTATGCATTTGATTCCGTTGAACTCAGTTGTGGTTTTGATTAATACTTATGATTTTCCGTTGTCTCCAAGATGCTACGTCGTTTTGAATTAATTATGTTGAGATTTCCGCTGCGGTTGAATTATTCAAACTTGAATTGTTTAAGTTTAATTATGGAAAAATTGTTCTTATTCTTATGTGTTACGTATCCGCCAAGAGGTGAATTATTTTAATGTTGTTTTCAAGTTGAATAAGTGTAATGCCTCAAGTTTTAGTTTAAAATTTTGGCACTCTGATTTTAAAATAACGTTGGGTAGATTGGGGTGTTACACCGGTAGTCTTGTACATCTATCTAGTATGAATTATTCAACTTCACACCACCACATATCCAAGATATGAGAATCATAACAAGACATCAGAGAATCATTATGAGGAATCTGCAGACAAAGCATCATTGAGAAAAATAACTTCTCAGCCTGTTAGACATGTCATGACATCATGTCTGATATTTCTTCACAACAACTCAATGAACACAGAGACATGTGCAGTGGAACATATAGTATCCTCAGCAGACTCCAGGCAAGATGTCAATAACATCATCTTATATGATAATATGTAGAATAGATATCCTTAATACCATTCACCAGTTAGGGATTTTAATATATATAAACTACTTCCTTCGTCGTACCCAAATCTCCAGAAGACAAACCACACCTGAATACAACAGGTTCAACCATCAAAGGCATATGTAGCAGAAGAAGGATAAGCCTCATAAATAACACCACAACCATAGCAGCAGCTACAACCAACACTTTTCTCCTTCAAGCCCAATGTACCAGATAATATCTTCCCCAATCTCACCTAAAATAGAACATGATGCTTGCTCTGATACCAATTGAAATTGCGGTATACAGATCACTAATATCATAATACATGTTGCGACACTGATCTCTGTGTAACAATATCTAGACTGAATAAAACATATTGATTTATAATGTATCAGTACAAAGTCATGATAGATATACCAACATCTGTATATGGCATGTTAATCAATCAAGAAACAAAAAATGAACAATGCAGAATGATAATAACACGGAGATATGATAACCCAGTTTGGTGTACAAAAACACCTACTCCGGGGGCTAGCAAGCTAGGAAGAAGATTACACTATCAGTAGTATTATTTTATATAAACAACCTCAAGTTTACAGGTAAACAAATTTTGTTTTACCTAATCACTATCCAATGAAATCTTTATCTCAGCAACCCATCCAAGATAAGATAAACCCATATCACTTCCTAAATCACCTTAGTGGTATCAAATAGTCACAACCTCTGGTGACTGCATCAAAGTACTTGAAAGACACCCCTTTCAAATAAAGTTCAGCCAAAAATCTTGACTAACTAACATACTCAGATTTGCTTCAAAGCTTCATCCAAGAATAATACATAATTCATTACCTAAAGGCTTCTGAATCTTTATACAAATTATGTATACCTCAATGCATTAAATCGATATAAAGGGTGACTTACAACACAAGATAGTACACGACTCTCAAAAGACTAAATCCTTAAATTTTCTTATACAAAATGTTATACTAGGATTAGTTAACAAGCCCTAGTTCTAAGCCTTCCTTTTATAATCTTCAGCTGGATTGGACTTCACAAAACGCTACTGACTTGTAGCAAATAGGGCATCATAAATATCTCTTAATCATAGGATTTCAATCATTAGCTTCCTAATTTATCTTCATAGTTAGAAATTAAACATTCTCCTTAAATTCATCTTGAATCTCTTCAATCTTCAAATTGTGTGCCACAGAGGATAGCATAATATTCCCAAAATATTATGCATCAGAAATACATTAACTAAATATAACTATCCAGCAGGTCACAGGTGCGATGTCGAATGGATCTTCATAGGACATCATTATTTGACATGTTGTTCTTCACATGTTTTAACATCTAGTTCATCATCTTGTTTTACCAAATTTAGTCAAACCTTTAGAGCTCAAATCTTTGAAGCTTTCAAGGACGAAAGTGTATAATTTTTGTTTAAGTTTTTTGGATATTAACTTCTTTGAAAGTAAGGGTGAAATTAAGTATAGTAATAAGACAATTTATGAAAATGACATGGAAATAAAGAAGTTTCGACTGGAATTTATAAGGAATATAAATAACATTTCATGGAAATAAACTAACATTGAAAATAAATATGGTGTTTCATACGTACATTTCTCATACACTCGTTTCTCGACAACACTTTGATACTTTGAGTAAATATGAATAATTTGTGCCATATTGAACACATTGAATCTTAACACTAAAGAATCTTATTTATATTAATTCAACACTAACGGTAATGAACAATCTTCTTTTCAAAAGAACGGATAAGGCAAAAATTCAATTATTAGCCTTATTTCAAATATCTCTTGTCAAACTTGCTTCGAAACATCTTCAAAAATACTAAGTCTCATCATTGTACCATTTCACCAATGTAAATCATTTTGCCAAGACTTTGGTCAAAATGTCATCCAATATTCCCGTCAAAATTCAACTTTACCTATCTCCAATACTTTTCTCAAATTTCATTCGAAGTCTTGACATTACCTAACCGTCAAACTTCCAGTTAACAAGTGGTTAACATGGCATCTGGGGGTGGAAGGGCCATACCATTTTGGAATTCTAAATGGCTATGAAGGTCCACGTTACGCAACCTTTTTCCAAATTTATTTAATGTAGCTCTGTGCAGGAATTTGATGGTTGGTGATAATGGAAGTTGGGTGGACAATCATTGGCAGTGGAACATTGCATGGAACTTAAATATGGAAAAGGATGAATTTGTGACAGAGGCGACGTGCCGACGAAAATGGTTAATCTACTAATAAAGGTGATACCGGTTGAAAATATGGCGAATTGTGTGGTGTAGACATATGATGATGGTGATGGATTTTCACTCAAAAGCTGCTACAAGAAGCTGTTGGTGGTGTTGGAAGTGAATGGAGAAATAAAAAATGCGCTAAAGGTTCTATGTAAAGGTAAAGTTCCTCACAAAGTCAAGAATTTTTTGTGGAGATTATTTCATGATATATTACCGACCAAAGTTCAACTTTCAAGGAGAGGAATAATATCCAACTTCAATCATGAGCTATGTATTTTGAGCAATGTGTAAAATGAAGATATTGATCATATTATGCTTCACTGTCAAATGTCTAGAAAATTTAGCAAAAGGTATATGAATGGTTGAATATATAGGGTCCTTCATTTGATGTTCTTAGCATGGATGATTGTTGTAGTCATTTTTTGAAGCTACAAGCATATTTAAAGGGATGGGTGCCTAGCTGTAGGGGGAGAGTTATTTGGTTAGGATATGTTCTCATGGTGGTGGCTCCAAATTGGCGGTAAAAGGTTGAATTGTAATTTTTATGAGTGGTGTAAATGTCCTCTAAATTTTCTTTGATTTGTATGGTTCTATAAATTTATTTTAAATTTTTTGTATTCGGGTTTGAGTACCTCTAATACTCTTGTTATAATGCAAGTTGATTATAAAAAAACAAGAGGACAACTGTTCTACCATCACAAAAAAATTTGAGTATTGTTCCTTAACCAATCGCATAATAACATTTAATTTTACATATTTAATTATTTATCAAACAGTACAATTATTTATTATTTTCAAAGTATTTTACATTGAGAGTAACTTTACCTAACGTTTAGAGTTGGGTAGATAAGAATTTACCACGTAATAAATAATGTTAGAGCATTTCCAATGGAGATTGTTTAATGCTCACTAAGATTTATAAATTCCAAAACTTTGTATTTTTTTAATTGAAGTAGATACACGTGGCGTTCTTGTTGCTTAGATATTTATGTAAGAGCATCTCCAATGGTGCAACTCAATTTTGGGTTCTTTGCGGGACCCATTAAGCCACGTCAGCTTGAAGCAACCCAACTAATTTTTCACTCCAATTGTGTAACTCTAAAGAACTCATAATGGGTCCCACAACTTTACTTTATATATTAATATTTTATTCATATTAAATTCTATATCATTTAAAATAATAATTTTAATTATTTAAATTAAAATTTATATAAAATAAATAAAATTCAAATTAAACTTATAATTTAAAATGATAATTAAAATTAATTTCAAATACATTACATATAATTAAAAACAATAAAAATAAATAACATCACATAAATTAATCAAACTTAAATTTCATCATCTTCATGTCCAAAACATTCCCAAATATACTCGATTAGATCTCCTTGAAGTTGACGATGAACTTGTTTTTCACGAATATTTGCTCTTCTTTGTAGTCTTGTTGCAAGATTTGGATGAGGACCGCTAAATGTTTCAGTTGTTGAGTGATTGTTATCCACATTATCATAAGAGTAATCAAAATTACCTCCATATGTATGTCGTTCATCTTCAACAATCATGTTGTGCAATATGATGCACGATATATGGTATGTTTGAGGGTGTCCATGTGCCAGGCACGCACTGGGCCACGTATAATTGCAAATCGAGATTGAAGCACTCAAATGCCTCTCCACATCTTTTCTAGCGATTCTTGATGTTGAGCAAATAATTTTTCTTCTCTCCTTGTGGCATTGAAATGGTCTTCACAAATGTAGCCCTCGGGATATATACCATCGGCTAAATAATACCCCATATTATATGGTGTTCCATTGATTGTATATTGCACATTGGGCATGTCCTTCAAAATATCGTTAAACACGTTGGATTGGTTTAACACATTAATGTCATTGTTTGAACCAACAATACCAAAAAGCATGCCAAATCCATAAGTCTGTGATGCCTTTGCTTCAAGCATGATTGTGGGCTTTCCATGATCACCTCGACAAAATTGTCCTTTCCATGCAACAGGACAATTTTCCACTCCAATGCATACAATCAATGGAACCCAACATACACGGAAAGCCACGTGACTCTCCCATTTGTAAAAGATGTTCAACATCGGTGTTGTTAGGCTTTCTCAAATACTCATTAAATCTGACATTCACGCCCGACGAATCTTTGTAAGCACTCAATTGAAGTGCTTTCACCTATTCGAACATATTCGTCTACAACGTCGGCGGAGACCCATACGCCAACATACGAATAGCGGATGTACATTTACGCAATGGTGAAAGACCCATTTTACCGTTGCATCAACCCTCATTTGGAAATATTCATCATGATTTCCAAGGGCATCTGATTCGAAGAAATACATGCCTATGCATTCGAACCTTCTTGAATTGAACATACGTATATCTTGGGTTTCAGAAGTAGTCATTGAATAATCGATAGTGCCTTCTTCACGATACGATCTACCATTGTTCTTCTCTTTGGCATAGATGAACTTCCAGATTGACGTTCATTTTCAAGCAATTGTTCTTCATCACTATCGTCGATAAATTCTTCTACAATCAACTCCCAAAATTCTTGGTCGAAATCATATGAATTATGGATCCATTTTAGTGAATTAAGAATGATAGAAAATGAGAAGAATTAGAAGTATGATAGAAGAATAAGATGAGAATGGGAAAACAATGACATAAGTGATAGTATATATAATGGTTTGAATAACGGCTAGTTTGAATAACGGCTAGTTTGAATAACGGCTAGTTTTAATAAAGGATAGTTTGAATAACGGTTAGTTTGAATAACGGCTAGTTTGAATAAAGGATAGTTTGAATAACGGCTAGTTTGAATAAAGGATAGTTTGAATAACGGCTAGTTTGAATAACGACTAGTTTGAATAACGGCTAGTTTGAATAACATAATATTTATTATAATTTAAAGTGGTACTAATGACCATTTTACATAGGTGTTGATAATTTAAAGTGGTACTAATGACCATTTTACATAGGTGTTGATAAATTAAAGTGGTACTAATGTCCATTTTACATAAGTGATACTAACTACAATCCATTTTTTTTCATCTTATTACAATATTTTTCATGAATATCTCGTTGACTATCACTCATAATAGAAGTGTCTTTCATGATGATTTGCATTGCCTTTAATTCTAGCTCGTCCTCCTTACTTTGAGCTAGTCTTTCCATTGTTCTTTGCTCTTTTATTCCTTGCATCTTGTGTTGCATTTGGAATTTCCTTTGCCCCTTCCTTTTTCTTTTTGTCCCATTGGGCTTTCATTAGTGATGATGAGTTAAACTCGTAACTTGAAGGTGTATCGAGTTAGTGATGATGCCCCACTGCGAAGTCTTTGTTACTTTTGAAGAATTTCAATCGATTCTCCCATCCATTTAGGTTCATCTTTTAACAATCGCCATGCGTACTCAAGATTGAATGTTGTACCTTCATCCCGAGCAAAAAGCATGTGCAGAGGCCATGATATCGTTATCGATGTCCCACTTTTCTTTCCATTACTTGACTTGTTTGTAACACCCAACAAATTTTTGAACCAAACCATTTATTCTATGCCATCGGCATTTTAATTGCCCCTAACTTTTCCGCGATTGCCACGTCTTGGTTATAATTGGCGGCTATTCTTAACCAAAAACTCTCAGCCTTTTGATCAACTCCCACAATTGGATCCTTTGAAACATTGAGCCATGATTGGATAAGAAGTATATCCTCATCCCTTGTAAATTGCTCTCGAGATTTTTTTTTAACGACTTGAGTAGAAAATGGTGGAACTTGGGTAGAAAATTCCATACTATTAGAATTTATTTGAGGTATATGATACATATTTGGATTGTTTGGTGATGGAAAAAATATGGTGGGGTTTGTTGGCATCGATGGAATTTGAGAATTTTGAGGATTATAATTTTGATAATTTTGCATGAAATTGAACATAGCTTGTTGATAATGAAATTGATTAGGACCCATTTGTCCTAATGAGAATAAATAGTTGGAAAAAAAATTTTAAGTTGAAGAGTAAAATAATAAAATTGTGAGAGAGGAATTTGAAATTTAAGAGAAAGTAGAAGTAAAAAAAATATTGTGTTGATAAAATAATTTGAAACTTATATTTATAAACAAAAAAAATAAGTTAAAAAAATTATAAAGAAAAAAAAAAAAAAAAAGTAACTAGCCGTTGCCAACGGCTAGTTTTAATTTTATAATATAAAAAATTAAAAAGTAACCGTTGCTTGCCATGACTATGTTGGACAGGTGGAGAACTTCAATGAAAAAAAAAAGCACATGCTACGTTTACCAACTGTGAAACGGTTCCATGCATCTCCCGTTGGAGATGCTCTAAGTTGAATCATGAAACAATCTAAAAAGTATGTTTATCAGCATTGAATAATATTAATCTTGATAATTGGTAGGATCAAATATAAATTTAAAAAGTATGTTTATTAGCATTAAATAATATTAATCTTGATAATTGGTAGAATCAAGTATAAATTTAAAAAGTATGTTTATTAGTATTAAATAATATTAATCTTGATAATTGGTAGAATCAAATATAAATTTAAAAAATATGTTTATTAGCATTAAATAATATTAATCTTGATAATTGGTAGGATCAAATATAAATTTATTGGACAACATATAGATTGCTTATTCAAATCCCTATTGGAAATTGGTTTAGATTACTTAGGTGTTACTTAAACACAAAGTGTCAATTGATACCACACAAAATAGTTCAACCATCCAAAAATAAATTCTCCGAGATCCTCTTAGAAGCGCCCGGCTCAAAACCAAACTTCATTGAGGTCGTCTAAAAGTTTTTTGATATATTCTTAATTTCAATATATTTGATGAAACCAAATCTAAATCCCAACTTTCTTTAGGAGCAAAAACCTCATAAACTTTATCAAACATGATGAAACACCAAGGCAGTTGGGCAATAGAAACATCATCAGAAAAAATAGTGAAATATATTGATGGGAGATCCTTGATCAAAGCCATGAAGGAGAGCAGAAAAGAACCAAAAACAAGAGGATAAAAACTAACCAATTTTTTTTTGAAGAATTAAGAACCGAATGCTTTAATGCAATTCATGAGTGTTTATGCATGAGAATATTTAATGTTATGAGACCAAAGATGAACAAAATGGTATCGGAAGATGTGGATACAAATATAAATTGTTATTCACCTCTCTTAAGATATAGAAACTAATCAAATATATGTCTCTTGGAATTCCAATGAACTATGCAATAACAAAACCATTTAATACACAATAGAGAAATGAAGTTATAATAAAAAGATATAAAAACAACTCAAAAAAATAACAAAATTACATTAGGCTACTTCTGCAACCATATCACTATAACAACTTTTAACTAAAACACATAAAGTTCAGCCAATTCTTCCAAAGATTCAGAACCAAACTTAGGATCTGCATTTTCTAGCATCCATAATAAATGATCAAACAAAACAACTTCACAATTAACAACCAAAACATTTTCATCTTGCTTATTCTTGTTGATCAAAGCATCAAGAAGAGGATGGTTTAAATACTTTGAACTTATCACATACCGTTTCCTTGAGCTTCCAACAAATATAGTTTCACAATTTTCATCTTGTTCCATGCCATTTCCAGCATATAAATCTTCTCTATTTGATTTTGATCTTAAGCTACTATATGAGGATGATCTTCCTAATTGTTTTGACAAACTCTTGCACTTTCTTAGTAATAGATTGATCTTCTTCATACCTTTTTTTCTTTCTTTAGATGTGAAATTTGATTCAGATTCAGGAGAAATGAGAGACAGAGAAAGGGTTAATTGATTGGGAAAAATTAATGAATGTACAAAAAGTTAAGAAACAGCCTTAAAATACACTCCCAAAAAGTGATTAAAACTATATAAATGCACCTAAAAAATAAAATAGAAAAGTTATTACAGATTAAATATTTGTGATCTTTTCATATTTCATTTTTAATTTATTTTTTAAAAATTATTTAAAATATTGTCTTCTTAAAAACATTTATACATATTTTTTGCTCTCCTGCATCTTAGCGGTTGAATTAGCAAAAATTTTAACAACAATTTATATTAAATAACTGAATTAGTGACGATTTTAGCGATAACTTTAACAAGAGTGAAAATGTGAATAAAAAATTTTAGAAGAGATTCGGAAAATAAATTATAAAAACCAAAACCGAATTTAAATTATTTATAGAGACGGAAAATATATTTAACTCAATTATTATATTATCCATATGTCATAAAATTGATAATATATAATAAATATAATTGAATTAAAATTATCATTTTATAGTATTGGTTAGAACGGACAATTGAAAAATCTATTATAAAAATTATTTTAATATTGAATTAAAAATCATTTAATAATGAATGAGATAGCTCAATTGATATGTGTTAATTAAGTTAAATGAACATAAATTATAAATTATTTATCTGAGATTTAATCTTTGGCGACAATATTTTTAATATTTTTTATTAATATAATAAGGTGTTCATATTTATAAATCAAAAAATTTAATTAAAAAAAAGTATAAATTATTCTTTTAAATTTTATCAAGGAATAAATTAATTTTATAAAATTTTATCAAAGTATAAATTATTTTTGTAAATAGGTTAATTAATATGGACAGAGGGGTAGTTATGAAAAGATTGTGAGAAAAGTTGGTGTAAAGTCATTATTTTCCGGTACTAGAGTAGAAGTGTTGGGTCAATTTATAAACCAAACACTTTTTAGTGACAAAAACAAGTCATCTTTTTAGTTAGTAACAAATTTTAAGGTATTGAAGAAGTTTTTAACTTGCACAATTACAACAAACAGACAGACACAACACAACCGAAGCTCTTATCATTCAATATGATTAAAATTTTACAATGTGATTTGTCTTTTTCATTTGTCTTTAAACTTGGTCAAGTTTTTGCAGCAGTTTGATAATTACAATATTCTAAGAACCTAGTCTTTTATATTATATCCTAATGCAAGGAACTTAGACATTAAATTTAGTAAGTTCTTTTCACAAACACATACCCTTTTTTGACTAACATGAATGACCCTTCCATGATAAGTCTAATAATTCAAGATAAAGTTTGAGATAAATGAAATATCTAGATGGTTTCATCAAAAATAGAAAAATAGGGTTTCTCAATTATACTATACCAACATGTGCCATGAGGTTTATGCCCCACATAGACATGGAACCTTGACTAGATGCTTTGTTTTATGTGGATTTAATGCTCAGAGATGTGCACGTAAGTATATGTATATGTCCCCTAAACATCTCTCACTTTAGATTCATTCTATCTATTTTTCATAAAGGGTGGAAGATGTCACTGAATCTAAATAAATATATTCTAAATATAATCTAAGTGTGAGAATCAGCAAAAGTGGATGATTTAACAACAACAAAAAGAAAGAAAAAAAAATTATATTAAATTCATATATTTTTTAAAAATATTATATGTACAAAGCATTAATATAAAAATTAGTAAAAAATACAAATAGATATAAAAAATGAAAATTTTGCTAGCAAAACTATTTTCCCCTCCTTTTATTTGTTCTTTAAACACTATATCTTTATTTATAATGATAATTTATGTTTGATGTATTAGAAGATAAAATTCTACATTATTATTAATTATTTTGCTTTGGAAACTAGATACTAGTGACATAGATGTAATGGAGCTCAAATACTTTGATAGGATCAGATCTCTAGTGCAACTATTCGGATTTTTGATGTCGTGCAGAATGGATACATTTATAAGAATTTCACTCTAATGATGGTAATTGGATGAAAAGTTGTTTAAGAGTAAGAATGAATTAAATATCTTAAATGATGTGATGTGATATTTATATATTTTGGGTTGTTACAACTGTTCACATTGATTAAATTGATTAGATCAAAAGGTGAGATGTGAAAGAGGGTGTGATCGAGTGTCTTTGGTAAGGATGAAGGTCTTTTGTGGATCTTTTCTTTAATATTAATTATTGGGTCTTCTTCGTTTCATGGGTATTGTGGATAGTTCAGAACAATGGCCCTTAAGTCCTTGTCCATATTCCTAATATGGTAATGGATATTCATGAACACGAGTACTAGTCATCCAATAACCGTCTCGTTTAATAAATATGATACATGTATTCACCTTATACTCGTGTCGGCATCTACCAGACAGATATATGTAGATTTTGAAATATCCATGGATATTTATGGATATTAATGGATACAATTATTTAAATATTTTTAAAATATATAACTAACTGAATTTTCTATCCCTTTTAATAATAATAATAATAATAATAATAATATGCCTAATAATAATAATAATAATATTATGCCTAATAATAATAATAATAATCATGTGAAGTGTGAAAAAGTTGAGGATTACCCACCTTACCTTTGCAGACGACATTCTGCGGTTCTCCAGAGGGGATATTCTCTCTGTTGACATTATGATGCAAGCTTTTGGCACCTTTATTAGGTCTACAGGTATGAAAGTCAATGCCTCTAAAAGCAAGATTTATTTTGGGGGAGTGGCGGAGGATATTAAAAGCCAGATTCTGCAGCGTACTAATTTTATAGAAGGAGAGCTTCCTTTAGGTATCTTGGCGTCCCCCTGACCTGTAGGAGACTATCTATTAATCAGTATATGTCGTTGATTGAGAAAATTGTTGAGAGAACTAGACACTGGAGCACAAAGCTTCTAAGCTATGCTGGCCGTATCCAATTGCTCAGAAGTATTTCGTTTGCCATAGCCAATTATTGGCTCCAATGTTTTCCTTTGCCTCAAGCTGTGATCAAGAAGATTAATACCATTTGTAGAACCTTTCTTTGGACGAAAAGTACGGAGTACAGCAATAAGAGCCCTGTGGCGTGGAAGCAGCTCTGCAGACCAGCTAAAATAGGGGGGTTGAACCTTATTGATATTGGTATCTGGAATAAAGTCACTATGCTCAAGCTCTTATGGAATCTTTGTAAGAAAACTGATAACTTGTGGGTTCGCTGGGTGCATGGTTATTACATCAAAAAGGACTCTGTGATGAATGTGAAAGTCAAGCAAGACAGCTCCTGGATCCTGAGGACCATTCTGGATGCTAGGGAGATAATTGGTATGGTGCAGCAGAACTGGGAGCAATTGATGACAGGTAAGAAGTTTCACATGAAAAGCCTTTATGATGCTTTGCTGGCTAATGAGAGACCAGTGACCTGGAGGAATTTGGTTTTGGGCAATGCGGCCAGACCTAGGGCTATCTTCACCCCGTGGCTTGCGTGCCATAACCGGTTGGCTACGAAGGACAGACTTAGCAAATTTGGTATGGTGACCAACACTCAGTGTTGTTTCTTGGAGCGTACTTGGCTGGAACAGAATGTGAAAGGCAAAGGTTGGCGGAAGCAGCTTCTTAAAATCGTGCTTGCTGAAACTGTTTATGGGATCTGGGAATTTTAGGAACAAGACTCAATTTGGAACTACTATCCCTAGTGCAAAAATTGAGGATAGTATTATTGATAAAATTGTCTATAAGGATTGGTTTAATAGGAAGCTAAGGGGGCACATTGCTCACCTTATGCTATAGTGGGGGTTCCCTCTAGAGCCGATTTTAGATGTTTGTTGGCTGGATCCGAGCGATCGCCTTTGTATTTAGTGTATTTTTTTGAATTAATTAATTTTCTATTTTGATTCAAAAATAATAATAATAATAATAATAATAATAATAATATGTCTATTCAAGACACATAGAGAGTTGGATGATGTTCTTGCAAGAGACTCATAAACATATATACTAGGGATGACAAAAATATATGTATCTGCGGTTGTTCGCTAATAAAATATATCAGAATTAATAGTTTAATAGATAAAATAAATGGATATTTAAATATCCGTACAATATATTGCTTGAACGTGTCTTTATAAGCGAAGGCAATTTTCACCTTACAAGTCGACTTTGTAGGTCGTGTTAGGCCTAAACCACACTTTCTTAACATGGTAAGATCCGGTGGACCACTTGCTATCAAACTTCCGTTATTGAGTCACCCACCATTTATTTCCACGTTCCATATGTCATGTCCTCAACGTAAGGGGGTGTGTTAAGAGTCTTGCATCGGATAATATATGACATGAACATGTCCTTATAAGTGGAAGCGATCATCACTTTACAAGTCGGTTTTGTAGGATTGTGTTAGGCTCAAACCACACTTTCTTAATATGTTTATTAATGAATAATGGATGTGGGTTTAATGTTACTCGTGCCCGTAGATATTCGAATACGTTAATAAATTATAAAAATTATTTAAATATTATTAATTTATTATACTCTTTCTTTTCATCTTTTAAATGACAAAACAAAACAAAAACTAATCTCCTCAGTTTTCTCATAAAAAAACTTTATATTTCGTACAAATCTTATTGATATTGTAATAAAAACGTCTTGTGTTTTGAAAATATTTTAAAATATATATAATTTTAGAAAAATGGTGTAAATATTCGCGGATATCTTAACACATGTGAATTACCCGTTTAGCAGATATTTATATGGATATATAACGGATATGAATATCATATTTATCTAACGGAACGGACAGAGATATTATACTATTCATCCTCGTGAATATCCATTTACATCACTAAGTATAGCATAGTTGATGAAGCTAATTGAAAAAACAAGATTCATGAAAAACGGACCTTGAGTTACAGTTTACACTAGAGTTTAGTTAACAAAAGCATGAACGAGAGAGAATTTTCATTATTATTATATCATAAATTGTTAAGCAAATATAATGCATTACACTATGAGAAGAACAAAAATATTGTGACAAAAACAAAACAATGCCTCTCTTGGCTCTCCAAAGTAAACTAGCAATTGGCTGAAAAAATTGACCTGTTATCATAAATTTTCTCAAAACCCTGCCTTGGTGCATTCTGTCACATTTTCATCACAAAAATGAAACAAAGCTTTTGCAAACTATAACCAGCAATTGGCTGGAAAATTTACTGATCTTGGTCATAAATTATATCTCAATTTCTTCACTGATTCCCATCCAGCTGGGAGCAGTAATTTCTGCTATACATTGAATCGAAACAACATTACATCTCCTTCTTGTACAATGTAGTCTTTGCCTTCAGATCTCAACTGCAAACAACATATTTAGGTGAATTTAGATATAGACCTATGTATTCAGATCATAGCAAACAAAAATCTAAATGATAATCACTAAATCACATTTATAGAAATCAATAACACTGTTAACAAACATTATACCAACCTAATGGTATAAATGAAAATAAAAAAGCAGCCGTGTTTATTGGGAGGGAAATGCAATGAGCAACTTACAAGTCCTTTTTCTCGTGCCGCAGCAAGTGAACCAGCAGCAACAAAGTCATTATAAGCCACCTAATTTAAAATAACACTTTTTTAATGACACGGTTAATGAATGCATTACACAACCTTTGATATCTGTTGGAAACAAACACAAGAGCATATGTAAAATAAGTAGATAAACTTTCAAATGGGAACCTGAAATAGGGTGTTTTAAATAGAAAAAGGGTAGGAAACAAATGGGATTAGGTTTTTTAGGTTTGGTTGGTTTGGAGAGACTACGCTCTCTAATTCCTAGAGATTAGATTAGTTTCTAACAGTTACTTATTTGGTCTGCACCAGTTGTATTTCTCTCTGCTTCATGTACCCAACTTTGCAGAAAGTATTTTCAGAGTTTTGTCAATTATAATACCAGTCCCACTATTTATATAAGTTCTATCAATATCTTAATACATATGAATCTTATAGGAACCTGAAATTATGAAACAAAATGAGTTGTATTATTGATTGGAAAAAAAAATCAGAACACCTGTAATCCTATTGCAAAGCTCCTCAAAGAATATATGATTCTTCCTCTGCCTAACCCTAAGGTTCCAACTGAACAATATGATCAAAGATACCCTCTCTCTTTCTCCTCACAGTACCTTATTGGGCAAATGATTAGTTAATTGCCTATTTTGTCCTCAAGAGGATAAGGAAATTGAGTTGTGACGGCAATTTAACATTCCAAGCTACTAATGGCAGCCTTGGTATGAACAGCTTGTTTGACACCAAAGAACCCAAGTATGAGTAATTTCTGAAAAACAACAGCTGATACAATACATGGTAAGGAAGCATCAGCGCAAAACACCACTGCAATATGACACCCTGAAGGTTAAAAAGCCTCATGTGTCCAACCACATAATTGCCCAGGAACTCTTTATGAAATAGTAGATGAAGATCCAGTCACTTACACAGGAATCTAAATGATGAATAAACAGAGCCAAATTCTAAGATATCAATCGAGCCTAATCCAGCCAAGTGGGATCAACTACACAAATCAGACAATGCTATGACTCCCCATCATGTATCAAGTAAAAGATCATTTTCCACAATTTCTCTCAATGACATGTGGCTTTTCTTGGTCTTACTCTTCCTCTAACTATTAGACTATACTCCGTCTAGTCAACCCCCATGATAGTGATTCAATGAGTGTTCTCCACATATCTGAGCCACCTTAGACGAAATTCAACCATCTTTATGACAGGAACCAACTGATATATAAGAAGGAAATAGGGAAAAGCCTTTTGATTACAGAATGATGTCGCAGAACTTTTAGAGTTTGCACCTCCCCTAATTCCAAAATGGCCTCTTTCCAGTCAAATTTCAAGATAATATTCTCCCCTATCTCCCCCTATTTATTCTAAAAATAAACCCACAGAATTAATAAAATGTAATCGCTCCTTATAAAATCATAACTGCTACAAAATTGACCAAAGTCAGCTTTCCTTAATGAGAGGTCTAACACTTATCTACTACCTACTTCCCTATATGTAACACCCGCTTAGTCAATACACAAGAATTAAGAAAGTAGTTTTATCTTAAATTTTTCAACAATATAGGAGTACATTCTTATTCCAAAATTATGTTTCAATTATAAAGAGAGAAACTATTCGTCTTTTAATTTTTCACATTTAATAAGGGCTATTTTTGTGAAAAGAAAACTACTATATCTTGTAATTTAAAAAGGGTTTTATAAAAAGAGACGAGAAATTTTTAAAAGGTCTTACATATATAGGGACGGAGGTAGTATAATAGAAACTCTGCCAATTTTCTTTTAAGAGGTCGCATTCATAATCCTATTGTGTCTTGTTGAATGTATAAGTAACTTAGGGCAGGCAAGTATTGTATCCCTTGGTGACTGACATTTGTCAGTAATTGATCTGTGCAACCTGTAATAGAAGGTTTCCCTTGATGTAATAGCAGATTTTCTGTTATGAGAAAAGTTAGTTATAAACAGTTCCTTGATGCTTTATATATAGCATCAAGGGAAACCTGCTATTACAGGTTGCACAGATCAATTACTGATAGATGTCAGTCACCTAGGGATACAATAGTTGCCTAAGCTACTTATACATTCAATAGTGAGCGCCGATCCATCTTAATATTATAATTATTGCAAAATTGAGTTTTCTTTACTACCTAATAACCGCCCCATTCAGTTCCACGAGTCTTATAGATTGTACAGAAATAATTTCTTATGCTGAATGGTATATTTCCTATCTACTTTAGAGATTATTACTTAATTTTTGGAATCTACTTATATATTATTAATACAAGATTGGTTAAATGCAACACCTTTAACCAAAAGTAGTACTAAAAATCAGATTAATGTCTGCATAATCAATATTTTAAGCATCAGACCAACCGGTCAGTTGAACAAGAAATTGGCTAGCTCAGCCATTGGTTCAATCTAGTTCGAACAGTAGTCTAATTGAACCGCAATTAAATCGGTTGAACTGCAGTCAAATTGGACCGCGATTAAAACGGTTGAATTGCAGTCGGTTCAATTACTTTTTACTTTTTCCTTATTATTTTTTTACCATTTTTTCTACTTCATAGTCATCAAGTTCAACTGTGGTTGAACCAATTCAACCATAACTCAAGAGATCTCTTCGGTTAGATCTGCAATCCAGTTTTCAAAGCATTGCGTGTATTCCCCAGATTTTCTAGAATATTGAATATTAAAATCACCTCCACCTACATTTGTTTTAAATTAATACAATACTCGCTATTCCAATTTCCAAGTCATGTACTATATAATGTATTAAAAGTAGGAGTTCAAAAGTGTATGTATCCTTCATGCTTACTGTCTCTGCTCGAATGAAACCCTTCTCAAAGTCAGAATGAATAACTCCGGCAGCTTGAGGTGCAGTCATTCCTAGAATAACAGAGATTTAAAATTTAGGTGAGAGATTCAATCCAAACCCTAATATTATTATTGATTCTGTTCGGTCCATCAATCAGATTGCTTCATAAGAAAAAGGGGGCAATCAAGCATACAACATAAAGCCACAATATCATCTGAGAGTCATTTGTTAACAAAAGGAAAAACAGTATTGCTTATCCAAAGATCTTGCAAACTCCCATTTTAATTTAATAACTTGTTTTAAGATTATAAAAGATGATATTTTCAGGCATAAATTTGAAAACAAGAGTTGACGATTTGGATGGTTAACGTTGTTCAAATATGTGGTTAATTAAGTTTTGTGGATGTTTAATTAATATAACAAGATGTCACAACTCATTAACAATCCACTGAAGGTAATTATGTTAAGTGCATGGTTAGCAACACCTTGTTATATTCGTTAATCATCTACTAAACATAAACAAAGATGTACCTAGAATGTATTTTAATGTGTTTAGGTACATTGTTGAACATTGTTGTGCCATTTTGTTTCAAAGTACCAGAGCTCTAAATTTCTATAAGTCCAAGTTCTCAACAAAAAATAAAAAATTCTCTATGTCCAATTATTTGAACATGGAACACATAAACGAATGTATGTAAAATGTGTGAAGGACGCAAGTACTGTACACGACACTGATAGGTCAACACCAGTAATTATTAGAGAAAATTATATAGTTGAATGTTACTAATGTGTCAGTGTCACGAGTTGGATACCGGACACGCCTCAATCTAAAGTGTCAGTACTAAATATAAACGAGATAAGAAAACAAAAAACTAACCTTCAAGTATTGTCCATGCTTTTGTTTCCTGGTAAACATAAGAAAAACAATATCAGTTTTGGAGATGAAACACAGTAGAGTTAAAACCTAGGATGTCTTGGGAAAATATTTAGTTTTACTAGTTACGTACAATACTAATTGTGGAATAACTAATAAGAAGTTCAAGTAACATATAATGCCATTATCGCTGCACACATTTTTAACAGGATACTCTATACAGTAATGCTCTCTAAAACTTTCCAAGGATTCGTCTTACCTTCTCACCAGAAGTAAAATAAGTTCGCAACCCCAAAAGATCATAGGTTGCTCTAATTAGGTTCCCAAGACCACCTTCACTAACACCAAGGGATTTCAAATATTCTTGCCTTTCCTCAATTGCTAGTTCAGAAAGCTCTGACTCAACCTGCGAAGACAAGTAACCCCATCTTACTTGATTCTGAATCTATGTGGTTATAATAACAAGAGAGCCAATAATTGTCATTTCAATCTAGAGATATTGTTGAAAGTTATTAGAGAGATAGTACAGAATCAACATATTTATTGTAAATAATAATTATTAATTAGCTATTTATAATTAGTAATTAGTTGTCTTCTACCATATTTAGAATTAGCATTTGAAGTGCTTTGTCTCTTTGTATTCTATAAATACCTTTCATGTATTAGTTCCTGAAATACCAAAGAAATACAAATAGTTTGTTTCTTTAGATATCATGAGCTATCAAGTGACCAATCTAGCAAAAGTTGACATCATCAAATTTCCCCATTGAAAATACATGGAAAGTTGCAATTACCCATATGACATTTGTGAAACTAGAACAGAAAGGAAAACTCATTGAACGGAAAAAATCAAACCTACTTTCAGTACTTTTCCCAGAGAAACATGACTAGCTCGGCAAGGTTAAATAGTCATACAACCATATTTCGAAATATGACGATGGCTAGGAGGACAATGATACTAAATTTAAATAAGAATAACTTGAAATGGTGTTTTAAATGACATTTTAATTTTCTTGTGTTGTGTATCGTCCATCTAATAGTACACGGGACAAAGACTTCTGTGCGACTCAAATGCTTGTCATGTGCTGTTCTCCCTATCCTATACCATAGTGTGTATCAAACACCCTAGGCTTTCATGAGCATGAAACTACTTGAATGGTGAAGAGTTTGACAACTAAAAGGGTCACATAGACACCCGCAAACATCACTACCACCTCATCAAGACAGTGGATACAGATTTAATGATCATCATTTGCAATGCCAGGTGGTAAGATAAGATGCAATAGTTTTCTTCCCAGACTCTATATAGCATGTGATAATAAAAGAGATTGGACAAACCATTGAACAAGGAAAGTTTGACCAGATATCACCATACTACTGATTTTCTATTTTAAGAGAAAGAAAGTTCGCGTAAAAAGCTTAAACATCTGTACAATCATTTTCAAGATAAATGAATGGCAAGGCTAAATTACCTTAGTGTAACTAGAAAACAAACAATGGCAACATACTTATTTATCTTGCTGTACCTATATAACTCATAAGTTGTCTATCTAGCTGTATACCTGTGCTGAAATTGTTACAATTCCTGACTTCAACTCAGATGCAACATTCTTGACATCTACAACGTAATCATTGTTTGTAGCATCAGCTAGATCAGTCTCCGCAACATTTGCCACATATATAACGGGTTTCATGGTGAGTAAGCAGAGATTCTTTATAGCATCCTTTTCAAAGTCTGTTAAGGCCACAGATCGTGCAGGTTTTCCATCCAAGAGTGCTACACTAATTTTTTCCAATGCAGCCTTTTCTGCCTCTTCCTACAAACAAAATGTTCAAAATCAAGTGGTGTGTCGTAACTAACCAACTTATGAGTCAGTGACAGTTAATAGCATTTAAAGACTGTAACCTTGACTTTAGTTTGTGAATCCTTTGGCTTGCTTTTCTTTAGTTTATCTAGTCTTTTCTCAATCTGCATTTCTTCAAACAAGGAATACCTTAGTTTGATTTGGTCAGTTAATTTTGTCACAGAACCCCAAAAGTACTCTTCACAACGTAGAGGAAGAAAGTAAAACAATAATTTCAACTGAATGAATTAATACAATCATGATAAATATGATTGAAGTCATTATGTGTTGCCGCAAACATTAAGAAGGATAATAATAGATTCAAATGAAACAAAGGCGGTAAAATCGCGTAGAATGACAGTTAGTAAGCTGACCTGGTCTAGGTCTGTGAAAACAAGCTCCAAGTTGATAACATCAATATCAGATTTCGGATCAACTTTATTATTCACATGAATAATGTCATTGTCGTCAAAACATCTAACAACCTAATGTGATAATCAACCGATTCATAGCAATATTAAATCAGTAAATGATAAATAAACACAACAAAGAAAATTCAATACATGCAGTATTTTCCAAACTCCAAGTTCTAATAAGCAAAATGTGCATATCTACTACTAATGGTCTGTTTGGATTGACTTTATTTGAGTTTATCTACTACCATAAGCACTTGTGTGACTGTTTAGAAGAGTTTATGAAAATAGCTTATGACATATCCATAAGGTGTTTTCCACTTATTTCCACGAGCTCTCTAGAATTGCTTCTAAAAATAGTTTATAACATATATGAAAACATTTGACTTTATTCTATATTTTGTTATAGAAATAGTTTATACATAAGCACTTACATTATAAGTGGCTAATTAAGCTATTTATCCAAACGATGTAGTTATTAAAAAGGAAGATACAAAATGAAAAGAATAGAAGATGAAATAAAATGATGACAAGGAAATGATGATAGATAAACACCTGAAGTATGGAGTCCACTTCACGGATATGTGACAAAAACTTATTACCAAGCCCCTGCAACAGTTGAGGTAAGATAGAGATTAAAGCAATACATGTAAGTTTCTACAACAAATAAAGAAAAGGTTCAAAAATAAAATAAATTAGTGTCAGTTGACACCAAACCTAAACAAAGGAGAAGAGAAATTTAGTGAACCTCGCCTTGACTTGCACCCTTGACAAGCCCAGCAATATCTACAAACTCTATAGACGCTGGAACAACTCGTTGAGATTTACTGAGGTCGGAGAGCACCTGGAGACGAATCTGGAACAGCAACAATCCCTACGTTTGGCTCAATTGTACAAAAAGGGAAATTAGCAGCTTGGGCTTTTCCGTTTTCCACCTAGACATGTGAGATCACTATTAATCAATATTTAATTACTATTGCATTCAGAACAAGGTCTATATCTATACAAAACATCAATACAAAATAGATAGAAGAAATTAAAGTTATTTGATTGCACAAAGGCATATAAAGCTATTGCAAGGATAATGCTAAAATAGTTCTGGCGTATTTGGTCAAAGTAGTGGTTCAAAATATTCATTTTTCACAACAGCTACTATTTACCAGAGATTTAATTATTGATTCTAGGTTGATTATCCATCAACCATAAAATCCTGACAAACCATAAAATTTGAGAGAGTTTTAAAACATGTCACCGTATCACAAGTAATAGCCTATTGGGAAGTATAACAGGAAGATATTAGAAACTTTACACTTAGATTCAACTTCAGCCCTCCTGATGCAGAGCTCAAAAGGCAGAATGATCACGATTCATAACCAAACAACTCTTATTTGATTATACAAAGTTATATACAATATAAGCTATCCACTATATATTAGGCTTTGCTAAATAGAAGCTTAGTCTCTGTGAGTCATTTTGTCAAACACATACCCATCAAACAAAATATAGAATTTAATAGCCAAAACTGTCTGAACAAAAACCCTTAATTTCAAAGCAACATAGATAGAAAGAGAGTGGCTTACAACGGCATTGAAGAGAGTAGACTTGCCAACATTGGGGAGACCAACAATACCAGCCTTGAGGCTCATGCTTATCTTGGATGAAGAAGAAGAATAAGAAAGCTTTGGTTGTTTGGTTAAAAGAGTGTGATGGTTACCGAAAAACCTTGACTTCAATGGATGAACTAAGCTGGGAACTAGTTTAGCCATGATTGTTAGGAGAACTGAGAGAAGAGAGCGTGAGTTTGTGTTGTTGTTATACGCGCATTTTCAATGGATACGATATGATGAATGCAACGGGTTTATCTATGCCTGCCAACTGTTTGTAAGTAGGTTACCACGATAACTCTAAACTTTTACTAGTTTACCAAAAGATATTCTTTGACTCTGGTTAACTAGTTATGTTTTTAGCTTATCCTCGTAGTTTGTAGGTTATATTCTCGTATGACAATAAAAGATTTGTTTGATAATGATTTTTTTATCACGAGTTTAGAGTTTATTTTATTAGTTTATAATTTATTTTTCATATGTTAATTTAAATAATATTTTAATTTATAACTTATCATTTTTTATTATTATTATGCTTATAAATTTTAATTATTTTAAATATATATTTAACTATTATTTAAAAAATATGTTTTTATGTCATTTTATATTTATCAGTTACTTAAACGTTAATTTTACTTAGAGATGTTAATTTGCACCCGATAGTGGGAATCATCGTGGGGATTCTTCATTTGGAGCCTCAAAGATGAAGAATTTTTCCTGCAAGGATGGGGAATAGAGTTCCCCAAAGCACTTTGGTGATGGGGATGGCGAACATGTCCCCCGCCCCACACTAGAATTTTGTAATATCGTTAATTGATATATAGTTTAATATTTCTATGTAGGTTTATTTATCATTTCAAATAATTTGTTAGTAAAAGAGAGATATCTAAATGACTATTTTTATTTTTTTTAAGTTTAAAACCTTCATGTTCATGAATCTTAAGATTAAATATTGTTAAAACAATATATTTATCTTAGATGATTAGTTTACTAAGTTATTGTCGTTAGTTTTTGAATTTTTCTATTAAATTAGTTAAAAATAATAAATAAAAATTTATGTTTATAGATATCCACAAAAACCGTGGGAATCCGCGTGGATCTGTGGGGATGGGGATGGGGCGAAATCCCGTCGTGGCGGGGACCCGAAACGGAGATGGGGAATAAATTTGAGGGCGGGGATTGAGATGAGAATGTACCATCCGCCCCATTGACATCCCTAATTTTATCAAATACTTTCATTATTTATCAACTATCAGTCACAACGATATAAGCTATAAGTTATTAATCATCAGTCATCAGCCATCAACTATAAGTTATCAAAAAGCTTATCACTCGACCGCTAATTTTATCAAACAGATTCTTTATGGACCCGTTTGTTTTAGCTTTTTTTTTAAATGATTTTTATAGTGTTACAAAATTTTGTGTAAAAAAATTTACAAGGAAATTTTTTATAAAAGTTTCAATTGAAATTTTTATTTGAATAGTTATTATTAAAATGTTATTGTAGATATTTAATCTTCTCATTGAAACTTTTTTTAGATATCAAAATCTAAAAAAAAAACACTTAATTTTGAAACTATTTCAAATATATTTTCATAAAAATCATTTTTGAAATATAATTTTTTGAAAAAATTGTGACTTTGACAATGTATTGGTCTTCAATAATATATGTTTATGTTATACTATGTCAAAATTAGTGTAACCTGAATGCCAAAATAGTTTGTTACGAATATAGAAAAACTTCTAATTGAAAAACGTTTTTGGAAAATCTATTTTTAAAAATAGGCAAAATACCATTTTTGGTCCCTTAACTATACCTCGGGGTACATTTTGGTCCCTTATCTCTAAAAATTGCCAAATTGGTATGTTAATTGTTCAAAAAGACCATAGAAGTCCTTTTCGTCCAAAAGGCACAAACGGACGTTTATTTTGTACGCGTGGCAGGTGACGTGGAATGATATATACACCATCATTAACCTTGTGTCCAGATTTCCCAAAATTCATCGTCCTTGCTTCCATATATCCCCACATTCTAGGGTTCACACCATTCCATCAAATTTTCCCCTTTTTGAATTTGAAATTACTTCAGGAAAATGAAGGAAGCATCATTGGCATACTTAGGCCAGTGTTCACACGATTCCAATCTCAATAGTGATGGATGCTTAAATGAAAAGTTGCGATGGAGACTCATATGTGGTTGTGGAGAGTTTTGGGGTTGTCGCCATTACAAGGTAAGCATGAAATTAAAATGGTTTTTCATATTTTCTTGTTCTAATATATATGCAATTTGAATAACATAAGGTTCATTTGAATCTGGGTGTGGATACTTTCAATGGTTCTTTGATGATATGGTGGATGAGAAAGATCAGTTTATAAAGAAGCAGAATAATAGGTTAGAGAAGCTGCAAAATGAGCTCGATGGAGCAAACATGGAGATACTGCATCTAAAGGAAAGGAAGGATGGACTGAAACATAAGATAATGGAGTTACAAATTGAAATGAAGAAGATGATGGATTCTAAGAAAAAATGGAAAAGATTGTTCTTTATTATGTTAATTGTGGTCATTTGGATGGTGATGTAATAGAGTATTAAATTGAGATTGTATGTTTAAGGTGCAACGGAGTATCATATGTAAAGAACTCAAGCTTTCACAACTGATTGACATTTTGATGTCTCAGATCCATCAAGATGAAACTTGATATATCTCACTAAGTTATCAAGGAAATATTTGGTCAAAGATGAATAATCGCCTTAAGCTGAGGGACTTACCTCTCATTAATATATTGCCTTCAACTAAGGGACTCACCCAAAATAGAGGGACACACTTGATAACCCGAAAATGTATCAATTATTTGAGTCAATTTACATGAATTATATTCACATTTCAATTAATTAAATTACTCTTTATTCGTATTATGCTAGTATTTATATGTTTTCAATTTTTTACCAATCACAAGGCATGTGCGAAGAAAGTCGGGAAAAGATGGATAAATCATACTCAAAACCCAAAAAAGAATAGCATTTAAAGAAGATATGGGTGTATGACAAGAAGTGGGGGTGTGAAAGAAGCAAAGCTGAAAGAATTAACAAGGAAACAGGCCCAAACCACTTTCAAACGCGCGCTTCTACCTGGCCCAATGGTGTAACGACTGTTACACCCCACCAAAGCAAACCCTAGCGACTATTACACACCAGGGAGCGACATTTCCTCACCAAGGAAGCCTGTAACGACCGTTACCAGACCCCAACAGTTTCGTAGCGACCGCTACGGAGGAGGATTCGGTGGAGAGAAAATCTCAACCGCCCCAGCTACCAACACAACCCTACCTCTATAAATAGCCACTCGACATCAGTTTCAAGTACGCTTTTTCTTCTGCAATTTTTTACCGTTACTTTGCCGAATTTTATTTTCAGTATCGATTTTATTTCCAGTCGATTTATTTTAGTGTACCTGCTTTCTTTTCTCGTAGAAATTTCCACATCGGGGATTGCTGCGAACCTTTGTCAATTCTAACCTTATGTTAGAATTGCGCCTTTCTAATTTTTTTCATCGCATTTGATTTTCGGACAGCGAAGGACATATCTCGCCGACTTGTGGGTGGGAGACTCTTGGAACTTGCCAAATATTCTGCCTTTTATTTTCAAGTTTATTTTAATTAATTTATTTATTGGCTTATTTAATTGTTTATTTATTTTATGCTTGATTTATCTGAAATGCATGTTTTTTCGAATGCATTTATCATTTGCTTATAATGAATCGTTTAACATGCTAGGCTAAATTTAGTTATCGGTATGTAAGGTCATATAGCCGACGGGGTTTAGCAATGCCATTCGATTTATTTCATTTTAAAAAGATTGACTTTCTGGTTTCGATTATTAGTTCTTAATGCAACTATTTTGTTACGAGAGTAAAATACAGATTAGAAGTTATGATCAATAAAACGAGAGTTTGAGATAATAACTGGACATTAGTAATTGAGCATCAACTTAAAATACAGCGAGAGCGCTTTTAAGTTAATTAGGTTTTATTTATTTTCAAAAACTATTATTAAACTCTAATTGAAACAATGAGCACTCACTTAGGTTTGATTATAGGATCTGAATCAATAAACACGAGAGTGTGAGAAGAGGGTTTTCAAATAAATATTTCCTACTGAAACACGTTTTGATAATACGAGTTTGAGTCAATGAGTTGGTAAAATCCCCGAAGTCCGACCATTACATACCGATACTTTTTCCCTTGAATCTAAACTAGATTACAATCAGTTAGGTTCCCTAAAACCCCAATTATTTACATCATTAGCCTTAGATTTACGTAGTAACCTTAGATAACGATAGGTTGATATTTAGTCCCTTGGGATGCGATAATCTTTAAAGCTACACGCGATAGGACTATATACTTGCGGTCTAGATGCTATAAGACGTATAAAGTCGCGATCAACACCTCTTGCTAATAAGGTTGAATTCTATTGAGGAACTCACCCCAAGATGAGGGACTCGACTTTCATTGATAGGGCCTCATTCAACGGAGGAACTCACCCCAATCTAATGGAATCACCTCTTATTAATAAGGTTACCTTCAATTGAGGGACTCGCATCTCATTAATAAGGTCATCTTCAACTAAGTGACTTACCACAAGTTGATGGAATCATCTCTTATTAATAAGGTCGCTTTCATCTGAGGAACATTCCTCTAATTAACAAGGTCACCTTCAGTTGAGGGACTCACGTCTCATTAAGAAGGTCGCATTCAATTGAGGGACTCGCCTCCTAAAACAAAAGGGTCAAACCCCATGCCACATAATAAGATCCAAAAAAAACCCTTTATAATGATTTACCCTTTACAAGCCCTTGTGCTTTAGAGAATGTGTAGTGTTATATTTGTGAAAGTCCCAAATAAAAGGCAACTTTAGGGTACCCGCCTAGAGTGATGTCGTCCAAGCCACATTCTCAACAAAATGTGGGGTTCGCCCATGAGACATATGACACGTATAGTACCGTTATCACCCCCGGTCATATGAGAAAGAGTCATACCACAACTCCTTAAAAAATATGTAGTTAGTAATCCTTCATATTCAAGGGGAACATTTAATTCCTCAGAGGGGGAGGGGTTCCTAAACCATAAGCCCAAAGACCTTTATAAATACTTCTCCTATAACAAGAGAAAAAGGACAAATATCAACTCACATAGATCACACCATACATAAATAGTCTAAGCATCACACTTATACATGGAGTATATCACCTTACGTGATCACACCCTCTAAAACTACCATAAAACCACCACACGTGACTTCTCGCTGTTGTGGGCAAGTCCTAACCTTTCCAAACTCTTTTAAACTTACTAAGGTCTCTGAGTATTTTTGCCCTTGCAGGAGAAACACGCACACCATTATCTTTTGTCCAATACATATTATTTTTTATATTTATTATTTAATTTTTGGTTTATAATAAAGGGTTAATAGCTATTTACTCCCCCTGCAATATAGGCGAATTTTGATTTATCTCCCTTTAAAAATATTTTTTTTGATTACCCCCTATAATTTTTGGGTACCCCTAAACGTGTAAAAACCATAAAAAAATATTTTACAGAAGGATAATTTTTCCACCTAGGAGGCAAAAGACTTAGAATTTTAACATTTCAAGGGGGTGATCAAACATATTTTTTTTAAAGGCGGGTAAACCAAAACTCGCCTATATTGTAGGGGGATAAATAAGTATTAACCCTATAATAAAATATTTTGATTAATTTTTAATTCAAGCTTATTTATTTGAATATATTGAAATATATGTTATATTTATTAATATATATTTTAATTATTTTTTATTTATATTTTTGTGTGTGTACGAATTGAATCAAAGTAGTGTAAATATAATTATGAAAATTAAATATCGATTATAGGGATGACAATTTGGCCTATTTCAATGGATACCCATTAAAATATCCACAACGGGTAGGATAAAATTCCATAAAATGAGTACAGACACGGGTACGGGTAATTATCATTAAAATAAACAGGTATGGGTGCAGCACGAGTACCTTATTACCCACCCCGCCCCATACCCGCACTACATGTTTTCTAATGTCATTTATATTATTATATAAAAAATACACATTTTTCAAAATTTAAAAAACATATCACTATTAAATCATTACACATTTTAATATATATATATATATAACAATAACATCTATAATTTTTAGTATTGTAAAAAAAAATTAAATTAAATAATATTTCATATTTAATTGATTTAATTTTACTACATACGCAGATAAGCGGATACAAATATGAGTATTGAGGTACCGATAAAATATGAATATCAGTATGAATATTGACACCCACACGAGTTTGGGCTCGCGGAGAGAGATTTTTTTAAATTGCAGGTATGGTGACGGTACTATAATACCCTCCCTAAATCCTCCCATTCACATCCCTAATATATTATTACTAATACATGTATTATATGATATGATTTCATATCCCTTAATTATAGGACTTTTGTTTTTTACTTTGAGTAAATCATTAGTTAAATCAATAAATAATTAATTTGTTGAAATTTAAGGGGATGTTTGTTTCACGGACTAAAAATTTATTTTCAAGAAAAATCAGTTACATGAGAATGTAAAGGTAGAAAATTTATTCTAAAGAATTTAAAAAAAAAAGTTGTTTGGCAAAATTTTGATATTCTAAGAAAAATTTATAATTATAATTGATTTTTTAAAAAATGTTTATAAAATTTCATTGGAATCCATATTCTTATCCTTTTACATAGAGCTGTCAAAATTGGCTACCCAACCCATTTAGGACCGACCCTCATGGGCCTGAGTTTTTTAGGACTGGGCCAAAAAAGCTCTATTGTAATATGGACCTCAAAATTACTACTGGAGTCCGGCCCTAGATGGGCTTCGGGCTACCCGATCCTAAATTGGCTCTTTTTTTAATAAAAAAATTTAAGTAAAAAATCTTAATATTAACTATAAATAAAATAAAAATTATATTATTTTAAATATAATACATTTTTAAGTACTATATTATCTTTTACAAATATTCTAATGTATTTTTAAATATAATATATGTCTAAATTATAGAAAATAATACTCAAAATATTTAACATAGGAGAAAATAATAGAATACGAGAAAAAAATGTTCATTGTAGTAATGTATAATATTTAAAAGATAAAGATTGAATAGAATAAAGACAAAATTTAGTGAAGTGAGAAAAATTAATTTGTTATTTTGGAGTAACATAATGTAAGAATTAATATAATTTATCAATTTTATAGTTATATGGGCCTAATAGGCAGCGAACTTGTTAGGGTTGGACTAAAAAGACCCTTAAAAATATGGACTCTAATTAAGTCCTATAATTTTTTGGGCCGGACGGGCCGACCCATACCTGCATTTTGACAACTCTACTTTTACATGGGAATTAGAGGAGTTATGAGAAATTATTTTTTTTCCTTGGAACATTTATACTTATGAATCATTATTTTCAATCTTGTAACAAATACAAGTATACTCATTTCTTATTCATGTATACCTATGAATCTTATTTCTAAACTTGAAGCAAACACCCCGAAAGTCATATAATAAATATGATTAGGCGGGAATGGTGGGATTTAGGAATTTAGTTGTATTAGCACTATTTAGGTATTAATGATAGAGAAAAAAAATTATGCATTGTCAAATAATTTCACATTGTCAACTAATTATTATTGAGAATTAAGTGGGAGGAAGAAGTTTTATATTGGTTAAAAAAGGAAAGATTGAATACTATATAACTGAGAGAACCCACGCCTATAACCTTGAAGTTTTAGGTGAATTTATGGTGTTTCTCTCACAAAGGTGTATTCCTAGTAAATGTCCCCTTATCAGAATTTACACTCTAACAATTACAACTATATTAAATAATAAATTATACAATTATTTTTAAATAAATTATATAAAATGATTAATCGATAGATTTTTATTGAACGACAATGTAAAATTATTTATCTTTTAACTCTTAATAATAATCAATTTGTTTTATATATTTAATTTATATTTCTCTTTGTTTAGAGATTAAGTTAAAATAGTATAAATAGAATTTATAAAAATGAAAGATGATAAAGAAAAGAGGCGGGAATTGAGTAAATTATCAAATCAGGCATTACAGCCTAACTCCGTATGATTTGTCTCTACCTAACTTATTTATCATGATTATTACCCCCTTAATTACATTGATTAAGAAGACAATAAAAATACAAAAAACAAAAAATATTCCAATAAATATAAACTCACACACGCAACCAGAATCTGAATGAATTCACCCTACCCTCCTCCGTAGGGTTCCTCTCTTCCCCAAGCCCATTCTCTCATTCATTCATTCATTCTTAACCTAATTCTAATCCTTATACCTCACTATCTCTCTGCAATTTCAATTCTTCTTCACCGCGAGCTTTCCATTTTTTATGGATGGATGTGTTCACCGCTGCTAGGGTTGATGCTATTGCTGATTCTAACAAGCAAGATCTTAACCTCTTGGAAAACGATGCTTCTCAAGGTTCGTTTATCGTGCTATTGTTGCATCTAGATCTGTTTATTTTTCAGTTCATAGCGACTTAGTTAATAGAGTTTTTGCATGCTTTTTTTTAGGTCTATTGTTTTGATGATTTTGATTCTATTGTTTGAATTGAAATAATCAAGTGATTTGCTGTATACTATGGTTCATGATTTTGGATGGTTGGATACTTGATTAATTATAGGGTTTTATATGAATGTGAGATAACTCATTATAAATGATATCTATGATATGAAGCACAGACAACGGCACGGAAAAAATGAATAAATTAAACGTGATCACAAGTGTCAATTGCGAACAAACACATGCGTCTTTTTTGTACGCACAACGACACGGACACGTTGACACTAATTATTTGAAAAAATGAATAAATTAAATGAGATCATAAGTGTCAATTGCGAACAGACACAATACACCTTTTTTGTACGCACAGCGACAAACACGGTGATACTGTTAATAATTTGAAAAAATAATAAACTAAACGTGATCACATGTGTCAGTTGCGAACAAACACATACACCTTTTTTGTCAGCACAACGGCACAGAAACGTTGACACCTTTAATAATTTGAATTAAACGTGATCACATGTGTCAATTGCGAACACACACACCTTTTTTGTATGCACCTTTTTCAAAGGAGTCGGTGCTATAGGGTATTTTTTTTTTATGCTTTGACTTGTATTTCCAATATTAAATTTCCTTTATGGATTCCTTAAACAATGTCTTTAGGGAACTTATTAGCATGAGTTTATATTTTTTTTTGGCTTATTGTAATATGTAGACTATTTGTATGTTATATATGTAAAGTTAACTGTTATGGAATTGTTGAAATGCATTGATTTGATTTTTGGTGTTATGCAGATGGTGCATTATTTGATGCATCACAATATGCGTTCTTCGGTAAAGATGTTGCTGAGGAAGTTGAGTTGGGGGGGTTAGGTGACGAAAATGATTACACTCCTTCTGTTGAATTCAACGAGGACGAGTTTTTTCTCGATTCAGAAAAGGTTATCTTTTTTCACTCTCCTTACCCAATTTTTTCAAATTTTATGTGGCTACTATAGTTAAAAATATGTTGATATTTTATTTATAATTTGACCATGCACGGTGTACTTTTTCCTTCCTTTCCTTGGGGAGTTGTTTTCTTCATTATACCTTTCCACTCCTGTAGCTTCTGACCAATCTTTCATTTTTATCCATTTTGGCAAAGCATCAATGCCCAACTGTTATACTTGATTGATATTTCATTCATATTAGAGGGGTCGGTGCTGTAGTGGTTATTATCAGTGTTATCAAATTACCCTGCTATGGTGGATATACATGGCGGTTTTTTGGGCTGGCCGCAATGGTAAATATCAGCCGCTATTGTGGGTTTTTCCGCCATAATCCGCAATAACGGCGCCACAAAGTGGTCGCTATGGTGGGATTTTGGCTCTCTGCCATGGACCGCCATCGACAACACCGGTTATTATTACAGAAGTATCATACCTGAGTTTTATCTGGTTGACCATTGATGCAAATTCTCAATATTTTGAAATTTGAGAACGGATATTGATGGCCGACTGATTTTGCCTTTTGCCAAAAGGAAAAAAAAATAGCAATCTTACTCTTATGAGTCATTTAATATTGAAAAGAGGATGTCGTAGTTGTACTAACTAACCGTTATTTTCACATTGCAGCCGGAGGATGTAAGATCTTTTTCTGAAGTTGATGATCTCACAACCACTTTTTTGAAGGTATGGATATGAAAATGACATTTTGTGCCTTTTGAGATTGTTACTAGATTAATGATGGATTTTTTTTTATCGAGTCTTGACTGGGAAGCCTTCACTTAACTTAGAAAATTATGTAGCATAGTGTATTTTTTATATTAAAAAAATAAATAGATAAGATTGAAAAAGGACACAATTAAGGGAGGTCAACGAATCCTCTAAAACAGATAACTATACACATGAAAATATAATAAGATGTACCAGAGTTGTTCAATCATTGTGCCTTATTGCTTGTGAACTGAACATCTTATGAACTGAATACCATGAGATGCCATAAGCACCATCCTGTCGCATTGCATGCAGTGTGAGGATTGTAGTCTGAGCACAGCTTCTATGATAGTAATCTCGATTGATAATGAGGATTTGTCTGCCATCTTGTCTGTATAAGCTTGTTTTAGTGTGTTCTAAACTTTTGATGTTTTAAAATATAGAAAAAAGCTTGTTTTAGTGTGTTCTAAACATTTTATGTTTTAAATATAGGAAAAAAAGCTTGTTTTTTGTGTACAAGTTTTTTCTCAAAATTTGTTCATATATATTAAGTTTTCAGAAGAAATCAATAAAAAGCTAGTGTTTTTTTTACTTCAACTTTAATTTGTTTTTCATTTTTGTTCTTATCTTACGAACTTCACCCATCACCTCATAGTTGTTGTTAACCTGACTAATACAAAAGCTGCTAGTGATGCTTTAGGTCATTTCCAGTCCTCTCTTCACTCAAATCAGCTAATAGTGGATCGTTTGACCTAAAAATTTGTCGCTCTCTCTCTGCCACTTCACAAAGTTTTTCTTCGACATTCTTCTCAAATCAGGAAGCATCCATCTTTATCATCCATTCTTCTCAAATCAGAAAGTATCCATCTTTCTCATCCATTCTTTCACATTCCCCTTTACCTATCCATGGTAGTCAAAATCGAGATCCCACTCGTAGGATCGTACGATTTTACGATCTTGATAGAGCTTGGCGATCCTGTGAAGGCAAAAACTCGGATTTAGGTGGGAATGATGGGATCGCACTGTAAAAACGGTTGGAGTGGTAGGATCGACGTTCATGCCGTTTCCGTTCTAAATATTTTGAAATAGGTTTCTTTGCTCTTACATGTGTAGCATTTATTTCTCATACTTAATTCCAATTAATTTCTTAAAACCTTCCCAATACACTCATTATTTTTTTGAAACTTCCCAATATAGCCACTAAATCTATTAATTCTCTAAACCACCTAGCCTATTCATTTCATATTCCTCTCACGCACTTTAAATTTTTTGATGTTTTAATACACCCTGCTTCACTTTTAATCTTTTCCCTTAAATTTGGGCGTGGTTTTTTTTTTTTTTACTAAATATGTTTTTTATATGAATGAATATACAATATATATCAGTTTGTGAAATTGGTAGGTTCTTACGATCCGTGTTACGATACTCCGGTTCACGATCTTGTGATCCCTCTCTGATCCCTCATAGGATCTCGATTTTACTACCTTGTGCTCTCATCCATTCACATCTATTTCTCCCCTGTATTGCTGATTTCTCATTTACTAGCAATCATGGCATCATCTTCTGCAAGTTTAACACAATCTTCCAACAAATGTTTTTTTAAAATCTATTGATGACAATATTAACACAAACTTCCACCAACATAGCTTTTTTCAAAGCAATGACTTACCTTAGGTAATGAACCGACAAGAGTTACTAGACATCACTCTAGGCTTACTACATTAGTGTCTAATGGAGATGAGGAATTGGAGGTGGAAGAAAAGTTCAAAATTGAATCAAGTGATGAGCAAGATGATATTATGCAGCTTTCTTGATTGCTTCTACATCAAGTGAATTTTGTTTGATGGATAATTTTGATGTAGTAGAAATAACTGTTTTCTTGGTTTTATGATCAAACACAAGCACTTTCTTCAAAATTTGCCACTCTTCCTTTGAATTCAGTTCTTAGATCTTAACAGCCACCTAACAATATTCAATATCCCACGACAACTATTCGCCACCATCTCCACACAGACCTTTCACCGTTCCTTCCGGTACTGCTGCCCTATGCGTTATACCTTGACTGTGGATCATACCAACCCAACACCCCATGCCACCAATGTCTCCCAACATCCTTTGCTGTCTCCAACCTCCACTTTTTCTCCCTTAATTTATTTAGAGGGTGAGGGAGACACTAGGCCATAAATTTTCTAGTGGGCATTCTAACTTAACCCCTTTGGGTTATGAAGCTATACAATCACTACATCACTCCACTGTCAAAACATGTTCTTAAAATAAATTTATGAAGCAGGTTTTATTTTTTCAATACACTGTTTTCTTCTAATTATAATATTATCAACTATATATTTTTTCAATATTTTTATGATAATTTTCTGAAACAATAAACAAAAAAAGAATCATATATCCCCTCTTAAGCTTCATATTTTAAATTACATATATACTGAACCATCAACAGCGCTTCAGCTTTCCTTTCGAGAAAAATATCTAGGCAAGATTCTGTGTCATGTCTTGCACTTGATCTTTTTTTCCTATTAGGTAAAATGGTGTCTAATCTGTTTTTATCAATAGTGTGCCATAGCGCTGCTATAGCGGCGTAGGTGGCAGGCTCCTCACCACTATGCAATTGGCTCAGCGCTATCGACGACAGCGGCTGTGAATAGCAGTGCCATTGCGGTTTGATGGCCTCTATTCACCAAATACTTAACCCTGCGTGTTATGCTTCTGTTCCACTTTTCTCTCTTCATTTTCTTCATTGCTCTCCCCTCTTTCTCCCTGACATTTGCCATTTTCCAATGTTCTTCACTGTTGGCCTCCGTTCTCCTATGTGGGTTTACCTATGATATATTGTTCTGCCTGGCCTCTTCCCCTCCCTATGTTTCTCTTCAAAGATTAGTAACTTACTATTGAACTCTTTTGCTCTGTTTCTTTTCTCTTCTTTCTCTGTTATTAACTTATTTCTCTCTATCTGTTTCACCTCTTTCTCTTTGGTAACTCTTGGGCTATCTTTATCTGGGATATGCGTGCTGTTGGAATTTATGTTTAATACTTTTATAATTTGATTTTGACGGGAACTCATTTTGATGGGATATGTTTGCGGTTGGAATTTATGTTCACTGTTGGAATTCTACTATGTATGTTGCAATTTCTATTAATAAGTATTTATGTATGTTCTTTGAATTTATGTTTACCATGTACATTGTTTTTTAGTCTGCAAAATAGCAGTCATCCCACTATCCACTACGCTGCCATAGCATTTGGGGGTTAGGTGCTACGCACTGCTATCCGAGATTAACAACCTTGATTTTTCCCATTTAAGTAACTGTGGAATAGGAAGTCTTTAACATTACTGGTTATTTAATATGGGTGAAATTGTGTTATAAGACTATAGATAGGAAACTTTTCAGGATCTTAATTTGTGAAGATTTCTTATTGTTGAATGATGGGTTTTTTGATACTTCATTCAAATGGTGTTTCTTGTAGCGCCAAATCAATCTATGTCTTATGAATGTAATTATTTTATCTCTTTTTTAGTGTAGTATACATACATGACAGGTTCTCTCCATAATTATTTTATCTTCATTTTTTATCTTATTCTTTATTTCTCTTAATATTCTGGAGACAATTAACAAATTTTGCATGTGATTCAAAAGTTGTTTGATATTTCCATGCACTCTGCATGTAGTGTTTGGGGTATTTGGTTTAAGAGTCAGTTATGATATTGGAAATATTGCCGGTCTCTTTGAATGGCGATACCATATGTTTTATGTTAAACTCTGATATTGATGTCAAACATCTTGATATATTTCAGTTGAACAAAACTGTTAGTGGACCAAGAAATGCAGGAGTTATTGGTGATCGGGTGTCAAGAGAAAGTAAGTAACTAATTATATAATATATTCAGCTATTTGTTTGTTCTTTTATCTAATTAGGTGCTATTTATCTTCATTATTATCCTTGTAATATTGTGTTTTTTAGCACTTGAGGTGCTTAGAATGGAACTTAGATGTGTTATATTCTACTTGTGGCTTTGAAGTGTAACATCTAGTCATCTAGTATTAAAATCTTGTGCTGTCAATGAAAGTTTTGTACCATTATTTTGTAAACTTACTTAAATTCCTTAGGTTAATTCGTAGCGACACGACAAAACTATTAAATCATTTGCTACTCTTACCCGGTAATTTCTTACTCTTTAGTCTGTCCCTTTCTCTCCCTCTATGTGGAACACACCTACGAGGTTTGCAAAGTTTGGAATTGTTAATAAGTAATCTAAAATGTTAGAAATCAAGGCAAATTTGGGTTAGATGTTATGATCTTATTATTTTTAAAAACATGTAGTTGCAGTTTCTTCTCTCTTTCTACCATTATAAAGAAATCTCAAGCTGTGTTTACAAGCATTGATTTAGAACCTCTCCAAATATCTATTTTTGCAAGTGGAAAACGGTTGAGTGCTGCAAGCTAGTTTGTAGATTTAATGGTTTTTTAAGCAGAGAAAGTGCCACTTCCTAAAGAAGGGGTTATAGAAATATCAGGTCATAATAAGTCGGTGATTATATTCAGGCCTTGTCTTGGTTTTTGTAACCACAATTATAACGTAGAAGGAGGCTATGCTTTGCAGTATATGATTTTTCATCAAGGAAATAGCCTTGTTTTTGTGATCATTCAGTGTCTATAGGCGTGTTTAATTTTTCTCTTCCCTTCTGAACTTTGTTACTGCAAGAGACATAGATATACATCAGTCAGGTTAATAGATAATTTGTTGGATAGAATTTGAGTTTGGACTTGGCGATGATCAGTGTTACCAAATAGCGGCGCCATGGCAGCTTGGTGGATACATGGCGGTTTTTGGGCTTACCGCAATGGTAAATATTGGCCGATATTGAGGGTTTTTCCGCCATAATCCACTATAGCAGTGCCACAAAGCGGCTGATATGGCGGCATTTTGGCTTTCTTCCACGAACCGCCATCTGCCATCGACAACACTAGAGATGATGCATCTAAGTGAAATATGTATTTAGGCCTTATAGCTATATCCCTTTTCTGCATGGGTTCTTGTTTCAACTGCTTAATTATTATTATATTTGGTATTCTTGACTAAAATATTTCTATTCCTATATTTTATACAGATTCCACTGCTTCTGAATGGTCACAGAGGGATGATACTCCCTACTGGGTTGACTATCCCACTTGTGACAGTGAAGGTTCTCAGGATGGCAAAAGATGGTCCTCACATCCACATTCTTCTCTCACTCATCTACAGGAATCAAAACCCTTATACCGAACGGTCAGATCCTGAGCAGCAACGGCAGCTGCAACACCACCTCGAACATCGTTCTAGTGAACCTGTTCCTAACTGGTTTGATCAGAATTTTTATGATAGTGAAATCACTGATGATGAAAAGAGATGGTCATCACATCCACATTCCTCTATTTCAAACACAGAAGGACCAAGGTCCTTGCATAGAACGTCGTCTTATCCTGACAAGAGACAAGAGCTTCCTTGTTTTTCAAGAGAACCAGTTTTGGCACCAAAATCTTCATTTACTTCCTATCCTCCCCCTGGTGGTAGGTCTCAACAGTCTTCTTCAAATCACAGTACAGGTCAGTTGAATATTCCTTATGCTGGGGGAGCTCACATAGCACTGTCATCACAAAACCGCTCCCATCCATTCAATTCTGCATTACACTTGGGCAGATCGAAATATGACCCACATTTTGGTGGAAATTTGGCCCAATTTGATACTGGCTCCCTCCTCGATAATCGAATCCAGAATCAATGGGTCAACCAAACAGGGTTGTATCCTGGAGATAATTCAAACCTCCTGAATAATATGCTACAGCAACAACTGTACCATCACAATGGATCAGTGTCTCCTCACTTATTGACTCAGCTGCAGCAACAGCAGCATAGATTGCATCATGCTGTTCAGCAATCAGCAGCCTTAATGTCAGGTTTACCGCCCCATTTATATAATCGCCATCTTTTGCCTGGATCATCCATTGGTATAAAATATGAACATGTGCATGGTTTTGGTGATGCCAGAGAACATAGACAAAAATCAACTCGTAGACATCGGTTTTCTCAACAGGGTTCAAATGTGAGTATCGAGAAGAGCGATAGTTGTGCAATACAGTTCAGGTCCAAGTATATGACTAGCGAAGAAATTGAGAGTATTCTTAAAATGCAGCTTGCCGTGACTCATTGTAATGACCCATATACTGATGACTATTATCACCAAGCTTGTCTTGCAAAACAACCTTCTGGGGCTAAATTTAAATTTTCATTTTGCCCAGCCAAAATAAAGGATCTTTCCTCACGATCCCGGGCCAATTCTGAGCCACAGAGGTTTCTTCAGGTTGACACTCTAGGGAGGGTTTCATACTTGCCCATTCGTCAGCCTCGCCCTCTTCTTGAAGATGATCCTCCAAACTCCTCAGCTAGTGGTGGCTCTGAACGAAATATTTCAGTGAAGCCCCTTGAGGGGGAGCCTTTGTTTGCCGCCAGAGTTACGATTGAGGATGGGCTTTGTCTTCTTCTTGATGTAGATGATATTGATCGTTTCCTAAAGTGCAATCTGCTTCAAGATGGCGGAACTCAATTCTTACGAAGAAGGAGTGTCCTTCTGGAAGGATTAGCAACATCACTCCATCTCGTGGATCCACTGGGAAAGAATGGACACAAAGCTGGGCTTGCTGCTAAGGACGACCTTGTTTTCTTGCGATTAGCATCTCTTTCCAAGGGACGGAAGCTCCTAGCAAAGTATCTCCGGTTGCTTGTTCCTGGTAGTGAGCCTATGCGGATTGCCTGCATGGCTATATTTCGTCATTTAAGATTCTTATTTGGTAGTATCTCTTCTGATTCAGCTGCAGCGGAGAGTACAAGTGATCTTGCTATGGTTGTTTGTCAGTGTGTTCAAGGAATGGATCTTGGTTCTCTTGGTGCTTGTCTTGCAGCAGTTGTTTGTTCCTCAGAGCAGCCTCCTCTGCGTCCCGTTGGAAGCTCTGCTGGAGATGGTGCTTCCCTTGTTTTAGTGTCTGTCCTCGAGGGGGCTACTGAACTTCTAACTGATCATCAAGCTGCTTCTAAAAATAAATTGGGCAATCGCTCATTTTGGCAGGCCTCATTTGATGAATTTTTTGACCTCCTCACAAAGTATTGCATGAATAAGTACCAGAGTATCATGCAATCACTGCTTACTCTAGGAGCACAAAATGTGCCTGCAATTGGATCAGATGCTGCTAAATCGGTGAGTAAAGAAATGCCTGTTGAGCTTCTACGTGCAAGTCTTCCTCACACCAATGATCGCCAGAGAAAGTTATTACTAGATTTCGCTCAACGCTCTGCGCCTGTGGTAGGGTTTAACAACTATGCTGGGCGCAGTACTAGTCGTGTGAACTCAGAGACGGTGATTAGTTGATAGTGTAGAGATTTCTCATAATGGTAATGGTTTTTTGGGTTTAGTTTCACATCAAGTTTGCTACCTTGCATCTTTTCAAGTACATTATATAGCTGTCTAAAACTGAAAGATGCAAGTTGCATCTATGGCGGGGGATACTGATGATATCTCATGAAGTATTCAGCTTGGTTTGTTCCTCGTGTCTTTTATTTATTTATGACAGGGGAGCTTATTTTATTTCTCTATTTGGATCCGGTAGACTCACTAGTGGTTAGCATGTACAGGTTTAGGCAGATATTTGATTCCCTCCCATGCTCCCTTTTAATGTTTCTATTATGTATTCAAATCTACACATGGTGATAGGAGTGAACTGGGAAACATGCTGACCAGTTGGTGAGGCTGAAATACATAGGAACTACTTAAGAATAATTTATGTTGGTCTTGCTGCATAGCTTTATATTTTTGAATTATAAATTTAGTAGAGTAGAGCAAATAGAGTATGATTTAGAGACAATAAATATAGAAAGTATGTTTCTTGATTAAAAAGTAGTGTATATTTTTCTTATGGCTTGCGTAGTGACTAGTGAGAGACATGTTTTATCATGTGTTTTTTTTACCCATTTTTTTAAATAATGTTTCGGCATGAATGTGGTGATTGACTACTTTACTTTTCAATTGTTATTATATCTTGTAGGATGTAGTTTTAATTATTATTATGCACGTTACTTTTAAGAGATTTTAATTTTTTAAAATTAATTTAAAAATACTATATTGCATTTACATTAATAATGTTGATACACTAATAGTTGTAGTTAGTGATGAGTTAAACTTGATTAGATAAAGAATTGATTTAGCTCGTAATTTGACTTGAATTTGACACAATTTTTTTAAGCTCAAGTTTGGTTTATTTTAAGTTCACCACCAACATGGTTCAATTCGTTGGGATAATCTCGTTAGGTTTATTTTATTTGTTTTATGGATTTAAAAATTATTTGCTTAAAATCTATTCTTTAATATATATATACATTTTTAATTAATAATATTTTGTTATAAAGGGTTTTTTAGTTTTTTAATTTTGATATGAAAGGGGTTTTAGTTTTTTAATCTATTTAAACAAAAATAAAGTTCACTCAACAATATAAGTTATTTATATAAGAATTTTAATCTACTATTTTTAAAAAATTAAAGTAGTTTTTTCTAATATAATTATTTTATTTAATATAATTTATTCTTTAGTTATTATATATAATCTTTTATTATATGATTTTGATTTGATTTTATAATTTTTTATAAAATATTTTGTTCACTTAAAAATAAAAAAATAAGGATTCTCTTGTATAGTTTCATTTCTGCTTTTGGGCTTAGGTCTTCTTGTTTATAAAAAATATATAAATGATCAATTAAAATTGTTAAATTAAAAATCTTGTTTATAAAAAATATATAAATGATCAATTAAAATTGTTAAATTAAACAAATATAGGGTTAAAATTTGAAGCAAGTTCATCTCATTTAGTAAATTAATTTTTGAATTAAATATGTTTTTGGTCCTTTTAAATATTTTAAACTTTATTTTTAGTCCTCTAAATATTTTTTTAAAGAATGATCCTCCTAAAAATTTAAAATTTAATTTTTGGTCCCTCTTGTAATTAACGATGTTTTTTTTAATATAATTTAGCGACAATTTTAGCGATAGATTTAGCGACGGTTTTTTGTTTAGCGACGAAATTATAGATCATTTTAACTACGATTTTGTCATGAGTGATCAAAAGTTAAATTTTAAAATTTTAGGAAGACAATTCTTTGAACGAAATTTTTTGAAGGATCAAAAATGAATTTTAAGATATTTAGAAGGATAAAAAATATTTAACCCTTAATTTTGTTTTTGTTTATGTTTTTTTGGTCATTTGGTTCATGAATTTAGTTGTCGAATCTAATTTTAAACTATGTTCGAGTTGATTCAGTTCATTGTCAATCTTAATTGTAGTTGATAAGGTTTATTAGTATGTCTTGGTTAGGCTTGAGTACATGTTAGGGCGATTGTGAGAAATTTATAGTCTAACTTATTTAAAATTTGATTTAATTTAACTCGTTTGATAAAAATATATTTTAAACTATGTTCGAATTGATTTGGTTCATTATCAATCTTAATTGTAGTTGATAAGGTTAATTAGGTGTGTCTTGGTTGCGATTAGGTACACGTTAAGGCGGTTGCTAGAAGCGCATGGTCTGATCTATTTAAAATCTGGTTCAATTTATCACGTTTGATAAAAAGATCAAACGAAGACTTATAAAAAAGTTTGATAAATCTATCTGTTCGACTTAGATCTATTTATTTATTTGTAATCTTATATATTATATTTATTTATTTATATATAATAATTAAATTTTGATTCTTTTCAAATTTTAAATACAATATTCTTTTTTTTTTTTAATTATGAAAGTTTTAATGCGACTCTTGGATTCTAATTTTTCCTTATTATTTACGGTCTAATTATTTTCATTTATCTTATCATTTTTAATTAAAATTAAAAAGTTAAAATTTTTATACATAGTATATCCCAAGAATTTATAAAGACAAAATTCTTAGTTAAATGTTGGAATTTTTTTCAACTCTATTACAATGAAAAGTTATTCTTTTTTATTTTTCTCTAGTTGTTATTAACTAACTTGTGAGCATGAGTAGGATCTTTCTTACATCCAAAATATTTATGATGAAAAAAAATGGAATTAATCCCATACGTTGTTTTCCACATGTTTTGTAATACCTTCTTGATGGTGGTCGCGGGTTAAGTAGATGTTTTGGCTCCGAACAATCCTCCTAAGGAGAGAGATATATGGAAAGGAAAGTACGATGTGGTTGTCGATGATTGATATCATTTCTAAGAGAAGTTGTCCGACCTTTAGAAAGAGATGGTTTAATTTTCCGACCTTCAAAAAAAAAAGAGGTGAATACCTATGACTCCTATCTAGTCTGGTTGTGAAGGTGTCAGAGTTACAATTGTCTTTCGAGATTATAGAAAAAGATCTTAAGAGGCAAATGATTTTCTAGCGATATTGACTTCTCTATTGTCTGCGGCCAAAGACACCCATTAAAAGAAAAAAGATTCTCGGGTCAAGGAGCGGAAGGCTCATAATGAGAAGTTAACGACAATGAAGAGAAGAGTTGATGATGCCACTGATGAGGGTTTTAAGATCGTCCACGAAGCCTTTAAATATCCAACTAATCAAGTAGATATCTTGTCTTTAGATACTTATGTTCTTTGGTTTGATATGGACATTGAGAAAGTTCTTTGGAATGATGTTATAATCAAAGATAATGAGGTCTCGAGTGGAGGTCATGATGAATGAGTTATTATGACTTGATTTAGATTACGTGTCTTTACTGCTCTTTATGATATGTAATGAGATTATTATTATTATATTAATTAAACTTTCTTCCTTCATGATTAAAGTGTTTGCTGTTTTTGAGTTATTTATTTTCTTCATTGATCAGTCTGTTTTCGGTTGTGACATATTTTGGGTTGTTTTGCTCCGGCCATCCTCTATGTCGGAAACTGGAGCAATTTAATGTGTTTTGATTCAACCGTTCCAATTGTTAGGAACTAGAGTGATCCTTGGAAATTTGTCATTAACCGTCGCATTTGTTGGGAAGTGGCATAATTCTTACCCATCCCACTTGTTGAGAATTGGCATAAAATTTATCCGACCGATTTTTAGAACTGACATAATTCTTTAGCATCGTTAAGGACCACCCGGACCAAGAGTAAGGCTCCCTTCCATGCCCATGGGTTTGAGTCTAGTTCAAGTTTTGCGTCTCTGGGACCCACCTCATACGCCCTTGGAGTGGCCAACTCTAACAAATATGTACCCATACTAATGTATATTGATATTGACACACACTCGACAGTCAATATTTCAAGTTGGCCCGAACTATGTGTTTGTAGTCTCGTGGCCCCAATCATTCTGAGGTGTGTTGAACCACAATAATTTTTGTTTTCACATAGAGCTTCCATTACTGTGAGGGTCATGGTTCTGAAAACGTTGTAATGAGGATCCTGTCGATACTTTAGTGATTTTGGAATCCTTTGCTTCATTTCGTGGTATCCTCATTTCATATTCTATTCATGTCGATCCAAAGGGATTCAACTGCATAAACTCCTCTTTGCAGGGTGATTTTCTTCCAATCTCATCAACATTGTGAAATAAAAGTGGTGTCAGGCCAAACAATTCGAAGACATTTTCGAAACAAGTAATCATCTGCTATCATAATGTTTAGTTATAACGAATTAACTTTTGTATTAGACAAGGTCTAATTGTAGAAAATCGCGAGAATAGGAAGTCGATTCTCAAAAATGGCGCCACTGTTCCATATTGAAACTAGAATTCTATGTGAATTATGGTGATAGACTATATGCTGCAAGTCTCCCGTGTGGTTGGATACGTGGTTGGACATGCAATATTTGCACTCCAACGACTAAGTCAATGGATGAGTCAAAAAAGAATAGAGTAAAGTATGAAAAATCATGTACCTTAAGCCTTACACAAGTAAGAGTATACAGACACCTGATCGAATAATCATTAGACCTTGCTTCAGAGCAACTAATGAGTATTTTTATTCGAGTCTTTAATCAATTCAAAATAGAAAGCATAGCAAAAATTTGAGACAAACTTTAGAAGAATATCACTTGGAATCGAGATGACAGTAGGGTCAATTTTTTTGTTGAATTTCAACATAGTAACCTATTATTTTTTCAATTTGGGCTAAATTGATATGATTTTAGATATTACATTGACAATGAAAAATATGATAAATAGAGAAGTTGAATCTTAATTTTTGTTTTAAAATTAATTTTATATTAAGATGATTAATCACCATTTTACTATCTCATTCCCTCTACCTCTAACGCTATGTTTGAATTGATTGACTAGAATAGGGCGAAGTGGAATGAAACATGAGGGAATGGAGTGGAATGAAGCATAATAGAATTGAGATTCCATTTCACTGTCTGTGTATATTTTATAATTTGACGAAGTCAAATAGAACAATTTAGTTAATTCCATTGCATACATCTCAAATACGGTAGAATGAAAATTGAAAGATTTAAGATGGAATAGATTCCATCATATTTCATTATGTTCCAAACAATAGAATCTGATTAAATATCATATAGATTCCATCATATTTCATTATGTTCCAAACAATAGAATCAGATTAAATATCATTCCACTCTATTTTGTTCCATCACATTTCATCAATCCAAACATACCCTAAATAATCTTTTAAAAACCATTTATCAGAATGCTATTAATCCCTAATATTTTGTTATTGTTATACTTTTTAAATAAAAATAGATAAACATACATTTTTAATTATAAAAAGAGATTTAATTAATATGCATTGAAACATTTACTTTGTATTTTAATTTCTTTTATAATAATATATTAATAATATAAAATTTGTTTACACCAACAATTCATAACAATTAAACTGATATACAAAAATATTAATTACACATTTATTCACCAATAATAACACATACATTCATTTGCCTATAAGGTAAAAATAAAACTATTCAAATCCTCTCTCCCTTCTTCAACAAAACCCCAACCATAATTTCCATTTCTACCCCCCTCCTTCGCCGGAGAACCCCCCTCTAACCGCAACGCTCTTCATTTCCGCCCGTTCCAGATCTGCACCCGATCATCTTCTCCAACCCTCCTCCCTGCTCTGCGCACGTCTAATTCCGTTTCCGACCGGTTAACTACTCCGCTCCGTTCGTCAGTCACCGGGCCCTCAGAAGAGTCCCGCCGACATCTGCGCCGGTCTATTCCAAACCATCACTATCCTGGTTTGCCGCCATGTTTGCTTCTTTTTTATTTTTCTCGTATTTTTTTAAAATCTTTTCTGCTTTGATAACGTTGATTCAGAGAGGAGAAGAAAAGAATCGGCTTTTGCATTTTCGATTTTGGCGAATTTTGAAATTAGGGTTTACTATTTAGTATTATGTGAATTTGTAGTAGTGCGTTTAGGATAATGAGTCTAATAGAAATGGAAAATGTGTGTGGAAGATGAAAATGAGTCTTGCAAGTTAGAATTTTGAATTGTGTATGCATCAATATTTAGATGTCTTTCACTATGTTTTGTAGAGTTTTGGGTATAGAGGTGGTGAAGGTGAGATGTGGAGAAGGGGTTTTGCTGTCTGTTGAGTGAGAGTTTGAGAGTTTTGTAGCACCGACACCTCTGAAACAATCGTGTGACACGACACTGACACTTGTGATTGCGTTCAATTTATTTGTTTTCTCAAATTATTATTGGTGTTGACGTGTCAGTGTCGTGTGCGGTGTTTGTGCATGTGTCCGTGCTTCATAGTTTGAGAGTGGATGATGTGTGAACTGTGGTGGTGGAGGATGAAGGGGTAAAGATGTGTGAAAAATGAATGTGTTGGTTTGTGTTGAGTGGAAAGGGAAGAGGGAGTAGTGTTTTTTGTTATAGAACGATAATTCTTAGGGATGATCGGTACTGATTGTTGGTTTTTAAATTTGTGCTATTGATTTGTGGTTACATCCTATAGTGTTTATGACTGTTGTGACCGGTTCTTGAGCTATCTCGTTAGCGTTAATAGAATCTAATTGTTTATGACTGTTGTGACCTTGTGACTGATTCGTGAGCTATCTGGTTAGCATTAACAGAATCTGACTGATTTATTGTTTTTTGTATTATTATGTTGTTGAATTTGGAGGTCCCATTGAGGGATGATAATAAGAGATGAGTTGATTATGCCCATCACAATATCGCTGTATTCTTCTAGCTTATTGTTTGTATGTTAGTTTCGTTTTTTGAGAATCCTATTTCTATGCATTGAGTTGGTAAATGGTCCCTCTTCTTTTTAGGTACCATGGGCACCAAAAGACAGCGTCCCACTAATAAGGTCAGTACTTTTCGAGCTCCAGCCCCTGCTGCTGCTAATGCCCCTGCACCTCCTCCTGATTTGGTTGACATAGTAGCGCGTTTGGACCGCATCGAGGCGCGTCAGCAGCGTATTGAGGCGAGCCAGCAACGTATTGAAGCAAGCCAAGAGCGTATTGAGACTGCTATCCACCAGCGCTTTGATGAGCTCTTCTGCATTATGGAAGCTCAAAACCCCCAACCCTCTACTCCATGATTCGACTTTTTTCTTTCTTTTAGTTTGTGAATCTCAGGGAAGTCTCAATCTTCTTCTTTTAGATGATGGTTCTTTTTTTTTATTTGCTACTTGTTAACATTGAGGACAATATTTGTTTCAAATGTAGGTGGCGTACCAATTAAATCAAAAATTGCCAATTTTCAGTTGTATTTTGATTACAGTTGGGAAATGTGGGTAGTAATTAGGCAAGATAAGACTGAATTTTAGGAATGATTTTTTCATTGATAGAGATATCTTTAGAAGGATACTTCATTGCTCATGAGTGATTGTTTTGCTAAGTGATATCTTTCTAGTTGGATATGGTAGGATACAATCCCAGTTAAAACTAGTCCTGTTTACTTGCATTAGTTTTTCCTAACAACTTAGCTTCTAAAAAGCTAGATTTAGTTTTTATTTTGAGTCATGTTTTGTTTCTTGGGGGTGATATCTCTGTTGATAGATGTGTTCTAAAAGTTGGTTTGATATCTTGTTGAGACTTCAATCATTCACATACATGTAATACGAAGGCAAGTATTACCGATTCTTTTGGACCTTGGGAGTTGTTCTGATACAATATTTGCCTGGTTGATTTTACCACTTTTTAGGCTCTTTTCAAAGATTTCTCTGTAAATGATAGAGGTATTTAACAGCTAGCTTAATGATCTTTGAATGTCATTTAACCGATATTTTTGTCCTTATACACATGAATGATGTGTTGTTAACTGATCTCTTTGTTCTTATTCACATGAATGCTGTGTTGTCAACTGTCCTTATTTGTTATTGGGAATGGGAGTTATTCTCGATATTTGGCCAATTCTGACTGTTAGCTTGAAAGCCATTTGAGTTTTTGTCCTTGGGAAGCTGAAGTTGATAATGAATTACTCATTTTTCTTTGTTTGAGGGCAGCCAAAACAGTGTAGATGGTGTGGTTAAATGTATTTAATTCTATGCATACAACCAAACATTGCTGGGCTGGTTTCGAGTTTTATGTTCAGTTTTTTTAAGAAGCTAACAAATTGAATTAATAAGTCACCTAAACACAAGGAGTGCTTGCAAAGGTACATGCACAAAAAATTATGATAATCTGCAATAAAAAAAGCATGAAAGATTACAATTCATAACACATTAAAGCATTAGATCACCGATGTTTGACGTCTGTCAGCATGAGTGTACTCAAAATTTGGAGTAGCAAGACAATTGGTAGCCTATATAAAAGCAACTATTTATAACTAACAATTTATAAATCAAATGTTAGTTAGAAATAAATGGAAAGCTTTACTACTATTATTAATTCTCTCAATTCTTACATGGTATTAGATTGCTAGATAACAATCCAGGTCTTAACCATAACTTAGATATTGCAACCATCATAATCGCCATTGTTAGTGTTGCAATTGCCACGGTCTTTTGCTCTTATTTCTACAAATCCAGCATCGACAAACTCAAATTCTACGGAAGAATCCAATCACCTTTAGTTCTTTCTCAAAATTGCGTAAAAGCTTGATGGGAAGAACTTTCACCTATGGTGACAATAGATCGAACCACACTTCAATGCGCACAATCTCACTGGCTTGGTGGTTTGCACTCAAATTTCACTTCAATTTGTTAATGATAAAACTTGCAACTCAGGTAATGTGAATCCCAAGTACTCTTGTTGGCTGGGAAAAGATCAAATGTTCCTATCTTGGCTTCAATCACCTCGCTCGAATGAAATTCTCTCTCATAATTTTGGTTGTGCTCATGAGCTTCAATTTTGGGATCGTTTGTTCAAATATTTTTCATAAACAAATGAGTGTGAGTGCCAAACAACTTCGTGTAGAGCTTCGTGTTTTAACACTTGATAATTTGTCTGCCCAATAGTATTTGCTCAAGGTTTATACTATTGTTAATTTTGTAGCCTTTATTAAAGATACAATTCATGTATCACATTACATAGATGTGATACTTGAAGGTTTACTTTCAAAATTCCCACGTGTGGTGTAAGTCATTGAATGGATTTGGATGAAGTAGAAATTCTACTCCTAACTCATGAACTTCTCCTTATAAAATTCAAGAAACAAATTATTCCTGATCTAATATCTCTTAATCTAACTCTTGTTACACCTAGCTCCAACAACTTTGATGAAGTGAATTTTGTTAATACAGATTCTTCACTAGTTCAGTCGTGCTCTCATAATCTTGAACAATATCTAAACAACTTTCTTGGTAGTATAGGTACATGTGGTGGTCGTAATGGTTGAGGTAACACCCTAACTTCTCTCCGAATAATTATAAATAAAATCAAATTAAATTAAAACTTCATTCAATTAGGATGTCATATTCATCAAACAACAATCTGCTCATATATTGTAATAGGTAACACAAACGACTTTTGAAATTATTAATAATAACTAAAATAAACATCATCATGTCTTTCTTCATTTTATAGCAGTGGAAACATCAACCAAATATTGAATTTTTTTTTCAAAAACAATTCAAGTCATAAAGTAATTATAAAATTACAACATAAGAGATAATCCAAAAATCTCTAAAAAAATATAGCGTAACAAAATCAAGTGTTCAACCCCTAATGTTACATATCATAGACGACATGGACACCGACGAAAGTAATAAAGAAGATCACTCTCTTCTAAACTCATTCACACATTCATTGCAGATCACCTACATGTTATCCACGTGAAGGCAACATTCAAACAAAAATGTGAGATATTGCAATAATATAAAGGAATTCATAGTAATAAGTAGATAACAGATTATTACTTGCATATTCACCCAATTCACCATTCCCACTTCCACACAAATCAAACACCAATTCACACATAAATTATGTAATAAAAGCATTCATGCAACAACAATTATGCATATGCTCATAAATTAAATGCATCTGGTATCAATTCTCTGTAAACACTCAGGTTCACCGCTTCGATCCTCACCATAAGCATGGAACTCACCAAAACACACTCAATCCACACAATGGGATTGAAGCTCACCAATATAGACCCCCGTCCAAACACCAATGATGCATGATGCATATTAAACACGCAGCAATAACAAATACATTGTCTTTCACCATTGAGAACTATACTCTAGCAATTCTTGCCACCACCCACAAAGTACCTGATACACAATTTCAACAACAATTTACAAAATAGCAAGCAAACTCAATGCACACAATGCATATTTCCAACACCGACATCATACTGCAACATACACAGGCACTACGAAACACCATTTCACACTAATCAAAATCAGTTCCAGAAACAGGAAACTATTTTTACACGAAAGTACATTGCACCCGCTCTTCACTGATTCAAGCGGCGCATAAAATGACACCCGAAACTCAAGATATGGATTTTCAAAATTTTTAGAAAATTTTGTCATAACATGTGGTAATCAATTACTGTCTTTCTTGTAATCAATTACACCCTTATTTTTCAACCTGCATGCTCAATTTTTTGACACCGTAATCTATTACGCCACATGTGGTAATCGATTACGCATTTTTTCAGAAATCTAATTTTTATAACAATACACTGTGTAATCAATTATTCTATTATGGTAATTGATTACACCTTCAAAGATTACCGTTGTTACCCCAATTTTTAAAAGTTATCACAGTTGTTATCGATTACGCCATAGCCGTAATCGACTACCGTTACGACAACAGTTTTTTGCTATGTCAGTGTACAAAAACCAATCTCATTCCAACTCCAAATTTTCAAAAAAAGTGAGCATTCAAATTTTACATATTCAATCAGGGACGGAGCTAGAAAAATTGATTAGTGGGGACAATATTTATATATAGAGTTTATGATTATTTTGAACTTTCATATTTTCAAATTAAGAAAATAAAATAAATGTTTGAAATAAATTATTGAGTAAAATATTATAATTTTTATTTGAAAATAGTAAATAAATAAGTGAAATTAAGGTGCTAAATATTGTAGATATAAGCTTTAGAAAATAAATTAGGTAAGAAAAATAAAATAGAAAAATATATATGTTATTAATTATATATTTTTTTAAGTTAAAAAATAAAAATATTAAAAGAGAGTGGTGATATAAGTGACTTTATTGGTTGCATTTTATATTATTATATTCGTATTTTACATTACATGTTGTTAATGATAATAAATTAAAACATCAAAAGATAATAGTAATATAGGTGACTTTATTGGTTGCATAGTGTATTACTATACTCATATTTTACCTTACAAACACACGGTATTACTTAAGTGAATTTAATGGTTATATATTATATTACATAGAAATTTAAATGAAGTGGACGCACATGCCTACATTGTTATCAATGTGGCTCCGTCCCTGAATTCAATCCTATTATCGTACAAAATCACAACATTCATCAACAAACACATCATCCAACACACCAACATCATATCACCGTTCAACAAAATTGATTCAAACATAAGCACCGTTTAACTTTTATCTTCTTTTTTCACTTCTGTCAGTTCTAACCTCACTGACTCTAATTCCCTTAATATATTATTATTATTATTATTATTATTATTATTATTATTATTATTATTATTATTATTATTATTATTATTATTATTATTATTATTATTCCAACTAAATAAAACAATTCAAATAAATAATAAATAATTATTTTATCCTATTATTACTATTATTATTTAATCTTTTTAAATCTAATTTTTCAACAAACAAGCACTTTAAAGTACTCTCAAAACTCTAAACCCTTATAATATGCACCCATAGTTTTTATTGTGAATGCTTGCTATTTTAGGTTTAGCAAGTCCTTATTTATAAACTCTTGAAGAATGGACTTGGACTCTTCTATCAAATTCAATCTTCTAATTTTAAATCAGTTGCAAGATCTTCTCCGCAAAAATAGAAGCAACTATTCAAAGTTTCCTAAAAAGTATTCAAAATCCTTTTTATGAAACCAAATCAATATGCAATGTTCCTAAAATATCTTTGATTAAATGTGCCTATATTGTTCTGATGTTCTGGTATAACATGTCACAGCATTTGTTATAACATATTTCAAAAATATTAACAACAGACTCTATTGTACAATTAGCCAAGATGTCAAGACATCTGGCTCAATATTTGTTTGATATTCATGACAGTAGAATTTGTCATGACAGTTGGTCAAGATGTCATAACATATTTATCAACATCAGCCAAGAACCATGTTTTAGAAAAAAATTATGTCAATCATAAAACCATAGATCTAACACTCTTCACATACATCATTTGGCATATTGATCAATGACAGCCTCGTAACCATGTTGTTTTTATGCATAGCATTGAGATCCTTGAAATTTAAATGCCTAATCCTATGTTGTCATATCAATTATTCCATAATAGCAATTTTTGTAAGACACCTATGCTTCATTTCTTTCCATTCAACTTTAAAAGTTTTGTTTTGATCAAACTCTCATTTATATCCATAACTTTCAACACTTTGTTTTTCATGTGAATTTTGTAATTCCTTTCAAGCAATTGACTAATGCTCAAAAAATTACACATAATTCTAGGAATATATAACACAACTTTAATCAAAGAATGCTAGTCATTCTTCCTCTTGATTGATACACCACTAAAACCCATTGTTTTTTAACGTTTGATTGATTTTTACAAACTAGTGATTCCTTCTTGTCATATGAGTTAAACACTTGGAGTCAACGTTCCATTGATCGTTGCATTCTGCATCTTTTCACATAGTGACCATCACATTTTCAATTGATGGTAATCAGTTACGCTCTGCTTGTAAACGATCACAATTTTCTTTTCCTGTGTTGTTTTCTGCTTCAGCAATCATCATCAACGGTGTGCTCTCGTTATCTTCTTGTCTTACAAATTTTGTTACAGTTTCTTATGGATCATTCTTGTTGACATTTCATTTACGAGAAAAATGTCTCAACTTTTAACAATTGTAGCATTTGCACTTGTCATTTTTCTATCTTCCTTTATTGTTGCCAACTTTGTAATTGTTTGATCCACCACCTAGGTGCAGCTACTTTTTTAACCATTTGAAATGTTAAATTATTGGAATTTTGGAAGCTCTTCCACCATTGTTGTGACAATTTTCTATCTCTATTCATGGACCACTTTTCCTTCATATTCTTGTCTGTTACAACGAAATGCATCTGCAAAGCAATTTCAGCCTTTGTTTTGTCAACATTCCTCTCCTTCATTCTTTGTTCATGGGCCTCAAGAGAACTTTGCAACTCTTCTTTACTCATAATTGTAAGATCATTGGACTCTTCAATAACAACCATTATGTTACCGAATCTTGACGTCATCGGTCTCAAAATTTTACCAACCACGTACTACTCAGTGATTGTCTCTCCATAAGCCTTTTCTTGATTCACCATTCTTGTGATTCTTATCCTAAATTCACTAATGTTTCCATTCTCCTCCACCTAAATTAATTACAACTATCTTTTGTGAGTTTGTAACCTCGCCGCATTTGTCATATTGACTCTTCCATAGTTTTTTCCAAGATTATTTTAAGGATGTGCAATCATCAACCTTCTCAAAACTATAAGCATCAACACATTGATGAATGAGATACAAAGCTTTGAAATCTTTTGTCTTCTCTTCCTTGTTCGTATTTCTTTATGTTGTTGTTGCACCTTCTACAAGTGGATTAACATCATTCTTGATAACTTCAAGAACATATTGATAATCAATCAATACCTTCATTTGTTTGCACTAGTTGTCATAATTTTTCGCATTGAAAATTAAGAGATTTGCAGTGATACATTCATTGGGGATGGAAAGCATTTTCACACACTAAGTATTCACTCAAATAACCTGACTCTTCATGCCAAAATTTGGGTCAAACCCCGATCACAATGTAAAATGATAAACAAGAGAATAGTAGAGAGAGTGAGAGAAGTAGAGATAATTAGGGTGAAAAATAATGATACTTCATTAATGACCCAACATAGGGTATATATACAACAATACACATCAATATAACTAATCAACTAAAATGAAAAACAAACTTTTCAAGTTTCAACCATGTAAACCGGCTACACTAAACCTCTGTTTTATTCTTCTATTACAGATCAGGGTGGGTTACACCAAACCTATAACCAATTACACCCTTAATTAAAAAATTACAACATTACAACATCATTTACATATGAGACTTTTATAACTTTTTCAGATATAAATTGACATGTAATTTTGTTCCTCACAATTTGATCATCACTAACTATTCAAGAGTTCCTGAATCGTGTTTCTTGCCTCAGCCAGAGCGCGTGAACAAGAGACTTCTTTAGCCCATATATTCTGCATGGATTGCATATTCACCATTTGAGTAACATCTTCATTCTTCAACTGTGTAACCTCCTCTGAATCCATCAGACTAGCAACAACATTCTGCGCAGAAAAGGAGCAAAATAAAATGACAGCGAGAAAATGCAGGATGGAAAATGGTATGATTTTGAACTAATTAAAACCAATAGACAAAGAGAACAGGCCTCAGGCAGTAAACCATAGAACGTCATACCAAATTGCATAGCTATATATTCCTTATTTTTTACAAAATAAATTTTTTTATTTTATTTTGAATGTGAAGATTGAAGTAAAAAATTGGCAAGATAGATTAGTCTCAACTTTATACTCAAAAGATGCTAAACTAATAGTATTGCACCTCTTTGTGTATCTGTTAAACTCACCCATGTTCTTCCAACACATGCATTGAAGATTATGTGCTTAATGAGATTTTCGTCGGAACTGTTAAGAGTATCACCAGACGCAACAGAAACTACAAGATCTTGGTATGGAAAATCAATAAAGGATCCACGGTTTTTCACAGTAATTCTCTTGTGCTTCTTCAAAATTCTGCCAAGATGATAGGATGTAGATGATTCTTCTTGCAGTCTCAACAAGGTTGCAGCCCTCTCAGCATTAGCCCAACAATAGCATGATGATGACCCATCATCTGCAAGAAACTTGATGTAAGTATAGAAGATATGTATAATTTAGTTAGAGTAGTTAGTTCATTAGTTGGAAGGAATTAGTTAACATAATAAAAAGAACATAAGAGCAGTGATCTATTGTAGTAGGGAAAACCCTCGGAGGAGAGGTCTAGCCTATTCTTTCTCATTCTTTCAATAAAACTATTCTGTTTTGTTCACTTTTTGGTTTGTAACACACAAAGTACCATATTATCAAGCAATGTAGTCATAAAAGTTAGAATATGGTAAAGAATCAGAAAGCATAAAATGTGAACAAAGTAGAGATGGTAAGGTTGCTTGGACAGAATTCTAGCATGATAAGAAATTAAACCACATTTGACCTACAGTACATGCATATTCAGAGCATAAAAAGTGATTGAGCACTCTTAGCTGTCTTCCTCTTAGTAATATGTTGAAAGGACTAAATTATTAATGCAAACAACTTACCCAACAGAAAACAGGCAAGTGGAATGTCCAAAAGAATCCTTAGAAATCATTTTGTTTCTGCATATAAATTCATAGTCTTCCTCTCTAGAACTAAAACAACAACAGCAATAACCTGTTCACCACAAACGGGCAAATTTAATTTACTTTGACACATGAGATCAAAAAATATTCAGGGATTTGTAGAATGAAATGAAATACCCTGCTTCGAATCACTATTTGCTTTTGACTCTGGCACTGAGGCAATTGGGAAATCAAACAGGAAAAGGAATCCTGACAAGCACTATATGCATCTTTTAGAGGCCTTAAAGTGGATAACCTGTCACTGCACTTTTTATCAAATACTTCTATCGAATTTATTTCAATGAATGACACAGGCAGCAACACAAATTTTTGGGCCCTGCAGAAGCAGAGACAAACAATCAAATCTGTTGCAAAATTTTAGAATTTATGGTACTATTGGAAAGACGGGTCGTCCTTCATATACACATCGGAAAACCAAAGAGTACAATACAATTGACAGAACATGAGTGGTATAAGAGTACTCACAACATTTAAATCACTGAGAAACACATTTTTGCAAATAGTTCACAACTGCTGTTAGCTAACAGGTCTGGGCCTTAGCCCAAAATGTGTTGAATAAGAAAATTTGTTACTTATGTGAATGTGCCTATTTCTTAGAAGGTAATAAGTAATAACAGTTATATGAAGGATAGGGATAGCAAGAGAGAAAACATTCATTATCTATTCTGTTAGGAACCTTATGGGTTGGGCAGAGTGAGAATTGTCTCATCTTTGAGGGGTTTTGTTCTGGATTACAAGGGATCTCTTATTTAATACTTCTTGCTTCTTCTATTAATTAGACAATTTCTTCATTTTCTGTAATTACAAGGGATCTCTTGTGTATATCAGGAGCCAATTATTTTGATAAAGGTGTCAAATGAATATACCTTGCATCAAGGATTCGATGAAATGTTGCAGTTGCACCAGGTCCAAAACCAGTAGGAAAAACATGTTTACTTGTAGAACAAAAATACTCACCTAATAGGAAATAAATAACATGATTAAGTTGCAAAAAAATAGAGTATAAATATATAAACAGTAAGATGGCTTGCAGTTACAACTTACTATATTATGATGCACTAAGACATGAATACAGAAATTTCCTCTAGTCCCAACAAGACCTTTGATTTGAAGAGCATCAAGGCTTCCCCCAGTTGTGCATGAATTGCAGAAACTAGAGCTGATGCCGTGAATGTCAACTACATTTCCCTTGAAAGAAATCAACTTGCCCTCAGGAAACAAGCAGTTTGAGCTCGGAGGCCTGGAGCAGAAATTAGGCCAAGCCACTGCAGTCCCAATGTTGAAACAAATGTTTGCACTCTGTTCTGATGTTGCAAATTTCTGTATTTTACCTTCTTCTGATTCCATAACTGTATTTTCCAGAAGAGCTGTAAGGTTGACAGGTAGATAAAGACAAACATCTGAACTCAGCAGTTGCTTTTCAAGTTGAACTTTAGGCAGAACCACATCTGTGACAGGAGGAGAAGAATCTTCTACATATGCATATGCTGATTTATCATTGAAAAGAGCATCATCAGAAATAAATGTAAGGCTCCAGATATGTCTTCCATAATCGATAACAAATTTAGCAGTGCCACTGCTACCAAATTCAGCATAATTTGTAGTACTGAAGCAATCCTTTGCATTATGTTCTATGATATAATAACCACCAATTTGGAACAACTGAAAAGCAGTAGAAAGTGAATTAATACTCAGGTTCACATCACAAAGAGGAGCACCTAGGCAAGCAAGTTAAACAGAATAAGAAAATTACCTGATACTTTAAAAATCTATCAGATGAGAACTCAAGCAAAACGTTCTTTGCATTAGGTTTTGAATTAAACCCATTCTCTTTCCTGGGTGATGTAGAGCGCAACAGAGCTGGCCAAACCACATTCTCGTTTTTAAGGCCTCTAAAAGTAACCATACAAGATATATCAAAAGAACTCAAATCGTCGCAATTTCTGTTCTCTTTTGATTCTTTAAAAGAATTAGAGCAAGCATTCAGCTCATAGATAGAAGTGTGAAACTCGTCCTTTGATGTATTTACTGATTGCTCGACAAGTTTTTGCCTCTTAATGGAAACTTGCTCTTCATTATTACCATTGAAGCGATATTTTGAAAGTTTTATTGTCTCGTCCCCATAAACATCACATGGACATGAAACTCCAGGCTTCCCGTCAAGCAATAAAATGTAAGGTAAAAGTATAGCTTCAACAAAAGTACTTGACTTGTTGGATCTCACATTATTAGAATGCTGCAAGAAGTGACATAGGGGCATTAATAGCAGTGCAATTTGTTTACATGTACGTACTACAAAAGAAAAATTGGATATTGCTGATACTATATAGCCAGATAACATTTTTAAAATGGGCTTTGCATGGTCACATCAACATGTTTTTGAAGGGATTTGAAGCAATTAAATAGCTCTTCTCATTGGCTATGCTTATTTGTGTTTCTAGACCTTGATAATATCCCGCAATGATGCTTTATTGAATTAAGAGGTAGGTAAAAGATTTGAGGAATTCGGGTCCTGTTAGATATAAAAAAAATCATTCCGAGGCATATACAATAGCTTACTCTCAGGAGGCTTGATTGTCGGCAGAATATCAAAGCCTCTTTAACGAAACGCTAGGGCTCAGCAAGTGAGGAGTAAATTCTTGGAGCTTCTATTTTGTTATATATCATAATGCCAGCATAAGGTTTGATTTAGTATGTGTTACATCCATGCTTCAAGTGTAGCTTATAGACTTTCAATCCTACGGTCATATTTGAGAGTCTTAAAAAATCATATCCAGGCATCCGCCTAACAGATTATAGCAGGTTTTAGATATTGTGGCTCTTGATGAATATGATAAATATAGAAGGACTCATCTTCCTCAATTTGTCTTCCTCAACAGGTATCTTAAACTTAAACAGATTGCACCTACTAACAAAATAAAAAGTTCAACAGAAGAGAAAATTTGACCCTGTATAAGTGCATGTTGAAATTAACATAACTAAGTCAGATTTAATAATCTGTAATGATACACAAAGCAGCAAAATACTAAATATTATATTATCAATTGCATGGCATTAGTATAAGCTTATTTAGAGAAACTAAGACTTCCAGAATACCTATTTTGAAAGGGTTAACACTATCAATTGCATGGCATTAGTATAAGCTTATTTCAATTCTATTAACTGATTTTATATTATTTACATCTGCAGCTCTTCTCTATTTTTAGTTTTACTAGGCAACTGCTCAAGTGAAAAAACTATTTTAGCTCATAAATCAATTATTGGTAGCAAATTTTTATTGAATACACAGTTAGAACATACCTTTTCTTGTGGAGGAAATTTGTGATATACCCTAAGCAAATGGTAGGATCCAGATTCAAGTATCTTAGTTTCATTCTTACTATTGATACAAGGGTAAAGGGGGAAATTTCTGCATTTAACATTCTTCCAAAGAGAGTAAACAGAAATCGATGTGCTAACTTCTCTTCTCATTTGGATACAATTAAAGATCATTCTGCACGATAATGATTCACTAAATTCCAATTGATCGTCAATGCCATCCACAATAACATCATAGTTTGTCACCTGGAAATCCAAAATAATAGAAGTTGAAATACAAACTTTTGTTGACATATTATAACTTTTCTAGGGAGCGTAATGTGAACGCAGAGAGAAATGTGACCTCAAATATGTCATTGGAATTCCAAGTCAAGGGAAGGTCTGGTATAAGAACATCAATGCCACAGGTGGCATCAACCAACTGCAGTCTTCTAGTCAAAGGATCAATCTGAATATTTAAAGCAAGATTATGAGGACTCTAATATAAGTAGTAGATATGAAAATATAACCAACCGAAGATTTATGTTTAAAAAAATGTGATGCTCCATTTTTAAAAGATCTACACATTACGAATAAAACATAACTAATTAAGCCATGGTAAAATCAGCTCACTTGCAAATATTAAGATAAGAGATAAACTAAACAAATAACCTTAAGATATCCAAGCAAAACAATGCCTACATCTTCACTTGAAATGGTCCTTCTACCAGATCTACCATTATATCTGGCTTGACGCGATAAAATACTGAAATGATTGCCAACAGACGATAACTTACAGTGACTTTTTGGCTTTAGCATTTTTTGTAGTGTGTTCATACAGTGATGGATAAAGATGGATATTGGTACTACCTGTAAAACATCATTGAGATGGCAGTGTAAGTATATATGTATATCCTTCAATGTCTAGTAACAAATAAAATACCTTCAGCCAGAAAAAGACAATGACTGAATTTCTTTTTCTTTCTCTTTTTAGGGTGAAAAAACGAATCTGTACTTCTGAGTATTTCAGATCCAAATGTCATAAGGAACCCGAAGCAAATTTAATATAAATAAGTACAAGTAAGATACCAATTTCAGAAAACCGCAATCCATTTCTCTACCGCATCCATTAAAGTCATGTCTACACAGCCACATGAAAGCACCATGCTGCCAAAAGAAAGCATTACAACCAAACTAATGGAGCCAATTTGGTTTCAACAAAGTTACCCCAACTGGTAGTTTTATTAACATACCTGAGTTTGAAATACTGAAGGAGGTAACAGTGAACTAGCATGCATCTGAGCTAGCCCTTCTTTCTGTGAAGACCTTGCAACAACAGTTCATCAGAATGGAAACAGAACATAGAGCATCAGCCAAGCTAAGAAATCCATGAAAGCAAATCGTCACATAGCTTACATGTTTTGATCCCAAAATATCCTTGTCAGATAGCATACCAGCAAACTTTTTACGTAAGCTTGAGACAAGAAGTAATACCCTGCCAAGTAATAATAAACATTCCAGCAATCTACTAAACTTCCAAATTGAATGCACTAAACAGAAATCAAACATTTAATACCAGAGTCTTGCTGAAAATGGTAATGACTGAATGAACTTTCCTAGCATACTTGTAGACTGCAAAACTACATTACACCTGCAATACTGTAATGATTTATAAACTTATTTCCAGAGCATGTCCATAAGCAACCACATATTTATTAAGTCAGAATGTTCAAAGAACAGTTATTATATTACGAATCCAAGCATTTATGCAACATAAATTTGAAAAAAACAAGCACAATATTATTGATAGTAGCACATACACAGTTTCCAATGGGGAGAAGGATTCCACGACAATGCTAGTTTTGACGCATGCCCCAAGAATAACAACTTTAGTCCACAAAAATTTTGGATCAACAAAATGGACATTTCTCATAGATATCTACACAATATGACCAAGAATTCAAAGGTAAAGCTCAAAAGCGTTTAAGGGCAGCAATGTATAAAACAAACTCGCATAAGAAAATTGCCTCTGAACATGTCGGGTATATAAATAAAACAGTGAAATTATTTCACTTACAATGGAGCCAACTCGTAAACCATGTATCATAGTATGTAGTTTATCGGTTAAAAGAAACCACACATCATTATCCAACTCCAAAGCCATCCCTTTCATGTAAACACCTCTAATTACACCCGTATAAGAACCACACTCGCCCTTCCCCCTTAATTCCACTCTTCAAGCACGACATCACTTTCTCTAAACGCGGACAAACACGCAAAACCATCTCATCCAAAGTCAAATACATCAAACAAGACTCCTCCTTAGATAAACAAACTAACTTCTTCTTCAAACCCGAAACCACAACACGGTTACCAATCAGCTTGGTCATTACAGGGTGAAACCAAGACGCATTGCCATTAAAATACAAAATCTCCATTTTCGTGAAAGAATGACCGTTATTAACATTCTCAATTTCAAAAGAAGCGTTTCTCGAGTTGTTTACTAACTCCCTAGAACCACATAACCTACACTCACAACACAATAATTGTACCAAAAAGCCTAACAAGTTAACCTTAGAACTCGAATTCGAATCGTAACCTCCACTCGCAGGCACAATTGACATACGACTGACTGACTTCACTACTCCATGGACAGCTCTGAGATTCTTACCGCCGTTATTGCAATTAGTTTCTAGAAAACTTGATTTGAGCTGAAAGATGTCTGCAAGGTTTGATTCGTTGGGATCGGAAAAGCACCATTTGATAATCTCCAAGAAGGCGGTTTGGGATCCATGATCCACGGGGTGTTTGAAGGGGATGAAATTCCAGGCGGTGATTCGGATTTGTTTGCCGATAGCGGCGAGGCGGAAGGAGAGGATGTCGCAGCAGACAGTGGCGGAAGCGTCGGAGAATTTGAGGCATGAGCAAGGGAAATGGGAGGATGAGGGAGTGGGGAGGGTTAGGGTACCGGTGAGGATGGTTGGGCGGTTGAGGGTTGTGAGGATGCGGTGGTTGGTGGGGGGATGGGGTTGTGGGGGGGGGGTGTGGATAGAAATGGGAGAGAGGCGGAGGCGGTGAGAGGTTGAGGGGAGTGAAGGAGGTCGGATAGGGTAGAGGAGTGTGGGTGTTCCATTTGCCGCGCATACGGTTTGTTGGAGAGGTTTTGGAATTTGACAGAAGCGGGAAGGAGGGTTGTTCGAATTGGAAAATATATAGGAGAATTTTTATTACCCACCCAAAAATACTTCTAATTCAATTCAAATTATCATATAAATGCTATCATTGTTACTAGACAAATATGATTTTTTTTTTATTTGAAAGTTTAATTTCAGCCATGTTGTTCAAATTGACTTTCGCATTGAGTGCTAATATTGTAGGTTCATTCACCATCGTTGCGTGAGAAGCAGCAGCGCCTTATTGTGGAATTGCAATTACAATAATGATTCTAATACGGAATAATGACGTCGTTTATGGAAATTAATAATTAATTCTTATGAAATTCCATGATTATATCTTTGATCTGATCATCGACATAACTCAACTCAGATCTCTACTGACTCAACGATCATGACCAGATGAGATTGTTAGTTTGTATAATTCTTGTTCAGTCGAACTAGCGAGTATATGTGCTAGTCGAACTGACTTTGTGTGCTAGTCAAACTAGCTATTGTGTGTGTTAGTCGAATTAGTCAGAATGTCGAATTGCTCTGATATATGTTGGAGTGTGTCAAATTCTTTGGGTCTTTGTATGTTTTGGGCCTTAGCTTAGTCTACATTCTTGGGTATGCGAAATGTGTCTATATAAGGAGCATTTCTTTGTAAACAATCATACAATAATCTTCATACAGTTTTAGATAATATCTCTCTCCCTCAATTCCATTACTCTTCTTCTTCTTCACAAAACTATCTTTCTTGAAAACCCTTTGTTCTAACAAATTGGTATCAAGGAGCTCGGTTGCGATTGAAAGAGAATCTAATGGAAAACGGAACAACAACGTCGACACAAATTCCAGCGAATCTACCAGTTTTTAAAGGAGAAAACTATCAACGGTGGGTTGCACAGATGAAGGTCATTTTCAGATTTCAAGACGTTGTTGAAATCTTGAGTGATGGTGTATCGGAGCTGGAAGCAAACACGGCGAATGTCCAGAAAGCTACGCACAAAGATCAGAGGAAGAAAGATTGTAAAACGTTGTTTTTGATTCATCAGTGTGTGGACTCTGATGTATTCGAGAAGATAATTGAAGAAGAATTAACGAAAGATGCGTGAGACAAGTTGAAGAACTTGTATGGCGGAGGCGAGAAATTGAAAAAGGTGAAGTTACAGACGCTGAGAAAGCAATACGAGATTATGCACATGAAAGATGATGAATCAATATTTGCATACTTCTCAAGGATTGTGACACTGACGAACCAAATGAAAGCATGTGGAGAAATGATCATTGATTTGCAGAAAATAGAAAAGGTACTGAGATCTCTAACTGCAAATTTTGACTATATTATAGTGACAATTGAAGAGGCCAAGACTCTATCTGAGATAAAGTTAGAAGAACTTCAAGCTTCACTGGAGGCTCATGAGATGAGATTGAAGCAAAGAAGCTCAGAAAGAGAAAAGGTGGCTAAACAAGCATTGCAATCAAGATTCAGCAAGAAAGTTGAGAAGTCGAAGCAGCGAAAGCATCTTGCAGGTGATGAAAAGTCAAGCAAAAATGTTGATTCGAGCAAGAAAGGTGTGGGCAACAAGTACTCTTGGAGGAAAGTCGACACGAAAGAGGTGCAATGTTACAATTGTCAAGGTTTTGGTCACTATGCTCGAGGCTGTCGAGAAGAAAAGCGCAAAACGAAAGAAAGTGATAAAGCCCAATATGCGTGAAACGGTGACTCGGATGATGTGCTGATGATGGTAAACTCTCAGTCGATCACTGAGAAAACCAACATGTGGTATCTGGATTCAGGATGTAGCAACCATATGGCTGGTAATAAAGATTGGTTCATCAAATTAGATGAGTCAATGAAAAAGGTGATAAAGTTTGCTAATGGAAGACACATTAATTCTAGAGGCAAATGAGACATCTCGATTTTCGAGAAAGGATGGTGGAAAAGCTACTATCACTAAGGTATTGTATGTACCCTACATGACATGTAATTTGATAAGTGTAGGTCAATTACTTGCAAAAGGCTTCAAGATGAAGCTTGAAAGGAATTAGATGAAAGTCCATAGGGCTGATGGGAGGCTAATCATGAAAGCACCATTGGCAGAAAACAAAACGTTTAAGTCGAACTCAACACATCAGATCATAAGTGTCTTGCTTCGACTCAGAAGAAGATAAGAACTGGCCATGGCACCATAGGTATGGACATCTAAACTTCATGAGTTTATGCATGCTTAATCAGAAGGGATGGTGTTTGGTTTGCCTTGTGACTCGAACACCACAGATTCAACTCGTGTCTTATCATAAGGCAATAATATAATTTATTAATTACTCTTGTCTTATCAAAACACATTAATATGGTTATCAACTCAAAGCAACAAATCAACATAGAAAATACAAATAAGAATTCATATCAAACAAATATGTTATTCACAAGGGAATCATTATCATCAAACTCGAAAAATAAAATACAAATGAAAATCCATATCAATCAATTGTCCAAAGATTTTGTCTAAAAAGGTTTTGTATGGCCACAAATATCATCAAAGCAGAGAAGAAAATGAAGAAGGCGTGAGGGTAAGGAATTCCCAATATCCCTCCCTCTGTTTAGACACCCATATATAAATTCCTATTTCCTTAAAATTATAGAGCGATGAAATTTTTGCCTTTGAGATTATCTCTTCGTTTCTTCAAAATATGTACTAACAACTCTCTTTCCCCTCCCACCCTTTTTTATTTATATTAACCTAATTATCCCAATTCTCCTCCCCCACATCAAATATCCCTACACACTTATTCTTTCTATTTTCTAAAACTCTTATTAAAATACTCAAATAATGATTTAAAATACTCTAACTCCCAAATAAAATAATATAAATTCTAATAAAATATTATTTTAGTTTATAATAACTCTCCGTCACCCAATAAATCAAATCCTCATCAATTAATTAACTAAAATCACTCTAAAACTCAAATTAAAATATTGCCAATATTATTAAAATCAACATTGAGGTGTTACATACTCCATCTACAACTAAATATCAATGTATCAGCCAGATAGATGAAAAACTTTCATGGTGAGCGAACGAACTACCGATACAACATGATGCTCTTGAACCACATATTAGAGGTTGATGAACAAAGTTTTAAGGATGAAATAGGCGGGACATTTGAAGTATATATATGATATTATAGTCAAGTCAAGCATAGAAGAACTTCACGATCAACGTCTCGCCAGAGTCTTTTGAAGAGCCGACAATATAATACAAGGTGAAATTCGGAGAAGTGCAATTTTGGTACGAGCCAGAAAGTTTTGGGATTTTATCTAATAGAAAGGGATATAGGTCGATAGTGTTATCATTAATCTCGACCTAAAAACAAAAATGTTAGAAGTAAAAACTTGAGTTGAGAATGGTACATGATTATGTGTTGATGAAGTGAAGTAAATGAGACAAAAGCTTTGATCAAAGAAATACAATCGCTCTAATAAATGCTCGAGAAAGGAAGAGGCGAAGACATTTACGAATAAGTGACTATGAATGAACTTGAATATCAAAGATTGCGAGAAAATGTTTCAATGTTCAAAAGTAAAATATCATTGACACAATGTAAGTTCATAATTGGTGTCAAAATAACATTTTAATGTCAAGTTAGTTAATAAATAATTTTATTATGTAATTTTGTTTGTTAAAATATAATATGAAAATGATAGATTCTTACTATTAATGGTTTCAAACTTGAAAAACTCCATTCCTTGCAAACCACAATCTCTCTTCAAAGCAAAGTTGATTTGGTTAAGAAGATAATCAGTGACACCTGTTAACAACTAGCCTCCAACCGCAACACTGACAACCCAACTTCCATGGCTAACCAAATCAGAGTTCATATTCATGTTAATGATACATTTAATGTTTAATTAAACAACTAATCTTGATCGTTCACCTAATCAAATATTCATTACTTCACATCTCCATTTTGTTCGCCCTATTTCTTTCTCCACCTTCCATCTTCACCTTATTAACATTACACCAAACAAAAAACCACTTCATTTTCTCTTTGCAATATTAAAAAACTCCTATCGCAACCTGATTGGCAAAAAAATCAAGTGATGGCGCCTCGTCTCTGGACCTGTTTGAAACAAGGGCAGTCGAGGCGGGGCAGAAGGAAGCTGCAGACGTCCCACACAACAACAGACGAGCCAGGACGCCGGACCAGTGGTGGTTGAGATGTTTTCATCTCAAGGTTGCGACGTCGCCGGCAGCGGAGCTGGTGTTGTCATGATTGGGTAGAGGTGATTTTAAGCTTGAAATGCCGGTGGTTTTGATGGCCTTTCACGTCGATTATTGGGATTACATGGGTTGGAAAGATCCTTACGCCTCGAGTCAATGGACGGTTAGACAGAAGGCGTATGTGGAGCTCTAGGGCTTGATACATTGTTGACTCCTCAGATTGTTGTTCAAGGGTTTGCTCATTGTGTTGGAAATGACGAGAATGCCCTTGTTGATGCCATTAATAATGCCACTAGATACCCTTCACCTAGCTTCCAGGTTTCTTCTCTTCTATCTTAAATTTTTGGAAGCCATGTAGATTAATTAACGTGTGTATTTAGTCGGAGTTTAACCTAGACAGCTATATATGAGACTCTATTATGTGATCACAATTTAAATGTGAAAAATTTGAAGATCAAAGTTGTAGTCAATATCTTACATGTTCTAAAAAGACGGCTCTGGTGTATGTATCAAACATAATATGATGTGAAGTGAATATTATGCTTATTTTGCAGGCAACTTTCACGAAACCGACACAAGACACTTTGCAACTGTCACTAACAGGAGCATTACGGAGCAAAGTAGACAGTAATGGTGTGAATATCATGGTAGCATTGTACGAAAACGGTTTAGTTACAGACTGTCAAGAGGAGAGAAACAAGGGCGTGTTCTATCAAATGATTTTGTCGTTAGAAAGCTCGAAAAGCTCTGCACTGAAAAGACATATCTGCTAAGAAGACAATAACAGGAACGGTTAGCTTTCCATTGTGGGGAGGATTCAATAGCAACAAATGTGGTGTAGCTCTCTTTGTTCAAAGCCCTTCTCATCAGATTTTTGGTTCACAGAGTTTTCAGTTGCCGGATAATATATGATATGATATTGTTGATTCATTGTTTTGATTTGTTCTGCATAAACTATCATATATTTCAGTTACTTTGTTGTTGTTTGTTAGGCTATATGTATATGTTATGTACAACACATATTTTAGGATTATATTAGTTTTCTTTTGATTTTTGCTCTTCTGTTTTCTTTTTTATTTTTTATGTCCTTTTGTACTATATGATACCTTCCTAATTTTGTTGTACCTAAGCTCTGTGAATCTCAAATTTATCTTGCTCATTCATTCATTCAAGTTTGAATTTTCTTTACTGAAAAAATAATATATAAAAAAGAGCAAGAGCACACACAAGCATGAAATAGGAAGGTCCCACTATGCCAAAAATGAGTTTTCGCTGCTGTAGATTGGAAAAAATACGCTTAAAAAGTGCTGTAAAGGATACCTTTAAGCGTTTTTAAAAAGCATTAAGGCCGTCTGGATACCCCATCTAAAAGCGTTTTCCAAAAGCTGCTAAATAGTTACCTTAACGCTTTTGAAAAGCGCTAAAATTAATCTACAAAGCGCAAAGCGCCATGATATAAATTGGAGAGCATAAAGAAAGCGTTTTTTTGCAAGCGCTGCTATTCGGCACCTAAGAAAGGGCTTTTCAAAGCGCTTTCATAAGGTTATTAAAAATAAAAATAAGAATAACGTGAAACCCTATGCATCTTCTCTATTTTCCCTCTTTTCTGAGCCACGAATTTCCTCTCTTCAGCGACTCCTCTTTCATGAATCCACCATCTTTTTTCTCTCCACCATTCGCCGCCATCCCCTTTCAAGAATCGGCCCTATTCCACCATCTTTTTCTCCGATTCCACCGTTCGCCGCCATCTACGGTCCACTCGGGTCCAGTCGTACGTCCGTCAACGACTTCCAAAAAGCGAACATCTTGATCGCGACCATTCCTTAATAAATGATCGATAACTTGTATCGCTTTCATCTTCAAGAACAACCTTGATGAGAACTAAGGTGGTTGATAGCTTTTCAGCCTTGATTCCGAACTAAGGTTTGTTTTCGCTTTCATCTTCTCCGATTCTGCTAACTCTGAGTTGGTCATTATGCATATTCCTTGGTTGCTCGAATGTATTTCTTGAATAACATTTTAGTGTGTCACTAGAAATTGGAAATCTGTCAGTGTGAGTATTTTGTAGATGTTGGTTTTGTATGTTGTATTAATGTATTATTTTGTTAGATATTTTAGTGGCTAAATTACAGTTTTGGTTCCCCTATTTTTGTGTTTTCACGTTTTCGTCCCCCTATTTTGTTTTTGAACACTTTTGGTCTCCATCCTACTTTGGCTACAACATATGTCATTTTTAAAATACATGACATATATGAGGGTCTTGCTCGAATGTATTATGAACATTTTTCATATTTTGAATTCGAGTGAGGGGTGTTGTTTCAATTTTAATTAATTTTTTTCACTTCTCAAAAATATGTTTGTAAAGAAAAAAAGTGTGACTAGTTGGTTTAACCAGATCCACAAATTCATTAGTTTCATCAACAAATTATTCCGATCACATCATTTCTAACAATATTAATTGCATTTTTCAATCTTTTGACTATCCTCTTCTCCCTCCTTTTTAATTTATAATTAAGCCGATCAGAGTTAGTCAAGCTTTTAAATTATTGGTTGCAAATTAATATTTTGGTTATTGAGAATGCTTGCTTGGTCAACTTTTTAGAGTTTTTATTTTTTGAATTTTTCTGTTTTTTATTTTAAAGTTTTTCAAATATTATTTTCTGCTATAATAATTTAAAAAACTGAGTACTAATTTTCTAAATAAAAAAAAAAATTGATTCACACAAGGTAAATCACAAAACAAAAAGTGTAAGATAAAAAAGAATTAATACTAAGATAGCAACATCCTTACCAATAATACAAGCTTGATTTATTTATAAAATTCTTAGCAACATCTTCTTTTCTGTCTCCAACAATCCAAAGTAATCTAATTTTCAACCATTTCGTTTTCAAATGGCATTGTATCTGAAACTCACCTTGTTCAAGCCAAACTCATTTTTACTATATACCTTCTACAATAGAACTTAGAGAAATCCATGAATTTAATACATCACAAGTTTAGTTACTATATTTGCTTGTGTATGTAAATCATGGACTTTTTTAATGGAAGACCCTAATTTCATGTGTGTGTTTCGCAACAATTTCATATCTAAAATCATGATACATGTCTCCTTATAAAACAGTCAATTGTCGATGATATTCGCCACTATTTTTCTTTCTTTCTGCTTTGTTTATTTACTTGTTACAAGTTAACTCTTGCCTATAATGTATATGTAAGAGATTTAATGAAATTAATTTAAGAGTAGCCTCTCAAATACAAATGCAAAAAAATCCAAAAACTCTAAATAGTTAATCAAACTCACTAAAAATGATATCCACAAAAACGAAGAGACTTGACTTCCTATCATTCCTACCATTATTTCCTTTTCATGACAAAGCTAGCTCCACTAACTTATATGAGACATATCAACTTCATCATCAGTATACTTGAATGTCTCAGCTGCACCAAACTTACGACGTTCTTCGCTACTTTCACTTAATTCTTCGTCACTACTATCGTCTTCATCGTGGTCTACAGAAGGAACATCACCGTCTTGCATACTTTTAGAACGACATGGAGTGGCAAGCATGCTGACTTGACCGTGGTGAGATATCTCGACAACAACTGTGGCGTCGTCCTTTGGGAGAGGTTGTTTCCATGGCTCACCGTCGATTCTCATGAATGTGCAGTCAGCTGCAGCCTTATGAAATTCAAAACGGATTCTGCTTGTCTGTATGGGTGTATTGAAATGTAAGTTAGTCAAGAGAAGTTGTCTTTTCAAATTCATTGAATGACCAGAAGGAGTACTACATTTATATTACTAAGATCACAAATATGATATGTTTGTCGTACGTACCTGTAAACGAGTTCCGTGGCCATTTGGTGCAAGCAAAACAAGACCATGCCAAGCATCTCTAAACCCAACTACTTCAAATAGGCCACCATCATCAACAAATGGAAGAGTCAGGTCCCTCTGCAAAGCGTAATTTTAGAAATTTCCAGTCAAAACTCGAGGCAAAAATGTGTCGAAAATTATACATAGAAAACTAGCAAAGAGAAATATGAGATTCATGACTTACATAGATTGACTTTTTCGATTTGGCTTTCCCCAGGATTGAGTCCACCAGAAAAGCTGGGCAAGTTTAGGCAAACTATCGATCGTATGCTGTATATATGAAAAGGTCAAAAGTTGGAGTAATTCAATTATGATGTGTATTAGACTAGTCAATGTGATTTGTAGATATCCTATGGTTGCATGTTTTGAATGGTACCTCACCTGCGAGGTATGTGAAGGTCTTCCATTGACCTTTTTCATTATCTTTACCTTTGTCAACTGGGCAATGTTTCTGTAAAATAAAAATCATATGTTAAAATCAGAAATATCTTAAAATTGTTAACAAGTTTGAACTGACATCCCGAAATTATATATAATCATATGTTACTTTCATAAATAAATTGACCAAGTCATCAAAAAGTAGTTAAATTGACTTAATAGTAGTAAAAATGTCGACTCTTTAATAACTAACCGAGAAGAAGATTGAAACAAAGAGCTCATGAACCAGCCTTGAGTGCATCAAGCTTCAGATAAGCACTCTGGTTACCAAAATAAAGGAAGGATTAGAAAATCAGTTATTGACAATTATGTGGAAAATTTATTTTACTTTCACTGCATAATATGCAATGTGAGGCAATTGGAACCTGATTATATAGCTGGTTTTAAACTTTTCTGGATGTAACTTCCTCTCAGAATGAAATGCATATGATACTTAGCATCCATTCCTGCATCGAAAAACATACACATTTTATTTACTCTGTCGGAACACATTTGCCAAAGTACAATATCAATTTTTTAAAAAGTTCGATTTTCTTACCCATGCTAAAATAGTTCCAAAATCCCAGCATGCGTGTGGTAACCCTCCTGCGAACAAAAATAATTCAGCGATAATCATACACGAGTTTCACTACTTCAAAAGTAAATCAAAGTATAAAGAGCTTGAAAACAAAAATACTATGAAACTTAGAGCTAAAGGTTTGTTTGATTTGACACAGTTTTCTGTTTCACTCTTATATGTATAAAAAATGCAATCTTGAGATTAAAAGTAAAAATAGAAGATAAATACAAAAAGTATTTAGCACTGCAGTTTCCTATTTTGTTTTGTATCACTTTTGCCTACACTGCCAAAAATCAGTTGTTTCTATAGTTGTTATCAGATTACCAAATAACATTAACACCGTGTT
>CM038796.1:11075883-11175323 GCA_021764765.1 Vicia sativa
TAGATGTTGTGATCTTATTATTTTTAAAAACATGTGGTTAGTTTCTTCTCTCTTTCTTATAAAGAAATCAGCTGTCAAGCATTGATTTAGAACCTCTCCAAATATCTATTTTTGCAAGTGGAAAGCAGTTTGAGTGCTGCAAGCTAGTTTGTAGATTTAATGGTTTTTTTAAGCGGAAAGTGCCACTTCCTAAAGAAGGGGTTATAGAAATATCAGGTCATAATAAGTCGGTGATTATATTCAGGCCTTGTCTTGGTTTTATAACCACAATTATAAGCGTAGAAGGCCTATGCTTTGCAGTATATGATTTTTCATCAAGGAAATAGCCTTTTTTGTGATCATTCAGTGTCTATAAGGCGTGTTTAATTTTTCTCTTCCCTTCTGAACTTTGTTACTGCAAGAGACATAGATATACATCAGTCAGGTTAATAGATAATTTGTTGGATAGAATTTGAGTTTGGACTTGGCGATGATCAGTGTTACCAAATAGCGGCGCCATGGCAGCTTGGTGGATACATGGCGGTTTTGGGCTTACAAATGGTAAATATTGGCCGATATTGAGGGTTTTCCGCCATAATCCACTATAGCAGTGCCACAAAGCGGCTGATATGGCGGCATTTTGGCTTTCTTCCACGAACCGCCATCTGCCATCGACAACACTAGAGATGATGCATCTAAGTGAAATATGTATTTAGGCCTTATAGCTATATCCCTTTTCTGCATGGGTTCTTGTTTCAACTGCTTAATTATTATTATATTTGGTATTCTTGACTAAAATATTTCTATTCCTATATTTTATACAGATTCCACTGCTTCTGAATGGTCACAGAGGATGATACTCCCTACTGGGTTGACTATCCCACTTGTGACAGTGAAGGTTCTCAGGATGGCAAAGATGGTCCTCACATCCACATTCTTCTCTCACTCATCTACAGGAATCAAAACCCTTATACCGAACGGCGTCGTATCCTGAGCAGCAACGGCAGCTGCAACACCACCTCGAACATCGTTCTAGTGAACCTGTTCCTAACTGGTTTGATCAGAATTTTTATGATAGTGAAACCACTGATGATGAAAAGAGATGGTCATCACATCCACATTCCTCTATTTCAAACACAGAAGGACCAAGGTCCTTGCATAGAACGTCGTCTTATCCTGACAAGAGACAAGAGCTTCCTTGTTTTTCAAGAGAACCAGTTTTGGCACCAAAATCTTCATTTACTTCCTATCCTCCCCCTGGTGGTAGGTCTCAACAGTCTTCTTCAAATCACAGTACAGGTCAGTTGAATATTCCTTATGCTGGGGGAGCTCACATAGCACTGTCATCACAAAACCGCTCCCATCCATTCAATTCTGCATTACACTTGGGCAGATCGAAATATGACCCACATTTTGGTGGAAATTTGGCCCAATTTGATACTGGCTCCCTCCTCGATAATCGAATCCAGAATCAATGGGTCAACCAAACAGGGTTGTATCCTGGAGATAATTCAAACCTCCTGAATAATATGCTACAGCAACAACTGTACCATCACAATGGATCAGTGTCTCCTCACTTATTGACTCAGCTGCAGCAACAGCAGCATAGATTGCATCATGCTGTTCAGCAATCAGCAGCCTTAATGTCAGGTTTACCACCCCATTTATATAATCGCCATCTTTTGCCTGGATCATCCATTGGTATAAAATATGAACATGTGCATGGTTTTGGTGATGCCAGAGAACATAGACAAAAATCAACTCGTAGACATCGGTTTTCTCAACAGGGTTCAAATGTGAGTATCGAGAAGCGATAGTTGTGCAATACAGTTCAGGTCCAGTATATGACTAGCGAAGAAATTGAGAGTATTCTTAAAATGCAGCTTGCCGTGACTCATTGTAATGACCCATATACTGATGACTATTATCACCAAGCTTGTCTTGCAAAACAACCTTCTGGGGCTAAATTTAAATTTTCATTTGCCCAGCCAAAATAAAGGATCTTTCCTCACGATCCCGGGCCAATTCTGAGCCACAGAGGTTTCTTCAGGTTGACACTCTAGGGAGGGTTTCATACTTGCCCATTCGTCAGCCTCGCCCTCTTCTTGAAGATGATCCTCCAAACTCCTCAGCTAGTGGTGGCTCTGAACGAAATATTTCAGTGAAGCCCCTTGAGGGGGAGCCTTTGTTTGCCGCCAGAGTTACGATTGAGGATGGGCTTTGTCTTCTTCTTGATGTAGATGATATTGATCGTTTCCTAAAGTGCAATCTGCTTCAAGATGGCGGAACTCAATTCTTACGAAGAAGGAGTGTCCTTCTGGAAGGATTAGCAACATCACTCCATCTCGTGGATCCACTGGGAAAGAATGGACACAAAGCTGGGCTTGCTGCTAAGGACGACCTTGTTTTCTTGCGATTAGCATCTCTTTCAAGGGACGGAGCTCCTAGCAAAGTATCTCCGGTTGCTTGTTCCTGGTAGTGAGCCTATGCGGATTGCCTGCATGGCTATATTTCGTCATTTAAGATTCTTATTTGGTAGTATCTCTTCTGATTCAGCTGCAGCGGAGAGTACAAGTGATCTTGCTATGGTTGTTTGTCAGTGTGTTCAAGGAATGGATCTTGGTTCTCTTGGTGCTTGTCTTGCAGCAGTTGTTTGTTCCTCAGAGCAGCCTCCTCTGCGTCCCGTTGGAAGCTCTGCTGGAGATGGTGCTTCCCTTGTTTTAGTGTCTGTCCTCGAGGGGGCTACTGAACTTCTAACTGATCATCAAGCTGCTTCTAAAAATAAATTGGGCAATCGCTCATTTTGGCAGGCCTCATTTGATGAATTTTTTGACCTCCTCACAAAGTATTGCATGAATAAGTACCAGAGTATCATGCAATCACTGCTTACTCAAGGAGCACAAAATGTGCCTGCAATTGGATCAGATGCTGCTAAATCGGTGAGTAAAGAAATGCCTGTTGAGCTTCTACGTGCAAGTCTTCCTCACACCAATGATCGCCAGAGAAAGTTATTACTAGATTTCGCTCAACGCTCTGCGCCTGTGGTAGGATTTAACAACTATGCTGGGCGCAGTACTAGTCGTGTGAACTCAGAGACGGTGATTAGTTGATAGTGTAGAGATTTCTCATAATGGTAATGGTTTTTTGGGTTTAGTTTCACATCAAGTTTGCTACCTTGCATCTTTTCAAGTACATTATATAGCTGTCTAAAACTGAAAGATGCAAGTTGCATCTATGGCGGGGGATACTGATGATATCTCATGAAGTATTCAGCTTGGTTTGTTCCTCGTGTCTTTTATTTATTTATGACAGGGGAGCTTATTTTATTTCTCTATTTGGATCCGGTAGACTCACTAGTGGTTAGCATGTACAGGTTTAGGCAGATATTTGATTCCCTCCCATGCTCCCTTTTAATGTTTCTATTATGTATTCAAATCTACACATGGTGATAGGAGTGAACTGGGAAACATGCTGACCAGTTGGTGAGGCTGAAATACATAGGAACTACTTAAGAATAATTTATGTTGGTCTTGCTGCATAGCTTTATATTTTTGAATTATAAATTTAGTAGAGTAGAGCAAATAGAGTATTATTTAGAGACAATAAATATAGAAAGTATGTTTCTTGATTAAAAAGTAGTGTATATTTTTCTTATGGCTTGCGTAGTGACTAGTGAGAGACATGTTTTATCATGTGTTTTTTTTACCCATTTTTTTAAATAATGTTTCGGCATGAATGTGGTGATTGACTACTTTGCTTTTCAATTGTTATTATATCTTGTAGGATGTAGTTTTAATTATTATTATGCACGTTAGTTTTAAGAGATTTTAATTTTTTAAAATTAATTTAAAAATACTATATTGCATTTACATTAATAATGTTGATACACTAATAGTTGTAGTTAGTGATGAGTTAAACTTGATTAGATAAAGAATTGATTTAGCTCGTAATTTGACTTGAATTTGACACAATTTTTTTAGGCTCAAATTTGGTTTATTTTAAGTTCACCACCAACATGGTTCAATTCGTTGGGATAATCTCGTTAGGTTTATTTTATTTGTTTTACGGATTTAAAAATTATTTGCTTAAAATCTATTCTTTAATATATATATACATTTTTAATTAATAATATTTTGTTATAAAGGGTTTTTTAGTTTTTTAATTTTGATATGAAAGGGGTTTTAGTTTTTTAATCTATTTAAACAAAAATAAAGTTCACTCAACAATATAAGTTATTTATATAAGAATTTTAATCTACTATTTTTAAAAAATTAAAGTAGTTTTTTCTAATATAATTATTTTATTTATATAATTTATTCTTTAGTTATTATATATAATCTTTTATTATATGATTTTGATTTTATTTTATAATTTTTATAAAATATTTTGTTCATAAAAATAAAAAATAAGGATTCTCTTGTATAGTTTCATTTCTGCTTTTGGGCTTAGGTCTTCTTGTTTATAAAAATATATAAATGATCAATTAAAATTGTTAAATTAAAAATCTTGTTTATAAAAATATATAAATGATCAATTAAAATTGTTAAATTAAAAAATATAGGGTTAAAATTTGAAGCAAGTTCATCTCATTTAGTAAATTAATTTTGAATTAAATATGTTTTGGTCCCTTTAAATATTTTAAACTTTATTTTTAGTCCTCTAAATATTTTTTAAAGAATGATCCTCCTAAAAATTTAAAATTTAATTTTGGTCCCTCTTGTAATTAACGATGTTTTTTTAATATAATTTAGCGACGGTTTTTGTTTAGCGACAAAATTATAGATCATTTAACTACGATTTTGTCATGAGTGATCAAAAGTTAAATTTTAAAATTTTAGGAAGACAATTCTTTGAGCGAAATTTTTTGAAGGATCAAAATGAATTTTAAGATATTAGAAGGATAAAAACATTTAACCCTAATTTTGTTTTGTTTATGTTTTTGCTCATTTGGTTCATGAATTTAGTTGTCGAATCTAATTTTAAACTATGTTCGAGTTGATTCGAGTTCATTGTCAATCTTAATTGTAGTTGATAACGTTTATTAGTATGTCTTGGTTAGGCTTGAGTACATGTTAGCGATTGTGAGAAATTTATAGTCTAACTTATTTAAAATTTGATTTAATTTAACTCGTTTGATAAAAATATATTTTAAACTATGTTCGAATTGATTTGGTTCATTATCAATCTTAATTGTAGTTGATAAGGTTAATTAGGTGTGTCTTGGTTACGATTAGGTACACGTTAAGGCGGTTGCTAGAAGCGCATAGTGCGATCTATTTAAAATCGATTCAATTTATCACGTTTGATAAAAAGATCAAACGAAGACTTATAAAAAAGTTTGATAAATCTATCTGTTCGACTTAAATCTATTTATTTATTTGTAATCTTATATATTATATTTATTTATTTATATATAATAATTAAATTTTGATTCTTTTCAAATTTTAAATACAATATTCTTTTTTTTTAATTATGAAAGTTTTAATACGACTCTTGGATTCTAATTTTCCCTTATTATTTACGGTCTAATTATTTTCATTTATCTTATCATTTTTAATTAAAATTAAAAAGTTAAAATTTTTATACATAGTATATCCCAAGAATTTATAAAGACAAAATTCTTAGTTAAATGTTGGAATTTTTTTCAACTCTATTACAATGAAAAGTTATTCTTTTTATTTTTCTCTAGTGGTTATTAACTAACTTGTGAGCATGAGTAGGATCTTTCTTACATCCAAAATATTTATGATGAAAAGAAAATGGAATTAATCTCATATGTTGTTTTCCACATGTTTTGTAATACCTTCTTGATGGTGGTCGCGGGTTAAGTAGACGTTTTGGCTCCGAACAATCCTCCTAAGGAGAGAGATATATAGAAAGGAAAGTACGATGTGGTTGTCGATGATTGGTATCATTTCTAAGAGAAGTTGTCTGACCTTTACAAAGAGATGGTTTAATTTTCCGACCTTCAAAAAAAAAAAGAGGTGGATACCTATGACTCCTACTCTAGTCTGGTTGTGAAGGTGTCAGAGTTACAATTGTCTTTCGAGATTATAGAAAAAGATCTTAAGAGGCAAATGATTTTCTAGCGATATTGACTTCTCTATTGTCTGCGGCCAAAGACACCCATTAAAAGAAAAAAGATTCTCGGGTCAAGGAGCGGGAGGCTCATAATGAGAAGTTAACGACAATGAAGAGAAGAGTTGATGATGCCATTGACGAGGGTTTTAAGATCGTCCACGAAGCCTTTAAATATCCAACTAATCAAGTAGATATCCTGTCTTTAGATACTCATGTTCTTTGGTTTGATATGGACATTGAGAAAGTGCTTTGGAATGATGTTATAATCAAAGATAATGAGGTCTCGAGTGGAGGTCATGATGAATGAGTTATTATGACTTGATTTAGATTACGTGTCTTTACTGCTCTTTATGATATGTAATGAGTTATTAAACTTTCTTCCTTCATGATTAAAGTGTTTGCTGTTTTTGAGTTATTTATTTTCTTCATTGATCAGTCTGTTTTCGGTTGTGACATATTTTGGGTTGTTTTGCTCCGGCCATCCTCTATGTCGGAAACTGGAGCAATTTAATGTGTTTTGATTCAACCGTTCCAATTGTTAGGAACTAGAGTGATCCTTGGAAATTTGTCATTAACCGTCCATTTGTTGGGAAGTGGCATAATTCTTACCCATCCCACTTGCTGAGAGTTGGCATAAAATTTATCCGACCGATTTTTGGAACTGGCATAATTCTTTAGCATCGTTAAGGACCACCCCGACCAAGAGTAAGGCTCCCTTCCATGCCCATGGGTTTGAGTCTAGTTCAAGTTTTGCGTCTCTAGGACCCACCTCATGCAGGGTGGCCAACTCTAACAAATATGTACCCATACTAATGTATATTGATATTGACACACTCGACGATCAATATTTCAAGTTGGCCCGAACTATGTGTTTGTAGTCTCGTGGCCCCAATCATTCTGAGGTGTGTTGAACCACAATAATTTTTGTTTTCACATAGAGCTTCCATTCTGAGGTCATGGTTCGGCGTTGTAATGAGGATCCTGTCGATACTTTAGTGATTTTGGAGTCCTTTGCTTCATTTCGTGGTATCCTCATTTCATATTCTATTCATGTCGATCCAAAGGGATTCAACTGCATAAACTCCTCTTTGCAGGGTGATTTTCTTCCAATCTCATCAACATTGTGAAATAAAAGTGGTGTCGGGCCAAACAATTCGAAGACATTTTCGAAACAAGTAATCATCTGCTATCATAATGTTTAGTTATAACGAATTAACTTTTGTATTAAACAAGGTTTGATTGTAGAAAATCGCGAGAATAGGAAGTCGATTCTCAAAATGGCGCCAACGTTCCATATTGAAACTAGAATTCTATGTGAATTATGGTGATAGATTATATGCTGCAAGTCTCCCGTGTGGTTGGATACGTGGGTGGACATGCAATATTTGCACTCCAACGACTAAGTCAATGGATGAGTCCAAAAAAGAATAAAGTAAAGTATGAAAAATCATGTACCTTACACAGTAAGATACAGACACTGATTGAATAATCATTAGACCTTGCTTGGAGCAACTAATGAGTATTTTATTCGAGTCTTTAATCAATTCAAAATTGAAAGCATAGCAAAAATTTGAGACAAACTTTAGAAGAATATCACTTGGAATCGAGATAACAGTAGGGTCAATTTTTTTAATGAATTTCAACATAGTAACCTATTATTTTTTCAATTTGGGCTAAATTGATATGATTTTAGATATTACATTAACAATGAAAAATATGATAAATAGAGAAGTTGAATCTTAATTTTTGTTTTAAAATTAATTTTATATTAAGATGATTAATCACCATTTTATTATCTCATTCCCTCTACCTCTAAAGCTATGTTTGAATTGATTGACTAGAATAGGGCGAAGTGGAATCAAACATGATGGAATGGAGTGGAATGAAGCATAATAGAATTGAGATTCCATTTCACTGTCTGTGTATATTTTATAATTTGACGAAGTCAAATAGAACAATTTAGTTCATTCCATTGCATACATCTCAAATACGGTGGAATGAAAATTGAAAGATTTAAGATGGAATGGATTCCATCATATTTCATTATGTTCCAAACAATAGAATCTGATTAAATATCATTCCAAACATACCCTAAATAATCTTTTAAAAACCATTTATTAGAGAATGCTATTAATCCCTAATATTTTGTTATTGTTATACTTTTTAAATAAAAATAAATAAACATACATTTTTAATTATAAAAAGAGATTTAATTAATATTCATTGAAACATTTACTTTGTATTTTAATTTTTTTTATAATAATATATTAATAATATAAAATTTGTTTACACCAACAATTCATAACAATTAAACTGATATACAAAAATATTAATTACACATTTATTCACCAATAATAACACATACATTCATTTGCCTATTAGGTAAAAATAAAACTATTCAAATCCTCTCTCCCTTCTTCAACAAAACCCCAACCATAATTTCCATTTCTACCCCCCTCCTTCGCCGGAGAACCCCCCTCTAACCGCAACGCTCTTCATTTCCGCCCGTTCCAGATCTGCACCCGATCATCTTCTCAACCCTCCTCCCTGCTCTGCGCACGTCTAATTCCGTTTCCGACCGGTTAACTACTCCGCTCCGTTCGTCAGTCACCGGGCCCTCAGAAGAGTCCCGCCGACATCTGCGCCGGTCTATTCCAAACCATCACTATCCTGGTTTGCCGCCATGTTTGCTTCTTTTTATTTTCTCGTATTTTTTAAATCTTTTCTGCTTTGATAACGTTGATTCAGAGAGGAGAAGAAAAGAATCGGCTTTTGCATTTTCGATTTTGGCGAATTTTGAAATTAGGGTTTACTATTTAGTATATGTGAATTTGTAGTAGTGCGTTTAGGATAATGAGTCTAATAGAAATGGAAAATGTGTGTGGAAGATGAAAATGAGTCTTGCAAGTTAGAATTTTGAATTGTGTATGCATCAATATTTAGATGTCTTTCACTATGTTTTGTAGAGTTTTGGGTATAGAGGTGGTGAAGGTGAGATGTGGAGAAGGGGTTGTGCTGTCTGTTGAGTGAGAGTTTGAGAGTTATGTAGCACCGACACCTCTGAAACGATCGTGACTCACACTTGTGATTGCGTTCAATTTATTTGTTTTTTCAAATTATTATTGGTGTTGACGTGTCAGTGTCGTGTGCGGTGTTTGTGCATCTGTCCGTGCTTCATAGTTTGAGAGTGGATGATGTGTGAACTGTGGTGGTGGAGGATGAAGGGGTAAAGATGTGTGAAAAATGAATGTGTTGGTTTGTGTTGAGTGGAAAGGGAAGAGGGAGTCGTGTTTTTTGTTATAGAACGATAATTCTTAGGGATGATCGCTGTATTCTTCTTGCTTATTGTTTGTATGTTAGTTTCGTTTTTTGAGAATCCTATTTCTATGCATTGAGTTGGTAAATGGTCCCTCTTCTTTTTAGGTACCATGGGCACCAAAAGACAGCGTCCCACTAATAAGGTCAGTACTTTTCGAGCTCCAGCCCCTGCTGCTGCTAATGCCCCTGCACCTCCTCCTGATTTGGTTGACATAGTAGCGCGTTTGGACCGCATCGAGGCGCGTCAGCAGCGTATTGAGGCGAGCCAGCAACGTATTGAAGCAAGCCAAGAGCGTATTGAGACTGCTATCCACCAGCGCTTTGATGAGCTCTTCTGCATTATGGAAGCTCAAAACCCCCAACCCTCTACTCCATGATTCGACTTTTTTCTTTCTTTTAGTTTGTGAATCTCAGGGAAGTCTCAATCTTCTTCTTTTAGATGATGGTTCTTTTTTTATTTTTGCTACTTGTTAACATTGAGGACAATATTTGTTTCAAATGTAGGTGGCGTACCAATTAAATCAAAAATTGCCAATTTTCAGTTGTATTTTGATTACAGTTGGGAAATGTGGGTAGTAATTAGGCAAGATAAGACTGAATTTTAGGAATGATTTTTTCATTGATAGAGATATCTTTAGAAGGATACTTCATTGCTCATGAGTGATTGTTTTGCTAAGTGATATCTTTCTAGTTGGATATGGTAGGATACAATCCCAGTTAAAACTAGTCCTGTTTACTTGCATTAGTTTTTCCTAACAACTTAGCCTCTAAAAAGCTAGATTTAGTTTTTATTTTGAGTCATGTTTTGTTTCTTGGGGGTGATATCTCTGTTGATAGATGTGTTCTAAAAGTTGGTTTGATATCTTGTTGAGACTTCAATCATTCACATACATGTAATACTAAGGCAAGTATGACCGATTCTTTTGGACCTTGGGAGTTGTTCTGATACAATATTTGCCTGGTTGATTTTACCACTTTTTAGTCTCTTTTCAAAGATTTCTGTTTGAATATATTGGTAATTCTCTGTAAATGATAGACGTATTTAACAGCTAGCTTAATGATCTTTGAATGTTATTTAACCGATATTTTTGTCCTTATACACATGAATGATGTGTTGTTAACTGATCTCTTTGTTCTTATTCACATGAATGCTGTGTTGTCAACTGTCCTTATTTGTTATTGGGAATGGGAGTTATTCTCGATATTTGGCCAATTCTGACTGTTAGCTTGAAAGCCATTTGAGTTTTTGTCCTTGGGAAGCTGAAGTTGATAATGAATTACTCATTTTTCTTTGTTTGAGGGCAGCCAAAACAGTGTAGATGGTGTGGTTAAATGTATTTAATTTTATGCATACAACCAAACATTGCTGGGCTGGTTTCGAGTTTTATGTTCAGTTTTTTTTAAGAAGCTACAAATTGAATTAATAAGTCACCTAAACACAAGGAGTGCTTGCAAAGGTACATGTACAAAAAATTATGATAATCTGCAATAAAAAAAGCATGAAAAATTACAATTCATAACACATTAAAGCATTAGACTACCGATGTTTGACGTCTGTCAGCATGAGTGTACTCAAAATTTGGAGTAGCAAGTCAATTGGTAGCCTATATAAAAGCAACTATTTATAACTAACAATTTATAAATCAAATGTTAGTTAGAAACAAATGGAAAGCTTTACTACTATTATTAATTCTCTCAATTCTTACATGGTATTAGATTGCTAGATAACAATCTAGGTCTTAGCCATAACTGAGATATCGCAACAATTTCATCATCGACAAACTCAAATTCTACTTAAGAATCCAGTCACCTTTAGTTCTCTCAAAATTGCGTAAAAGTTTGATGGGAAGAACTTTCACCTGTGGTGACAATAGATCGAACCACACTTCAATGCACACAATCTCACTGGCTTGGTGGTTTGCACTCAAATTTCACTTCAATTTGTTAATGATGTAACTCACAACTCAAGTAATGTGAATCCCAAGTACTCTTGTTGGCTGGGAAAAGATCAAATGTTCCTATCTTGGCTTCAATCACCTCGCTCGAATGAAATTCTCTCTCATAATCTTGGATGTGCTCATGAGCATTTGGGATTGTTTGTTCAAATATTTTTCAGAAACAAATGAGTGTGAGAGCCATACAACTTCGTGTAGAGCTTCGTGTTTTAACACTTGATAATTAGTCTGCCCAAAAGTATTTGCTCAAGGTTTATACTATTGTTAAATTTTTAGCCTTTATTAAAGATACAATTCATGTATCACATTACATAGATGTGATACTTGAAGGTTTACTTTCAAAATTCCCACGTGTAGTGTAAGTCATTGAATGGATTTGGATGAAGAAGAAATTCTACTCCTAACTCATGAACTTCTCCTTCTAAAATTCAAGAAACAAATTATTCCTGATCTAATATCTCTTAATCTAACTCTTGTTATACCTAGCTCCAACAACTTTGATGAAGTGAATTTTGTTAATACAGATTCTTCACTAGTTCAGTCGTCCTCTTATAATCTTGAACAATATCTAAACAACTTTCTTGGTAGTATAGGTACATGTGGTGGTCGTAATGGTAGAGGTAACATCCCAATTTCTTCCCGAATAATTATAAATAAAATTAGATCAAATTAAAACTTCATTCAATTAGGATGTCATATTCATCAAACATTCATATATTGTAATATGTAACACAAACGACTTTTGAAATTATTAATAATAACTAAAATAAACATCATCATGTCTTACTTCATTTTATAGCAGCGGAAACATCAACCAAATATTGAAATATTTTTTCAAAAACAATTCAAGTCATAAAGTAATTATAAAATTACAACATAAGAGATGATCCAAAAATCTCTAAAAAAATAGTGTAACAAAATCAAGTGTTCAACCCCTAATGTTACATATCATAGAAGACATCGACACCGACGAAAGTAATAAAGAAGAGCACTCTCTTATGAATTCATCCACGCCTTCTTTGCGGATCACCTGCACGTTATCCACGTGAAGGCAACATTTAAACAGAAAATGTGAGATATCGCAATAATATAAAGGAATTCATAATAATAAGTAGATAACATATTATTACTTGCATATTCACCTAATTCACCATTCCCACTTCCACACAAACCAAACACCAATTCACACATGAATTATGTATTAACAACATTCATGCAACAACAGTTATGCATATGCTCATAAACTAAATGCATATGGTATCAATTCTCTGTAAACACTCAGGTTCACCGCTTCGATCCTCACCATAAGCATGGAACACGCCAAAACACACTCAATCCACACAATGGGATTGAGGCTCACCAATACAGACCCCGTCCAAACACCAATGATGCATGATGCATATTAAACACGCAACAACAAGTACATTGTCTTTCACCATTGGGAACTATACTCTGGCAATTCTTGCCACCACCCACCAAGTACCTGATATACAATTTGAACAACAATTTACAAAATAGCAAGCAAACTCAATGCACACAATGCATATTTCCAACACTGACATCATACTGCAACATACACAGATACTACGAAACACCATTTCACACCAATCAAAATCAGTTTCAGAAACATGAAACTATTTTTACACAAAAGTACATTGCACCAGCTCCTCACAGATTCAAGCGATGCGTAAAACGGACACCCGAAACTCAAGATATGGATTTTAAAAAAATTTAGAAATTTTTTCCATAACATGTGGTGATCGATTACACTCTTTCTTGTAATCAATTACACCCTTATTTTTCAACCTGCATGCTCAATTTTTTGACATCGTAATTGATTACACCACATGCGGTAATCGGTTACGCATTTTTCCAAAAACCTAATTTTTATAACAATACACTGTGTAATCGATTATTCTATTATGGTAATTGATTACACCTTCAAAGATTACCGTTGTTACCCCAATTTTTAAAAGTTGCCACAGTTGTTATCAATTACGCCATAGCCGTAATCGACTACCACTACGACAACAGTTTTTAGCTATGTCAGTGTACAAAAACCAGTCTCATTCCAACTCCAAATTTTTTAAAATTGTGAGCATTCAGATTTTACAGATTCAACCAGGGATGGAGCTAGAAAAATTGATTAGTGGGGGCAATATTTACATGTAGAGTTTATGATTATTTTGATCTTTCATATTTTCAAATTAAGAAAATAAAATAAATGTTTGAAATAAATTATTAAGTAAAATATTATAATTTTTATTTAAAAATAGTAAATAAATAAGTGAAATTAAGGTGCTAAATATTGTAGATATAAGCTTTAGAAAATAAATTAGGTAAGAAAAATAAAATAGAAAAATATATATGTTATTAATTATATGTTTTTTTAAGTTAAAAAATAAAAACATCAAAAGAGAGTGGTGATATAAGTGACTTTATTGGTTGCATTTTATATTATTATACTCATATTTTACAACAAGTTGTTAATGATAGTAAATTAAAACATCAAAAGATAATGGTAATAAGTGACTTTATTGGTTGCATAGTGCATTACTATACTCATATTTTATCTTACAAACACAAGGTATTACTTAAGTGAATTTAATGGTTATATATTGTATTATATAGAAATTTAAATGAAGTGGGGGCACATGCCTACATTGTTATCAATGTGGCTCCTCTCTGGATTCAATCCTATCATTGAATAAAATCACAACATTCACCAACAAACACACCATCTAACACACAAACATCATATCACCGTTCAACAAAATTGATTCAAACATAAGCAGAGATAATCACAATTATGCACAGATAAAATTTCAACCATGAAAATCATAACCCAAACCTACAACTATAATCAATCCAATAAAAAATTGGAATCTCATTACCTTGGTATTCCTAGCACAAGCTCTTCACCTCCATAATGGAGTTCGCCTCTTCTTCCCCAAACCCTAACTCTGTACTTCAACTTTTATCTTCTCTTTTCACTTCTGTCAATTCTAATCTCACTGACTCTAATTCCCTTAATATATTATTATTATTATTATTATTATTATTATTATTATTATTATTATTATTATTATTATTATTCCAACTAAATGAAACAATTCAAATAAAAACTAAATAATTATTTAATCCTATTATTACTGTTATTATTTAATCTTTTTAAATCTAATTTTTTAACAAACAAGCACTTTAAAGTACTCTCAAAACTCTAAACCCTTATAATATGCACCCATAGTTTTTATTGTGAATGCTTGCTATTTTAGGTTTAGCAAGTCCTTATTTATAAACTCTTGAAGAATGGACTTGGACTCTTCAATCAAATTCAATCTTCTAATTTTAAATCAGTTGCAAGATCTTCTCCGCAAAAATAGAAGCAACTATTCAAAGTTTCCTAAAAAGTATTCAAAATCCTTTTTTTAAACCAAATCAATATGCAATGTTCCTAAAATATCTTTGATTTGATGTGCCTATATTGTTCTGATGTTCTGGTATAACATGTCACAACATTTGTTATAACATATTTCAAAAATATTAACAGCAGACTCCATTGTACAGTTGGCCAAGATGTCAAGACATCTGACTCAATATTTGTTTGATATTCATGATAGTAGAATTTGTCATGACAGTTGGTCAAGATGTCATAACATATTTCTCAACATCAGCTAAGAACCATGTTTTAGAAAAAAATTATGTCAATCATAAAACCATATATCTAACACTCTTCACATACATCATTTGGCATATTGATCAATGAGAGCCTCGTAACCATGTTGTTTTTATGCATAGCATTGAGATCCTTGAAATGTAAGTGCCTAATCCTATATTGTCATATCAATTATTCCATAATAGCAATTGTTGCAAGACACCTATGCTTCATTTCTTTCCATTCAACTTTAAAAATTTTGTTTCGAGCTTTTAGGATCAAACTCTCATTTATATCCATAACTTTCAACACTTTGTTTTTCATGTGAATCTTGTAATTCCTTTCAAGCAATTGACCAATGCTCCAAAAATTACACATAATTCTAGGAATATATAACACAACTTTAATCAAAGAATGCTCGTCATTCTTCCTCTTGATTAATACACCACTAAAACTCATTGTTGCTAGTGTGCTGTCATCCATGAATTTCACCTTGTTTTTTAACGTTTGATTGATTTTTACAAACTAGTGATTCCTTCTTGTCATATGAGTTAAACACTTGGAGTCAATGTTCCATTGATCGTTGCATTCTGCATCTTTTCACATAGTGACCATCACATTTTCAATTGATGGTAATCGATTACGCTCTGCTTGTAAACGATCACAATTTTCTTTTCCTGCGTTGTTTTCTGCTTCAACAATCATCATCAACGGTGTGCTCTCGTTATCTTCTTGTCTTACAAACTTTGTTTCAGTTTCTTATGGATCATTCTTGTTGACATTTCATTTACGAGAAAAATGTCTCAACTTTTAACAATTGTAGCATTTGCACTTGTCATTTTTCTATCTTCCTTTATTGTTGCCAACTTTGTAATTGTTTGATCCACCACCTTTATTGCAGCTACTTTTTTAACCATTTGAAATGTTGAATTATTGGAATTTTTGAAGCTCTTCCACCATTGTTGTGACAATTTCCTCTATCTCTATTCATGGACCACTTTTCCTTCATATTCTTGTCTGTTACAACGAAATGCGTCTGCAAAGCAATTTCAGCCTTTGTTTTGTCAACATTCCTCTCCTTCATTCTTTGTTCATGGGCCTCAAGAGAACTTTGCAACTCTTCTTTACTCATAATTGTAAGATCATTGGACTCTTCAATAACAACCATTATGTTACCGAATCTTGACGTCATCGATCTCAAGATTTTATCAACCACGTACTACCCAGTGATTGTCTCTCCATAAGTCTTTTCTTGATTCACTATTCTTGTGATTCTTATAGTAAATTCACTAATGTTTTCATTCTCCTCCACCTGAATTAATTACAACTATCTTTTGTGAGTTTGTAACCTCGCCGCATTTGCCATATTGACTCTTCCATAGTTTTTTTCCAAGATTATTTTGAGGATGTGCAATCACCAACCTTCCCAAAACTATAAGCATCAACACGTTGATGAATGAGATACAAAGCTTTGAAATCTTTTGTCTTCTCTTCCTTGTTCGCATTCATTGGGGATGGAAAGCATTTTCGCACACTAAGTATTCAATCAAATAACCTGGCTCTTCATGCCAAAATTTTGGGCAAACCCCGATCACAATGTAAAATGATAAACAAGAGAATAGTAGAGAGAGTGAGAGAATTAGAGATAATTAGGGTGAAAAATAATGGTACTTCATTAATGACCCAACATAGGGTATATATACAACAATACACATCAATGTAACTAATCAACTAAAATGAAAAACAAACTTTTCAACCATGTAACTAGTTAAACTAAACCTATAATCAATTACAGGAAACTACTTTCCCAAAAATATAAACGACTGGAGAGTGGTAAGTGGTTACACGAAGCCTCTGTTTTATTCTTCTATTACAGATCATGGTGGGTTACAACAAACCTATAACCAATTACACCCTTAATTAAAAAATTACAACATTACAACATCATTTACATATGAGACTTTTATAACTTTTTCTGATATAAATTGACATGTAATTTTGTTCCTCACAATTTGATCATCACTAACTATTCAAGAGTTCCTGAATCGTGTTTCTTGCCTCAGCCAGAGCGCGTGAACAAGAGACTTCTTTAGCCCATATATTCTGCATGGATTGCATATTCACCATTTGAGTAACATCTTCATTCTTCAACTGTGTAACCTCCTCTGAATCCATCAGACTAGCAACAACATTCTGCGCAGAAAAGGAGCAAAATAAAATGACAGCGAGAAAATGCAGGATGCAGGATGGAAAATGGTATGATTTTGTACTAATTAAAACCAATAGCCAAAGAGAACAGGCCTCAAGCAATAAACCATAGAACGTCAAACCAAATTGCATAGCTATATATTCCTTATTTTTTACAAAATAATTTTTTTATTTTATTTTGAATGTGAAGATTGAAGTAAAAAAATTGGCAAGATAGATTAGTCTCAACTTTATACTCAAAAGATGCTAAACTAATAGTATTGCACCTCTTTGTGTATCTGATAAACTCACCCATGTTCTTCCAACACATGCATTGAAGATTATGTGCTTGATGAGATTTTCGTCGGAACTGTTAAGAGTATCACCAGACGCAACAGAAATTACAAGATCTTGGTATGGAAAATCAATAAAGGATCCACGGTTTTTCACAGTAATTCTCTTGTGCTTCTTCAAAATTCTGCCAAGATGATAGGATGTAGATGATTCTTCTTGCAGTCTCAACAAGGTTGCAGCCCTCTCAGCATTAGCCCAACAATAGCATGATGATGACCCATCATCTGCAAGAAACTTGATGTAAGTATAGAAGATATGTATAATTTAGTTAGAGTAGTTAGTTCATTAGTTGGAAGGAATTAGTTAACATAATAAAAAGAACATAAGAGCAGTGATCTATTGTAGTAGGGAAAACCCTCGGAGGAGAGGATCTCTAGCCTATTCTTTCTCATTCTTTCAATAAAACTATTCTGTTTTATTCACTTTTTGGTTTGTAACACACAAAGTACCATATTATCAAGCAACGTAGTCATAAAAGTTAGAATATGGTAAAGAATCAGAAAGCATAAAATGTGAACAAAGTAGAGATGGTAAGGTTGCTTGGACAGAATTCTAGCATGATAAGAAATTAAACCACATTTGACCTACAGTACATGCATATTCAGCGCATAAAAAGTGATTGAGCACTCTTAGCTGTCTTCCTCTTAGTAATATGTTGAAAGGACTAAATTATTAATGCAAACAACTTACCCAACAGAAAACAGGCAAGTGGAATGTCCAAAAGAATCCCCTTAGAATTCATTTTTGTTTCTGCATATAAATTCATAGTCTTCCTCTCTAGAACTAAAACAACAACAGCAATAACCTGTTCACCACAAACGGGCAAATTTAATTTACTTTGACACATGGGATCAAAAAATATTCAGGGATTTGTAGAATGAAATGAAATACCCTGCTTCGAATCACTATTTGCTTTTGACTCTGGCACTGAGGCAATTGGGAAATCAAACAGGAAAAGGAATCCTGACAAGCACTATATGCATCTTTTAGAGGCCTTAAAGTGGACAACCTGTCACTGCACTTTTTATCAAATACTTCTATCGAATTTATTTCAATGAATGACACAGGCAGCAACACAAATTTTTGGGCCCTGCAGAAGCAGAGACAAACAATCAAATCTGTTGCAAAATTTTAGAATTTATGGTACTATTGGAAAGACGGTGGGTCGTCCTTCATATACACATCGGAAAACCAAAGAGTACAATACAAATGACAGAACATGAGTGGTACAAAAGTACTCACAACATCTAAATCACTGAGAAACACATTTTTGCAAATAGTGCACAACTGCTGTTAGCTAACAGGTCTGGGCCTTAGCCCAAAATGTGTTGAATAAGAAAATTTGTTACTTATGTGAATGTGCCTATTTCTTAGAGGGTAATAAGTAATAACAGTTATATGAAGGATAGGGATAGCAAGAGAGAAAACATTCATTATCTATTCTGTTTGGAACCTTATGGGTTGTGCAGAGTGAGAATTGTCTCATCTTTGAGGAGGTTTGTTCTGGATTACAAGGGATCTCTTATTTAATACTTCTTGCTTTTTCTATTAATTAGACAATTTCTTCATTTTCTGTAATTACAAGGGATCTCTTGTGTATATCAGGAGCCAATTATTTTGATAAAGGTGTCAAATGAATATACCTTGCATCAAGGATTCGATGAAATGTTGCAGTTGCACCAGGTCCAAAACCAGTAGGAAAAGCATGTTTACTTGTAGAACCAAAAATACTCACCTAATAGGAAATAAATAACATGATTAAGTTGCAAAAAAATAGAGTATGAATATATAAACAGTAAGATGGCTTGCAGTTACAACTTACTATATTATGATGCACTAAGACATGAATACAGAAACTTCCTCTAGTCCCAACAAGACCTTTGATTTGAAGAGCATCAAGGCTACCCCCAGTTGTGCATGAATTGCAGAAACTAGAGCTGATGCCGTGAATGTCAACTACATTTCCCTTGAAAGAAATCAACTTGCCCTCAGGAAACAAGCAGTTTGAGCTCGGAGGCCTGGAGCAAAAATTAGGCCAAGCCACTGCAGTCCCAATGTTGAAACAAATGTTTGCACTCTGTTCTGATGTTGCAAATTTCTGTGTTTTACCTTCTTCTGATTCCATAACAGTATTTTCCAGAAGAGCTGTAAGGTTGACAGGTAGATAAAGACAAACATCTGAACTCAGCAGTTGCTTTTCAAGTTGAACTTTAGGCAGAACCACATCTGTGACAGGAGGGGAAGAATCTTCTACATATGCATATGCTGATTTATCATTGAAAAGAGCATCATCAGAAATAAATGTAAGGCTCCAGATATGTCTTCCATAATCGATAACAAATTTAGCAGTGCCACTGCTACCAAATTCAGCATAATTTGTAGTACTGAAGCAATCCTTTGCATTATGTTCTATGATATAATAACCACCAATTTGCAACAACTGAAAAGCAGTAGAAAGTGAATTAATACTCAGGTTCACATCACAAAGAGGAGCACCTAGGCAAGCAAGTTAAACAGAATAAGAAAATTACCTGATACTTTAAAAATCTATCACATGAGAACTCAAGCAAAACGTTCTTTGCATTAGGTTTTGAATTAAACCCATTCTCTTTCCTGGGTGATGTAGAGCGCAACAGAGCTGGCCAAACCACATTCTCGTTTTAAGGCCTCTAAAAGTAACCATACAAGATATATCAAAAGAACTCAAATCGTCGCAATTTCTGTTCTCTTTTGATTCTTTAAAAGAATTAGAGCAAGCATTCAGCTCATAGATAGAAGTGTAAAACTCGTCCTTTGATGTATTTACTGATTGCTCGATAAGTTTTTGCCTCTTAATGGAAACTTGCTCTTCATTATTACCATTGAAGCGATATTTTGAAAGTTTTATTGTCTTGTCCCCATAAACATCACATGGACATGAAACTCCAGGCTTCCCGTCAAGCAATAAAATGTAAGGTAAAAGTCTAGCTTCAACAAAAGTACTTGACTTGTTGGATCTCACATTATTAGAATGCTGCAAGAAATGACATAGGGGCATTAATAGCAGTGCAATTTGTTTACATGTACGTACTACAGAAGAAAAATTGGATATTGCTGATACTATATAGCCAGATAACATTTTAAAATGGGCATTGCAATTCACATACTAAATCAGAGGAATAAAAACAAACAAATCCTTTCAATACTATTAGATCTTTGCATGGTCACATCAACATGTTTTTGAAGGGATTTGAAGCAATTAAATAGCTCTTCTCATTGGCTATGCTTATTTGTGTTTCTAGACCTTGATAATATCCCGCAATGATGCTTTATTGAATTAAGAGGTAGGTAAAAGATTTGAGGAATTCGGGTCCTGTTAGATATAAAAAAAATCATTCCGAGGCATATACAATAGCTTACTCTCAGGAGGCTTGATTGTCGGCAGAATATCAAAGCCTCTTTAACGAAACGCTAGGGCTCAGCAAGTGAGGAGTAAATTCTTGGAGCTCCTATTTTGTTATATATCATAATGCCAGCATAAGGTTTGATTTAGTATGTGTTACATCCATGCTTCAAGTGTAGCTTATAGACTTTCAATCGTACGGTCATATTTGAGAGTCTTAAAAAATCATATCCAGGCATCCGCCTAACAGATTATAGCAGGTTTTAGATATTGTGGCTCTTGATGAATATGATAAATATAGAAGGACTCATCTTCCTCAATTTGTCTTCCTCAACAGGTATCTTAAACTTAAACAGATTGCACTACTAACAAAATAAAAAATTCAACAGAAGAGAAAATTTGACCCTGTATAAGTGCATGTTGAAATTAACATAACTAAGTCAGATTTAATAATCTGTAATGATACACAAAGCAGCAAAATACTAAAAATATTATATTATCAATTGCATGGCATTAGTATAAGCTTATTTAGAGAAACTAAGACTTCCAGAATACCTATTTTGAAAGGGTTAACACTATCAATTGCATGGCATTAGTATAAGCTTATTTCAATTCTATTAACTGATGTTATATTATTTACATCTGCAGCTCTTCTCTATTTTTAGTTTTACCAGGCAACTGCTCAAGTGAAAAAACTATTTTAGCTCATAAATCAATTATTGGTAGCAAATGTTTATTGAATACACAGTTAGAACATACCTTTTCTTGTGGAGGAAATTTGTGAGATACCCTAAGCAAATGGTAGGATCCAGATTCAAGTATCTTAGTTTCATTCTTACTATTGATACAAGGGTAAAGGGGGAAATTTCTGCATTTAACATTCTTCCAAAGACAGTAAACAGAAATCGATGTGCTAACTTCTCTTCTCATTTGGATACAATTAAAGATCATTCTGCACGATAATGATTCACTAAATTCCAATTGATCCGCAAGTTCGTCAATGCCATCCACAATAACATCATAGTTTGTCACCTGGAAATCCAAAATAATAGAAGTTGAAATACAAACTTTTGTTGACATATTATAACTTTTCTAGGGAGCGTAATGTGAACGCGGAGAGAAATGTGACCTCAAATATGTCATTGGAATTCCAAGTCAAGGGAAGGTCTGGTATAAGAACATCAATGCCACAGGTGGCATCAACCAACTGCAGTCTTCTAGTCAAAGGATCAATCTGAATATTTAAAGCAAGATTATGAGGACTCTAATATAAGTAGTAGATATGAAAATATAATCAACCGAAGATTTATGTTTAAAAAAATGTGATGCTCCACTTTTAAAAGATCTACACATTACGAACAAAACATAACTAATTAAGCCATGGTAAAATCAGCTCACTTGCAAATATTAAGATAAGAGATAAACTAAACAAATAACCTTAAGATATCCAAGCAAAACAATGGCTACATCTTCACTTGAAATGGTCCTTCTACCATATCTACCATTATATCTGGCTTGACGCGATAAAATACTGAAATGATTGCCAACAGACGATAACTTACAGTGACTTTTTGGCTTTAGCATTCTTTGTAGTGTGTTCATACAGTGATGGATAAAGATGGATATTGGTACTACCTGTAAAACATCATTGAGATGGCAGTGTAAGTATATATGTATATCCTTCAATGTCTAGTAACAAATAAAATACCTTCAGCCAGAAAAAGACAATGACTGAATTTCTTTTTCTTTCTCGTTTTAGGGTGAAAAAACGAATCTGTACTTCTGAGTATTTCAGATCCAAATGTCATAAGGAACCCGAAGCAAATTTAATATAAATAAGTACAAGTAAGATACCAATTTCAGAAAACCGCAATCCATTTCTCTACCGCATCCATTAAAGTCATGTCTACACAGCCCCATGAAAGCACCATGCTGCCAAAAGACAGCATTACAACCAAACTAATGGAGCCAATTTGGTTTCGACAAAGTTACCCCAACTGGTAGTTTTATTAACATACCTGAGTTTGAAATACTGAAGGAGGTAACAGTGAACTAGCATGCATCTGAGCTAGCCCTTCTTTCTGTGAAGACCTTGCAACAACAATTCATCAGAATGGAAACAGAACATAGAGCATCAGCCAAGCTAAGAAATCCATGAAAGCAAATCGTCACATAGCTTACATGTTTTGATCCCAAAATATCCTTGTCAGATAGCATACCAGCAAACTTTTTACGTAAGCTTGGGACAAGAAGTAATACCCTGCCAAGTAATAATAAACATTCCAGCAATCTACTAAACTTCCAAATTGAATGCACTAAACAGAAATCAAACATTTAATACCAAAGTCTTGCTGAAAATGGTAATGACTGAATGAACTTTCCTAGCATACTTGTAGACTGCAAAACTACATTACACCTGCAATACTGTAATGATTTATAAACTTATTTCCAGAGCATGTCCATAAGCAACCACATATTTATTAAGTCAGAATGTTCAAAGAACAGTTATTATATTACGAATCCGAGCATTTATGCAACATAAATTTGAAAAAAGCAAGCACAATATTGATAGTAGCACATACACAGTTTCCAATGGGGAGAAGGATTCCACGACAATGCTAGTTTTGACGCATGCCCCAAGAATAACAACTTTAGTCCACGAAAATTTTGGATCAACAAAATGGACATTTCTCATAGATATCTACACAATATGACCAAGAATTCAAAGGTAAAGCTCAAAAGCGTTTAAGGGCAGCAATGTATAAAACAAACTCGCATAAGAAAATTGCCTCTGAACATGTCGGGTATATAAATAAAACAGTGAAATTATTTCACTTACAATGGAGCCAACTCGTAAACCATGTATCATAGTATGTAGTTTATCGGTTAAAAGAAACCACACATCATTATCCAACTCCAAAGCCATCCCTTTCATGTAAACACCTCTAATTACACCCGTATAAGAACCACACTCGCCCTTCCCCTTAATTCCACTCTTCAAGCACGACATCACTTTCTCTAAGCGGACAAACACGCAAAACCATCTCATCAAAGTCAAATACATCAAACAAGACTCCTCCTTAGATAAACAAACTAACTTCTTCTTCAAACCCGAAACCACAACACGGTTACCAATCAGCTTGGTCATTACAGGGTGAAACCAAGACGCATTGCCATTAAAATACAAAATCTCCATTTTCGTGAAAGAATGACCGTTATTAACATTCTCAATTTCAAAAGAAGCGTTTCTCGAGTTGTTTACTAACTCCCTAGAACCACATAACCTACACTCACAACACAATAATTGTACCAAAAAGCCTAACAAGTTAACCTTAGAACTCGAATTCGAATCGTAACCTCCACTCGCAGGCACAATTGACATACGACTGACTGACTTCACTACTCCATGGACAGCTCTGAGATTCTTACCGCCGTTATTGCAATTAGTTTCTAGAAAACTTGATTTGAGCTGAAAGATGTCTGCAAGGTTTGATTCGTTGGGATCGGAAAAGCACCATTTGATAATCTCCAAGAAGGCGGTTTGGGATCCATGATCCACGGGGTGTTTGAAGGGGATGAAATTCCAGGCGGTGATTCGGATTTGTTTGCCGATAGCGGCGAGGCGGAAGGAGAGGATGTCGCAGCAGACAGTGGCGGAAGCGTCGGAGAATTTGAGGCATGAGCAAGGGAAATGGGAGGATGAGGGTGGGGAGGTTAGGGTACCGGTGAGGATGGTTGGGCGGTTGAGGTTGTGAGGATGCGGTGGTTGGTGGGGGATGAGGTTGTGGGGGTGGGGTGGGGTGTGGATAGAAATGGGAGAGAGGCGGAGGCGGTGAGAGGTTGAGGGAGAAGGAGGTCGGATAGGGTAGAGGTGTGGGTGTTCCATTTGCCGCGCATACGGTTTGTTGGAGGCTTTGGAATTTGACAGAAGCGGGAAGGAGGGTTGTTCGAATTGGAAAATATGTAGGAGAATTTTTATTACCCACCCAAAGATACTTCTAATTCAATTCAAATTATCATATAAATGCTATCATTGTTACTAGACAAATATGATTTATTTTTTTTATTTGAAAGTTTAATTTCAGCCATGTTGTTCACAAATTGACTTTCGCATTTTAGTGCTAATATTGTAGGTTCATTCACCATCGTTGCGTCTGAGCAAGCAACGCCTTATTGTGGAATTGCAATTACAATAATGATTCTAATACGGAATAATGACGTCGTTTATGGAAATTAATAATTAATTCTTATGAAATTCCATGATTATATCTTTGATCTGATCATCGACATAACTCAACTCAGATCTCTACTGACTCAACGATCATGACCAGATGGACACAATCTTGTTAGTTTGTATAATTCTTGTTCAGTTGAACTAGCGAGTATATGTGCTAGTCGAACTGACTTTGTGTGCTAGTCGAACTAGCTATTGTGTGTGTTAGTCGAATTAGTCAGAATGTCGAATTGCTCTGATATCTGTTGGAGTGTGTCAAATTCTTTGGGTCTTTGTATGTTTTGGGCCTTAGCTTAGTCTACATTCTTGGGTATGCGAAATGTGTCTATATAAGGAGCATTTCTTTGTAAACAATCATACAATAATCTTCATACAGTTTTAGATAATATCTCTCTCTCTCTCTCTCTCTCTCTCTCTCAATTTCATTACTCTTCTTCTTCTTCACAAAACTATCTTTCTTGAAAACCCTTTGTTCCAACAAATTGGTATCAGGAGCTCGGTTTGCGATTAAAAGAGAATCTAATGGAAGCGGAACAACAACGTCGACAAAATTCCAGTGAATCTACCGGTTTTAAAGAAAACTATCAGGTGGGTTGCACGAGATGAAGGTCATTTTGATTTCAAGCGTTGTTGAAATCTTGGTGATGGTGTATCGGAGCTGGAAGCAAACACGACGAATGTCCATAAAGCTACGCACAAAGATCAGAGGAAGAAAGATTGTAAAATGTTGTTTTTGATTCATCAGTGTGTGGACTCTGATGTATTCGAGAAGATAATTGAAGAAGAATTAACGAAAGATGCGTGAGACAAGTTGAAGAACTTGTATGGCGGGCGAAATTGAAAAAGGTGAAGTTAGACGAGAAAGCAATACGAGATTATGCACAAATGATGAATCAATATTTGCATACTTCTCAAGGATTGTGACAGCGCAGACAAATGAAAGCATGTGGAGAAATGATCATTGATTTGCAGAAAATATAAGAGGTACTGAGATCTCTAACTGCAAACTTTGACTATATTATAGTGACAATTGAAGAGGCCAAGACTCTATCTGAGATAAAGTTAGAAGAACTTCAAGCTTCACTAGAGGCTCATGAGATGAGATTGAAACAAAGAAGCTCAGAAAGAGAAAAGGTGGCTAAACAAGCATTGCAATCAAGATTCAGCAAGAAAGTTGAGAAGTTGAAGCAGCGAAAGCATCTTGCAGGTGAAGAAAAGTCAAGCAAAAATGTTGATTCGAGCAAGAAAGGTGTGGGCAACAAGTACTCTTGGAGAAAAGTCGACACGAAAGAGGTGCAATGTTACAATTGTCAAGGTTTTGGTCACTATGCTCGAGACTGTCGAAGAAAGAAAGTAGCAAAAACGAAAGAAAGTGATAAAGCCCAATATGCACGTGCAAGAGACAGTGACTCAGATGATGTGCTAATGATGGTAAACTCTCAATCGATCACTGAGAAAACCAACATGTGGTATCTGGATTCAGGATGTAGCACTAGCAACCATATGACTGGCAATAAAGATTGGTTCATCAAATTAGATGAGTCAATGAAAAAGGTGATAAAGTTTGCTAATGGAAGACACATTAATTCTAGAGGCAAATGAGACATCTCGATTTTCAGAAAGGATGGTGGAAAAGCTACTATCACTAAGGTATTGTATGTACCCTCTATGACATGTAATTTGATAAGTGTAGGTCAATTACTTGCAAAAGGCTTCAAGATGAAGCTTGAAAGGAATCAGATGAAAGTCCATAGGGCTGATGGGAGGCTAATCATGAAAGCACCATTGGAAGAAAACAAAACGTTCAAGTCGAACTCAACACATCAGATCATAAGTGTCTTGCTTCGACTACGGAAGAAGACAAGAACTGGCCATGACACCATAGGTATGGACATCTAAACTTCATGAGTTTATGCATGCTCAATCAGAAGGGATGGTGTTTGGTTTGCCTTGGAACTCGAACACCACAGATTCAACTCGTGTCTTATCATAAGGCAATAATATAATTTATTAATTACTCTTGTCTTATCAAAACACATTAATATGGTTATCAATTCAAAGCAACAAATCAACATAGAAAATACAAATAAGAATTCATATCAAACAAATATGTTATTCACAAGGGAATCATTATCATCAAACTCAAAAAATAAAATACAAATGAAAATCCATATCAATCAATTGTCCAAAGATTTTGCCTAAAAAGATTTTGTATGGCCACAAATATCATCAAAGCAGAGAAGAAAATGAAGAAGGCGTGAGGGTAAGGAATTCCCAACATCCCTCCCTCTGTTTAGACACCCATATATAAATTCTTATTTCCTTAAAATTATATAGCGATGAAATTTTTGCCTTTGAGATTATCTCTTCGTTTCTTCACAGATCATTCTAACTATTCAACCTCTTTTCTCAAAATATGTACTAACAACTCTCTTTCCCCTCCCACCCTTTTTTATTTATATTAACCTAATTATCCCAATTCTCCTCCCCCCGCATCAAATATCCCTACTCACTTATTCTTTCTATTTTCTAAAACTCTTATTAAAATGCTCAAATAATGATTTAAAATACTCTAACTCCTAAATAAAATACTCCCTCCGTTCCTTAATATGTTTAAAGATTTTTATTTAATAACTTTAATGTCATAATTTATCAATTATCCCTTAACTAATAAATGAGAGATAGTGTATAAGTAATTTATTATGAAATAAATGATATAATAGAAATTAACTCTAATAATCTATCTTAACTTTATAAAAACACAAAAAATAATATAAATTCTAATAAAATATTATTTTAGTTTATAATAACTCTCCGTCACCCAATAAATCAAATACTCATCAATTAATTAACTAAAATCACTCTAAAACTCAAATTAAAATATTGCCAATATTATTAAAATCAACATTGAGGTGTTACATACTCCATCTACAACCAAATATCGATGTATCAGCCAGATAGATGAAAAACTGCTTTCATGAGTGAGCGAACGAACTACCGATACAACATGATGCTCTTGTTAGAACCACATATTAGAGGTTGATGAACAAAGTTTTTAAGGATGAAATAGGCGGGACATTTGAAGTATATATGGATGATATTATAGTCAAGTCAAGCAGAGAAGAACTTCACGATCAACGTCTCGCCAGAGTCTTTTGAAGAGGCCGACAATATAATACAAGGGTGAAATTCGGAGAAGTGCAATTTTGGTACGAGAGCCAGAAAGTTTTCGGGATTTTATCTAATAGAAAGAGGGATATAGGTCGATAGTGTTATCATTAATCTCGACCTAAAAACAAGAAATGTTAGAAGTAAAAACTTGAGTTGAGAATGGTACATGATTATGTGAGGTTGATGAAGTGAAGTAAATGAGACAAAAGCTTTGATCAAATAAATACAATCGCTCTAATAAATGCTCTGAGAAAGGAAGAGACGAAGACATTTACGAATAAGAGTGACTATGAATGAACTTGAATATCAAAGACAGCGAGAAAATGTTTCAATCTTCAAAAGTAAAAATATCATTGTTCACCCAATGTAAGTTCATAATTTGGTGTCAAAATATCATTTTAATGTCAAGTTAGTTAATAAATAATTTTTATTATGTAATTTTGTTTGTTAAAATATAATATGAAAATGATAGATTCTTACTATTAATGGTTTCCAAACTTGAAAAAACTCCATTCCTTGCAAACCACGCAATCTCTCTTCAAAGCAAAGTTGATTTGGTTAAGAAGATAATCAGTGACACCTGTTAGCAACTAGCCTCCAACCGCAACACTGACAACCCAACTTCCATGGCTAACCAAATCACAGTTCATATATTCATGTTAATGATACATTTAATGTTTAATTAAACAACTAATCTTGATCGTTCACCTAATCAAATATTCATTACTTCACATCTCCATTTTGTTCGCCCTATTTCTTTCTCCACCTTCCATCTTCACCTTATTAACATTACACCAAATAAAAAAACCACTTCATTTTCTCTTTGCAATATTAAAAAAAACTCCTATCGCAACCTGATTGGCAAAAAAAATCAAGTGATGGCGCCTCGTCTCTGGACCTGTTTCGGAAACAAGGGCAGTCGAGACGGGGCAGAAGGAAGCATGCAGACGTCCCACACAACAACAGACGAGCCAGGACGCGCCGGACCAGTGGTGGTTGAGATGTTTTCATCTCAAGGTTGCACGACGTCGCCGGCAGCGGAGCTGGTGTTGTCGCGGTTGGGTAGAGGTGATTTTAAGCTTGAAATGCCGGTGGTTTTGATGGCCTTTCACGTCGATTATTGGGATTACATGGGTTGGAAAGATCCTTACGCCTCGAGTCAATGGACGGTTAGACAGAAGGCGTATGTGGAGGCTCTAGGGCTTGATACATTGTTGACTCCTCAGATTGTTGTTCAAGGGGTTGCTCATTGTGTTGGAAATGACGAGAATGCCCTTGTTGATGCCATTAATAATGCCACTAGATACCCTTCACCTAGCTTCCAGGTTTCTTCCCTTCTATCTTAAATTTTTGGAAACCATGTGTAGATTAATTAACGTGTGTATTTAATTGGAGTTTAACCTAGACAGATATATTATGAGACTCTATTATGTGATCACAATTTAAATGTGAAAAATTTGAAGATCAAAGTTGTAGTCAATATCTTACATGTTCTAAAAGACGGCTCTGGTGTATGTATCAAACATAATATGATGTGAAGTGAATATTATGCTTATTTTGCAGGCAACTTTCACGAAACCGACACAAGACACTTTGCAACTGTCACTAACAGGAGCATTACGGAGCAAAGTAGACAGTAATGGTGTGAATATCATGGTAGCATTGTACGAAAACGGTTTAGTTACAGACTGTCCAAGAGGAGAGAACAAAGGGCGTGTTCTATCAAACGATTTTGTCGTTAGAAAGCTCGAAAAGCTCTGCACTGAAAAAGACATATCTGCTAAGAAGACAATAACAGGAACGGTTAGCTTTCCATTGTGGGGAGGATTCAATAGCAACAAATGTGGTGTAGCTCTCTTTGTTCAAAGCCCTTCTCATCAGATTTTTGGTTCACAGAGTTTTCAGTTGCCGGATAATATATGATATGATATTGTTGATTCATTGTTTTGATTTGTTCTGCATAAACTATCATATATTTCAGTTACTTTGTTGTTGTTTGTTAGGCTATATGTATATGTTATGTACAACACATATTTTAGGATTATATTAGTTTTCTTTTGATTTTTGCTCTTCTGTTTTCTTTTTTATTTTTTATGTCCTTTTGTATTATATGATACCTTCCTAATTTTGTTGTACCTAAGCTCTGTGAATCTCAAATTTATCTTGCTCATTCATTCATTCAAGTTTGAATTTTCTTTACTGAAAAAAATAATATATAAAAAAGAGCAAGAGCACACACAAGCATGAAATAGGAAGGTCCCACTATGTCAAAAATGAGTTTTGACAGCACTACATAGAAAACATTTTTAGCAAAAAGCGCTGCTGTAGATTGGAAAAAAATACGCTCAAAAAAAGGGCTGCCAAAGGATACCTTTAGAAAGCGTTTTTTAAAAGCGCTGCTAAAGGCCGTACGGATACCCATCTAAGAAAGCGTTTTTCCAAAAGCGCTGCTAAATGGTTACCTTAGAAAGCGCTTTTGAAAAGCGCTGCTAAAGGTTAACCTACGAAAGCGCTTTTGAAAAGCGTTGCCATAGGCCTTAAATTGGAGAACGCAAAGAAAGTGTTTTTTTTGCAAAAAGCGCTGTTATTCCAGCACCTAAGAAAGGGCTTTTCAAAAGCGCTTTCATAAGGTTATTAAAAAAATAAAAAAATAAGAATAACGTGAAACCCTATGCATCTTCTCTATTTTCCCTCTTTTCTGAGCCACGAATTTCCTCTCTTCAGCGACTCCCCTTTCATGAATCCACCATCTTTTTTCTCTCCACCATTCGCCGCCATCCCCTTTCACGAATCCGCCCTATTCCACCATCTTTTTTCTCTCCGATTCCACCGTTCGCCGCCATCTCTGGTCCAACTCCGTCCGTCTGCCATGTCCGTCAACGACTTCAGCAAAAACAGAACATCTCCGGTCGCAGCCATTCCTTAATAGAGCGGTCAGTAACTTGTTTCTGCTCAACATCTTCAAGAACAACCTTGATGAGAACTAAGGTGGTTGATAGCTTTTCAACCTTGATTCCGAACTAAGGTTTGTTTTTGCTTTTATCTTCTCCGATTCTGCTAACTCTGAGTTGGTCATTATGCATATTCCTTACTTGCTCGAATGTATTTCTTGAATAACATTTTAGTGTCACTAGAAATTGGAAATCTGTCGGTGTGAGTATTTTGAGTATTTTGTAGATGTTGGTTTTGTATGTTGTATTAATGTATTATTTTGTTAGATATTTTAGTGGCTAAATTACAGTTTTTGTTCCCCTATTTTTGTGTTTTCACGTTTTCGTCCCCCTATTTTGTTTTTGAACACTTTTGGTCTCCATTCCTACTTTAGCTACAAAAAAACGCTTATATATCATTTTTTAAAAATACATGACATATATGAGGGTCTTGCTCGAATGTATTATGAACATTTTTCATATTTTGAATTCGAGTGAGGGGTGTGGTTTCAATTTTAATTAATTTTTTTCACTTCTCAAAAATATGTTTGGAAAAAAAAAAAGTGTGACTAGTTGGTTTAACCAGATCCACAAATTCATTAGTTTGATCTCTGCTTTTTATTTTAAAGTTTTTCAAATATTATTTTCTGCTATAATAATTTAAAAAACTGAGTACTAATTTTCTAAATAAAAAAAAAATTGATTCACACAAGGTAAATCACAAAACAAAAAGTGTAAGATAAAAAAGAATTAATACTAAGATAGCAACATCCTTACCAATAATACAAGCTTGATTTATTTATAAAATTCTTAGCAACATCTTCTTTTCTGTCTCCAACAATCCAAAGTAATCTAATTTTCAACCATTTCGTTTTCAAATGGCATTGTATTTGAAACTCACCTTGTTCAAGCCAAACTCATTTTTACTATATACCTTCTACAATAGAACTTAGAGAAATCCATGAATTTAATACATCACAAGTTTAGTTACTATATTTGCTTGTGTATGTAAATCATGGACTTTTTTAATGGAAGACCCTAATTTCATGTGTGTGTTTCGCAACAATTTCATATCTAAAAATCATGATACATGTCTCCTTATAAAACAGTCAATTGTCGATGATATTCGCCACTATTTTTCTTTCTTTCTGCTTTGTTTATTTACTTGTTACAAGTTAACTCTTGCCTATAATGTATATGTAAGAGGTTTAATGAAATTAATTTAAGAGTAGCCTCTCAAATACAAATGCAAAAAAATCCAAAAACTCTAAATAGTTAATCAAACTCACTAAAAATGATATCCACAAAAACGAAGAGACTTGACTTCCTATCATTCCTACCATTATTTCCTTTTCATGACAAAGCTAGCTCCACTAACTTATATGAGACATATCAACTTCATCATCAGTATACTTGAATGTCTCAGCTGCACCAAACTTACGACGTTCTTCGCTACTTTCACTTAATTCTTCGTCACTACTATCGTCTTCATCGTGGTCTACAGAAGGAACATCACCGTCTTGCATACTTTTAGAACGACATAATGGAGTGGCAAGCATGCTGACTTGACCGTGGTGAGATATCTCGACAACAACTGTGGCGTCGTCCTTTGGGAGAGGTTGTTTCCATGGCTCACCGTCGATTCTCATGAATGTGCAGTCAGCTGCAGCCTTATGAAATTCAAAACGGATTCTGCTTGTCTGTATGGGTGTATTGAAATGTAAGTTAGTCAAGAGAAGTTGTCTTTTCAAATTCATTGAATGACCAGAAGGAGTACTACATTTATATTACTAAGATCACAAATATGATATGTTTGTCGTACGTACCTGTGCCAAACGAGTTCCGTGGCCATTTGGTGCAAGCAAAACAAGACCATGCCAAGCATCTCTAAACCCAACTACTTCAAATAGACCATCATCAACAAATGGAAGAGTCAGGTCCCTCTGCAAAGCATAATTTTAGAAATTTCCAGTCAAAACTCGAGGCAAAAATTGTACATAGAAAACTAGCAAAGAGAAATATGAGATTCATGACTTACATAGATTGACTTTTTTCGATTTGGCTTTCCCCAAGGATTGAGTCCACCAGAAAAGCTGGGCAAGTTGAGGCAAACTATCGATCGTATGCTGTATATATGAAAAGGTCAAAAGTTGGAGTAATTCAATTATGATGTGTATTAGACTAGTCAATGTGATTTGTAGATATCCTATGGTTGCATGTTTTGAATGGTACCTCACCTGCGAGGTATGTGAAGGTCTTCCCATTGACCTTTTTTCATTATCTTTACCTTTGTCAACTGGGCAATGTTTCTGTAAAATAAAAATCATATGTTAAAATCAGAAATATCTTAAAATTGTTAACAAGTTTGAACTGACATCCCAAATTCGTAAAATTATATAATCATATGTTACTTTCATAAATAAATTGACCAAGTTATCAAAAAGTAGTTAAATTGACTTAATAGTAGTAAAAAATGTCGACTCTTTAATAACTAACCGAGAAGAAGATTGAAACAAAGAGCTCATGAACCAGCCTTGAGTGCATCCAAGCTTCAGATAAGCACTCTGGTTACCAAAATAAAGGAAGGATTAGAAAATCAGTTATTGACAATTATGTGATGAAAATTTATTTTACTTTCACTGCATAATATGCAATGTGAGACGAATTCGGTACCTGATTATATAGCTGGTTTTTAAACTTTTCTGGATGTAACTTCCTCTCAGAATGAAATGCATATGATACTTGCGCATCCATTCCTGCATCGAAACATACACATTTTTATTTACTCTGTCGGAACACATTTGCCAAAGTACAATATCAAAATTTTAAAGAAGTTTGATTTTCTTACCCATGCTAAAATAGTTCCAAAATCCCCCGCGGTAAGTGTGGTAACCCTCCTGCGAACAAAGAATAATTCAGCGATAAGCATACACGGAGTACTTCACTACTTCAAAAGTAAATCAAAGTATAAAGAGCTTGAAAACAAAAAGTACTATGAAACTTAGAGCTAAAGGTTTGTTTGATTTGACACAGTTTTCTGTTTCACTCTTATATGTATAAAAAAATCGCAATCTTGAGATTAAAAGTAAAAATAGAAGATAAATACAAAAAAGTATTTAGCACTGCAGTTTCCTATTTTGTTTTGTATCACTTTTGCCTACACTGCCAAAATCCAGTTGTTTCTATAGTTGTTATCAGATTACCAAATAAACATTAACACCGTGTTTGTCGGACTAAAATTTTATAGGATGTAATAGAGATAGATAAATAAAAGGAAAAACATATGTAAAACTCACCAAATTTAGTTTATCACTTGAAGAGGCGATTAAATGCATGCATAGCATGAGGCAGCTCTAAGCGAACAACAGGGTCACATGAACCTTCTTTCGGAGCCTTCATTCTCATTATAATATGCCAGCTGAATAACATATAAATTTTAATTCATCATTTAAAATGAAATCTCACTAATGTCAGAAATTCATCAGTTGAATAATAACTAACAAAGATAAATGGTCGAAATACCTGTCTATCTTCATTTCCTTCGCAGCCTTTACGTTATCCAGAAACGACATCACTGATTGAACGTCTGTGGCAGGATTTTTCTTTCCCTGTGAATGAAGAAAATCATAATGAGAACATATACAACTCATGCACCACTTCCAACTGTAAAACCTTAATTACGACGATCCTACAGAAATAACATACAAACGAGCAACAAACTACACTGCTATGATCTGTATCGATATGATTATAAAAATGCAAACGGAATGATCAAGGAGATATTCAACCCTCCACATTGATATGGACATGCGTATGAAAACCAATAACAAAACAAAAATTGATCCGAGTGATTATGAGCGAAATAGACAAATATTATACCCATCCAAATGCAAAAGGTAGATTATTTCCCGTCCCAAGCGGCACGGTTGCAACAGGTGGTGGATGCGGTAGTTGAAGGTCAGATACCACTCCAAGAAGCCAGCTAGCAGTACCATCTCCACCAGCAACCTAGATTTTCAAGTGGCATATTAGAAATCATCATAGACCAAAACCATTGGAAAAACAGACTCAAAAATTCATTCGCAAAGAATTATCTTACAATTATTCTCAATCTACTCTGAATTTCCATAGCGAAATTATCTCCATTATGCTTCAGCTTTTCTAAATTAGCATACAGCTGATGCAGCACCTTATCAGGAGCATTTATCCCCAAATCATAAACCTAGTAAAAAAAATTCAAAAATCCTCATCATCAATCAAACCTTTATCACAATCACATTGTCTGTGCGTGTTGTCAGATACAGCTCACTGTTTCAAATATCTATAGCAGAGTTACGATGCAAACCTTTATATTACAAAAAAGGGCCGAAACTCGAGGCTGAAAAAGAAACGTACCTGATTAATGTTAAGAAGTGAACTATAGGTAACAAGAAGCTCCCCTCCAAGCTGACCACCACTTTTGGAGTTAATAAAAACAATGACAGGACATGCAGGCAAATGCGAAACACCTCGGGGCTCCGTTCCGGGCAATAGTATATAATCCGGAATCGAAAAGTCCTTCAAGGTTCTAACACTATTTCCATCCCCCATTGATCCTTTCCAACTGCACAATTTCAAATATTCATCCAATTCTAAATATATAAGTTTCTAGTCAAAAACAGCCTAATTGATGGCACATCACAGCACAGCACCATATATATATATATATATATATATATATATATATATATATATATATATATATATATATATATATATATATATATATATATAAATATAAAAATAACATAGTAATGGATTTGAAAATTGAACCATGATGAAAATCTGTTAGGCATGATGGTTGTTGTAACTGTTTGGAGGTTGTTGAAAAGCGGAAAAGAAAAAAGGATTGTACAGAAAGAGAAGAGATTAACAGCGTAATTACCCTGGAATAACAATAACCACCAAGAAACAGTTACGTAATAACTATAAAAATAATTGCATGTGATTGATAAACCAAACAGGGCTTTGTTCCCTTAGTTCAAACAAGTATCTCTCAGGAATAAGATCACAAAAATACCTTGCGGAAAAGGTTTGAATTCTATTAAGAAAAATATTGAGAGAATCGTTTTTGTTAATTTTATTGTTGAGTGGAGCAGTTGAGGAATCTTTATATAAAGACAGAATGGCAGTTGAGGTCTTGAGGAGAAAGGAGGAAGATGAACGTTACTGAGACTTTCAGTTTCGGCTACTTTTATGGTCATTATAAATCATTTCCTAAAATATTATTAAACTTACTTACTAAGTTTTTTACATTTCTCTATTACTAATAAAGAAATGATTATTTTATTTTATACATGCCTTTATGAGATTAATTGTTACGCGGGATCAATGTAAATTACTTTATGCATCACAATCATTATAGATAGTATTATTTATTTATAAAAAAGATATCTCAATTTATTTATAAAAAAATTTATTATTGAAAAAAAAAACTAAAGAACCCACGCAATAAGGGTGGGACGCACCCATGAAAACCCTAAAAATGTCCTTCACAAAATCGGAAATTTATTTTCGGTACGCACTATTTTTTAAATTTTTTTAGTGAAACTAAAAATATACTTCTAGTATGCACCATATTTTGAATTTAATTCCAAATTTGGTCTCACTTGTTCTCACTTTCTGCAATATTTGCGTGGAACCGAAAATATATTTCCGGTATGCACCATATTTTAAATTTTTCCAAATTTAGTCTCACTTGTTCTCACTTTCTGAAATATTTGAGTGAAATCGGAAATATATTTCCGATATGCACCATATTTTGAATTTTTTCCAAATTTAGTCTCACTTGTTCTCACTTTCTGAAATATTTGAGTGAAACCGGAAATATACTTCTGATATGCACCATATTTTGAATTTATTCCAAATTTGGTCTCACTTGTTCTCACATACACGCTTTATTTAAAAAATACATACAGTTTAAAATCGAAAATATATTTTTGGTTTACACCCAACCCTTTTCAACGTGATTTTCATGATATAGGGTGCTTACCGGAAATAAATTTCCGGTTTCCCAAGGACAAAAATGGAATTTCACAGGGGTGGGTAAGAAGGACATGAGGTGGATTAAGAAATTCACATTCTTAATCACTTAAGATTTTTAAGATATATAAAGATAATAAATCTAAAGAACTTGTGCAGTAAATAGTTACAATAAATTTAGCTCAATAGTGTATTCAATATTATCCTAGTTAGATGTCCAGTTGTCTTCCTTCAAATCTTCAGCTCATTTTATAGAGGCTGAAAAAGAGACATGGGAAGATAACTTGCATAAGTGATCTTTGTTGAGAATAAGTTTCAAGAGAGACGTTGGGAGTTGATCTTGTTAAGATTTTCAACCTCTGTGTAAAAACTTTATCCAAGACGTCTTTCTCATACTAGGTATATATCTACCAAGATATTGGAGTAGACTTAAGAGGTTATGTCAATTTTCCTTGAGTCTTGCACTAAGAAACTCTAATTGACTCTCTCTATAATTTGGCTTTGACATGATAGTTCTGCTTTGGAGACTGAGTACGAATCAAAAGCTGAGTACCTTTAGCTCATGTCTTTAGAGTTTGAGTTGTCACTAGAAGTTGAGATACCAAGATCCGAGTCATCACATTTTGATCCTTCAGATTCTGAATCTTCTAACTTCTCTTCATATGTTCTTATCAGGGTCAAAACCAAGTTGATTTTTAAGTTTGTGATCATGCAAACGCGAATATATGTTAGTATACCTAATTATTTTTTAAGTACTTTGTTATTACCAAAACTCAAGAGATATGAACAATTTTGTTCCAACAATCCCTCCTGAGAATTTATTTTTAATAAAATAATTGCATCAAGTATTGTAGTATTTAGGCAAAATACCCTTTTTTGTCCCTTAAGTATATCCCAGGGTCCATTATGGTCCCTTATCTTAAAAAAGTGTCAAAGTGGTCCTTTAATTGTACAAAAAGGTCCACGTTAGTCCTTTCCGTCCATTTTTTCAAACGGCGTCAATTTTTTGTCTTGGTGGCATCTGACGTGGCTCATGTTTGTACGCGTGGCACATGACTTGGCAACATTCATATTTAAGGTCATTAATAATTTGAAAAAACATTCCAAATTTTTTGCTTTAGACTAGATTCGAACCCAGGACTTCTTGCTTGCAAGCAATATCAAATTTCCACTACACCACTTTACAATTGATGTTTATTGTTTCATTCAATTTTATTACCAAGTTTATTATTTCTGGTGTTCCAAAGTCATTTCCCCAAAGCCCAAAGTCATTGATTCGGTAACCTGAAATCACTCATAATCTCTGCTCAAAAACTCACAACCTCCATTGTAACTAACCTCCAAACCTGCAAACGCATTCACCAGCATCAAAACTTCAACCCTTGCACCACACTCATAACCCCTCTAGTTAACCTCATAAAAAACACTTCCTGCACACCAGCAAAACAACAACAGACGCAGCAACTACAACCCAGTGCATCCTCTCGGACAGCTTAACACTAACAATACACACAACAGAACCAGACAGAAAACAACAACAATAACACGTTCAGAACCTAGTACTATGTGATGCGACTATCAGTTGAATTTGGGGCTAGATTTCAGATCAATGGTGTTTAGGTTGAAGCCAAGATAAGCTGAATTATTGTTGTTGTTCGGTCGAGTGAAAGAACCGAACAATAAATCTTCACCTTTTGTAAGACCTTCTTTCGCTTCCATTCTTGAAACTATTGAGATCGATTGTTTCAATCGCCGTTCTATTCCTACGTTGAGAATTTTTTTCATTTTCCATAACAATGGGAAAAGAGACATGAATCTTCCAGAGCTTAACAATGCGGCTTCTTCGAAAGCGCGTATGAAGGAGGCATTTGCGGTGGTTCCGTCGCCGCCGAGACATCCATGGTCAACGTTGAAGGCGAGTTTACAAACATTATCGAATGCAAAACATTCTAAAAGATCATGCAAATCAAGGATGTTGTTTTTCCACGATGAAGTTTCTTAAGGACTTCGTGTTGAGAGAGAGCGTCGATTGAGAGGATGAGATTTTGTGAGAGAAGAAAGTGAGAACAACGTGAGGATAGAGAGTCCAGAAAGAAATGTGGATCGGTCAGAGAGAGAAGGAAGGAATTTTAACTGAAGTTATTTCCTTGTTATCGTGTTTGCAGAAAATTGAAATAGGGAAAGATTTGGAATGGCTGTTAGGGTTCCTCTTTGAAATGACGAGCAAGTGCAAGATTTGTCGCCGACCATCTTAGTCCATCCGGAGGACTAGATCCGCTCTGACCAAAGATCCTCGTGCTCAAATCATTGATTACTTGACATCATTCTGGAACTCGCGTTGGCGCGATACTACATTGCTATGATCACGGTTGGTGACGATTTCAGTAGGCCTCTCTATACTACTAGAGATGCTGTAAGTTTCATCGCTGATAAGAATCGTCAACTTTACAAACCAAAATCTGTATTTTTTCGCCGGTGGGGAGGATTCTCTTCGAGAAGTATGGAGAGATTGATGAAGAAAGTGTTTCAAGATATTGTTTTTTGGTTGATTCTTGGGGAAGTTGTATGACATTTTTATTATGAATTTGGGGATTTAGGGTTCATGTTGTTGAAACCCATATTGAAGAACCCAGATTGAAGAATTCAATTATATTTAATGTGTGAAATTTATCAGAAAATGTTGAGTGAATTAGTGGTAGCACACATTGCCTAGCAACCTCTCTAACCAGGGTTCGAATCCTTGGTTTGACAAAATTTTAGAAATTGTTTTAGGAACTCTTTTAATTCTAGAAATTATTTAAGATAAAAATAAATAAAAAAGAAAATTAAATAATACGTGGAACTTAATAATGGGCATGTAGGATGCCACGCAAGTAAAAGTTGATGGAGTTTATGAAAATTAGACGGAAAGGACTAACATGGACCTTTTGGAACAATTAAAGGACCACTTTGACACTTTTTAAAGATAAGGGACCAGAGTGTACCTTGAGGTATAGTTAAGGAACCACAAAGGATATTTTGCCAAGTATTTATCACTATTTTAAACATGAATAGAGGGTTTTGAATAGGAAATCATTACAAAAAATTAATGGTTAGTTTATGAGTATAAAAAAACTAACTTATTTACATTGGTATATCATAAAAAATAGAAAGAAAATATTATGGTCATAAATTGAATTTGGAATCAATCTATATTATTTTTAATATCTTTCGATTTTATATCTTAATAACTTAATTAATCTAATAGTAAAATAACAAAAATGTGCATGTTAAGAAAAAAATATACAAAAAAAATATTTTTATATAATAATTTATTGATTAGAAATTTTGATATTTTGTTTTAGTATATAAAGTGTTTTGAATTGTGATATTGAACCCCTAATATGGTGTTGTAAGTCTCTGATGTAGTGGATTGTAGGGATTGGATCTGCAAGATTAACATTCCAATAACCAAGTTAGTTAATGAGTCTAAAAAAGGATAGACTGGAGTATGGGAAATATGAGCCTACCTTAGGTCTTATGCATGTTAAAATATTTATACCCGTGGATATGGTAGTTGTTAGGCATCTTTGGCGTAATAAATGGGTCTCTCTTTATTTGGTCTCTGGTCGAACTAGAATAATTTCCTATAATGCTTATTGTTAAGTGAAGAACTAGAAGTGTTCCAAAATCTATGTCGGCCTAATGTTGTAAGTTACACGTGAAAGATATTTAACTTGTATGACTTACGAGGAGTAAAAAATAGGCTGGAAGGTCAGGGTCTGACACTTCACTTAGGATGTTTGAGTGTAATTGAGTGTTGTGGTATTGCTGAGGCGAGATATGGTTATTGAATATCATCTTGTCACCTTCATTTCATCCGGGTCATTATTTACTTGAGTCACTTCCATATATAAGGATCAAATATCTTGGTGAAAGGGTTTTTGCTCTCAATACCAATTGGATCATACTTGTTCTTTTTAACAAATTGCTCATTCCTTTTTGTATTTTTGGCAACCTTTGGTTACATTGCCCCCTTTTCCTTATCGGAGCAGTGTGTTTCCTGAGTCATCTTTGACTTTTCCTTCTTCTACTTGATTCTCTTTCTTGATCTATCTATATCCCATCTACCATTTTCAAACCTTGAACTTTATTGCATAATCTCCATTTCCTTTAGCTTTTGATATGACAATATAAATTATCTCTCTACTACTTCGAGAAGTAACTCCATGATCATGATTTTTTGTCACTAATGGGATCAGACGCCTTAAATGACTTGAGCAAGCCCTCTCAAGCGCATGTTCGCCATGATTTGGACCTAGTGGTTATTTCTGATTGTTATTAATCTAGTGATGTTTCTACTTAAAACATATTTGAAAATGTTTTTTTTATGAATCTTCTTCCTCTTTTTATGATTAGAGTGATGGAAATTTTGCTGGTGGTATTTGTAAGTATGAAATGCGCCTAAGAGGGGGTGAATTAGGTGTTTAAAAATATTATCGGTTTTTTTATGAATACTTGTACTAATTTTTCTGGTTTCGTATATGAAGTTTTTATAAGTGTTTCTTTCCTTTTGGTTATGGTGTGATGAAAACAATAAATGCAGAAAAGTAAAGAACACAAGGATGTATCCTGGTTCCCCTCACAGTCCGAGAGTACTCCAGTCCCCTTACAACATGCAAGAGATTTCACTATAGTCGAATTACGTACAACTATTCACACAATGGTGAAGCCTACTATCTAACTTTGTAGGGAGACCAAAGGCTCTTAACACCTTTAAGATCTAACAACACTAAGTGCAAGAAGAAAAATCCTCTTGATACAACTTGTTTCTAACAATCCTGGACAACAAGAATACAACAAGTATGTTTGAATTTTTACAAGAGATTTGAAGTTGTAGCACAATATATCAATCTTGGATTGATCTTCTTCTTCAAGCAAAACAATTCTCAATAATGGATGCAAGTGTTCACAATGATAGTATGAAACTTAGAATAATTTTTCAATGAAAAATAAGTATGGAAAGTCTCACAAAAATTATGATGTAAAATGTGACACCCCAAATAATTCAATTATTAAATGATTAGAATTTTAATTATTAATTTAATTAGAAGTTTAATTATTAGTATTTTTGAATTATTGAATTTAATTTAATTAATTAAATAGGATGGAAGTGGGGGTGTGAGGTGTGATGTGGAGGGTGTGAGGAGTAAAATACTCTACTCATACTAACTATTTCATTATTATTATTTTGGGAATAATAAAAGGAAGAAAATAAAGGAAAAGAGAGAAATTTGAGAAGTTCATCATACGTGCAATTGAGAAGAGGAAGAGAAAAGAAGAAAAAGTCAAAGCGTCGGAATTCGAAGAATCATGGCAAGGTAAGGGGTGATTTCATTCAGTTATGATGCCTTATGGATTTTGGGATTCAATTGAACAGTTGAATATGTTAGGAAGTTTGAATTAGAAAATCTAGGTTTGTAGAATTATCCCTAAATGTGTCGAATTATAGGAATTGGAACCGTTAGTGGGTTATATGATTAATGGGAATGATGAAATTATGATATGTGTTGTTGTATTGGTGTTTATTAGTTGAATTCTGGTGTTGTTAATGACATGATTCATATGGAATGAAAAGGAACGAGTTGGGATACATGATGTTGTCAAAAGTTGCAGATTTAGGTTCTGTAGGTCGCAGGAACCGGGTTCCTGGTACAAAAACCAGGGAGAAGGAATTCTGGGTTGTTGGGAACCGGTTACTCTTAGGGAGGAACCGGGTTCCCAGTTAAAATTTTACAAAGAAATCCACATTTTTCTGTGGGAACCGGTTCCCTATCTGGAGGAACCGGGTTCCCCATACAAAATTCCAGAGGCGTGAGGGGGAAATAATGTATTGAATTGTTCTGTTGTTTTTAGAAACGTATAATGCATTTTATATTGCGATGAAATCTCACCATTACTTTAATGATTTCAGATTGAAGTTAGCAGCTCAGAAGTTGGTAAGGATGGCTTATAGAGCTATGCTATTTTAGTTATTCGTGTGTCAGTGTCATGCTCTGATAGTTGTAACACTGGGGAACGCTTCGCTGAGAGTTTTATTTTATACTCTATTGTTCTTTGATTATTTTTTTGGGAATAATTATGAAATTGAGTTTATTCCGGTTTTGTTGGTATTTTTCCGCTGTGTAGAACATGATGTTGATTTTAATTATTTAATAAGTTCTTCAGTGAAGCATGACTACTGTTTATGAGATTTTTATATTTAATTTGAATTGTGACATCCCTTATTGCACGTTACTCTGATTTAGTTATTATATTCGCGGGGTATTTTTAGAATGGGTGTTACATAAAACACTTGAGAGTATTTGAAAAATAGAGAGTTTTTGTATGTAGAATTGTTAATTGAAGAAGGTGAATTAATTCTGAAAAATCTGCAGTATTTATATGTTCTAAAACACCTTTACAAACATGTATAATAATATGAATAGATGCCATGATTCATGCTAAGTATCCCATAAAAAATCTGCTTGAAACATAAAAGTATTTTTCACACAGGTTCAGTGGTAAACGATTCCCACCTGGGAGAACCCGGTTCCTACTGAGCCAACATTAAAAAAAAATTTGAAATTTAACAAAGGGGAACCGGTTCCCTCATAGGAGAACCCGGGTTCCCAATATAAAATCCAGGGGCGTGAAAAGCTGGGAGTTGGGTAACCGGGTTCCCATATGGGGTAACCGGTTCCCAGTGCATTTTTTTTCAAAAAAATGTTTTTCAAAGGTGTTCAAACTTGATTTTGATACGTAAAATATTTTTAGCAATTTTATGGCATGCATGAATCATTATGTGAACACTTGTATGCATATAGAGAGATTGAATGCATAACCTTTTGACATTTTATTTTGATTCCACAATGATTATTCAAGACTTGATTATTATGATGATTTGAGCCATTTCTTTTTGCAATCAAATTCTTCATTGTAAACTTGTCTTCATCAAAACACTTTAGGAGGCAAGCTTGATTTTACATCTTGATTTCACAGTATTATATTAGATAGAATTACTCCCACTCTCCTGGGGATTATTGTTGATCCAGTCATATATGTTATCCATTTGGCTTCTGTTGGGATTATTTCCTGAGATAAACGAATACTTCAATATTTTATCAACACACATAGAATTACACAAGGTTATGATCTTTGTGAGGCCGAGATTAGGTTTCATATGGAATATCTCAATTTGTCAAGCTCTGGTGGTTAGTGTGGTCTACTAATTGAGGCTTTGACCAATCTTTCATTTTGAGAGTCTACTAACACTAACTTGTATCCTTGTATGTATCAAAACTTGCTTAGGACTTTATCTATCTTTGATAGCATGGTCAAAGTGGATGGTGCTCTTATAGAAGTAGGTATGTCGCTTGATTGGGCGATTGTCCCCGTGGATTATGATAAGAGGATTTTTAGCGATTTCAACGGGTGTTCCATCCCCTTCTACGAGTGTTTATTCACATTGTTGAACTTTGGGTTTCCTTTTAACGAATTTATAGCAATATGTTAAAGCATTTTAAAATTGCACATTCTCAATTGCACCCCCAACACTTGGATTTTCATGAAGGTGTTCTAGTTTTTGTGAGTATTGAAGTTGGAAATCGTAATTGAATATTTCTTTCCATCTCTTTGTTGTGGAGCGTACTTCCCTAGACAAGCTTCAAAATCATGATTTATTTCATTGCAGTAAGAGATCGAGCATTTTAGTAACTTTTTAAAGAATTAACAAGATTTCAAGGATCATTTCATTTTTTTTTTAGCCCCTAGACCCTAGAGGCTCACCTCACCTTCTAATGGATCCTTAGGAATGAGCCTGTAATGCTTGATTTATTCCTTATTGGGAAATCTATTTGTGGCGTCTGGATTCAAAAAATTGGACCTAAAAGATAATGTACACGAAATTGTATTTTTAAATAAATTTTAATTAATATAATATATACTTATAAGCAAATATGTGCATGTATGCTAGTCTGAGAATACTACAATTTTTTATTATTATCAATATTTAAACTTTTTTTAAATTTTTTTCCCTTATTAACATCAACATAAAAAAATGTGAATAAAAAAATAAATAAATAGAATTTCATTTCAAATAAAAATAATAAAATTTATAATAAAATAATATTTTATTTTTATTAATATATAAATTAAAATAAATATCATACAAATAATACGATAAAATATATACATAATATTTATTGATTTTTTTAAAATATTAAAATATATAATAATATGTAAGATTTTATAATGTAATACAATTTAATTTGATTTGCAAAATACAAACTATTAATTAAATTGAAATGCACAATTTTATTAAAAAATAGCTCAAATACATTTAAATTTTTTTATTTAATTTGATTCAATTAATGGTTTTCAGTTCGGTTTTAACGTCCTTAAATTGAAGTATAGGCGCATCCATTATGTATATTGACAAAAATGAGTGGGATGGCATACATAAATGGATTTGGTCATCTTGATGATTTGGCACTTGGCTGCTTCAACAATATTGACTTCTAATCCAGTTGCCATAGAAATGAAACATAGACCAATTGTGTGGAATTTTCTTCCATAAAAGAATAATATTAGGTTATATATAATGATTTTATTATTTAATATTTTTTATATTTTAATTATCTTCTCCTTCTTCCATCTAATAATTTAATATATATTTAACTTTTAATTAGTATAATGATTTTGTTTAATAAAATTCAACATTCTAAAATTCTAAATATTCATAACAACTAACAAAATTTTGTAAAGCATTTTATGGGACTCCACTTTTTTCTCATTCAACATATTATATATTTTCAAAATTAAATAATTTATTTCATTTTCAACACTTCATTACAAATAACTATTAAATTTTTTTCAACACCCAATTATACATAACTTGTAGTAAGAAAGAAGCAACGTCACTTCGGCTGCACTCTTTAGAATTTTACTCTACTCAAAAGTGAAGACGATTTTGGTTTTGAGAAAAACTACAAAATCAAATTTAGTTAATAAAATAAATAAGGGTAACTTTTAATCTCTTTTGAAAAAAATATCGCATGATTTAGTCTCTATTTTGTCTATACTTTGTTTGATGATAAAAGAAAGAGGAAAGTGAAAAATAGATTAAAATAGAAAATAAAAGACTTACTTAAAATTTAGTCTCTTGACTAAATTGTTTGATGATAGTAAGTATTTAAGTATTAATCATAGATAATATTATCTTAAGTATAAAAGATGTTAAGTTGATGGATGAATATTGACGTATAAATGAAAAAAGTATTAGTAACTTTATAATTTTATTTATTTATTTATTATTAAGATTTATAATTTTTTTAATGAATATTTAATAATTTTTACCTCCTATTAATTCATCATTTATTATTTATGTTTAAAAAATTATTAGTAACTTTACAATCTTAAATTTATTCATTTATTTAATGAGTGAAAAATAATTCAATATATAGTAAAAATAAAAAATAAATGTTAATAATAAATAAATAAAATTAAGAAAATATTAACTAAAAAGGTAGTTGAATTGAATACAATCATTTTCTTATTTAATAGGACTACTTTTGTTCCTATTTACATATCACTTTTTATTTTTTATATTCTATTGATGATACATCATGATATTTTTAATTTTTGATATTACTATTTTTCTTATATTATTCTTAACAATTAACTATTATATAATAGGTTGTCAAGAATATAATAGACATCATTGAAATTTTAAAGTGGTTAGTATATATAAACAAAACAAAAATATATAAATTTTGTTATATTTAATTAATAATATTATTTATTTTTCCACAGTATTTTTTATTATTTTATTTATTTATTTATCTTTTTTTAATAAATAATTAAGATATTATTTAATACATTTATAATTTTCTAATAAAAAATAATTTTATTCACAGATTCAAAAATTGATATAACACAAACGATCGCGATCCAACAAACAAGACAACAAAAAATCAACCAAACACACAATACTTAAGACAAAAGGAGTTTACACTTAAATAATACATTTATAATTAATAATTAATATTGAGTTAAACTTTGAAATTAATAAGAAAATTTAAAAAATGTTAAATCACATGTGAGAGGTAGTTTTTAGAAACATTATAAATTTGTTATCAAACCAGACAAGGCATAAACAAACATATTTGACAATCAAACAATATAAAAAGGTTAGAAAACAAACAAAAAGAAGGAAATATCTATTTTAATTATATATTATTTCCTTTTTCTTTTCTTTCTTTTTAATAAATACTAAGTTTATAATTATTATGTGCTTTATTTCAATTTCATATTAATTTATCAGTGATATAATTATCTTCTTGTGCATCAAACAAGTCTAAGTATTAGTTGGAATTAAATATTATTGTGAGGTTGGTATATCTAATCGTGACATAAGTATTATGTTTGATTAAATTTTTGTGAGTTGCAACTTCACCTAAAATATTAATTATTAAAGATGATAAATAGAGCAAGGACAAGGTTTGAGTGACTTTGGTATAAGGTAATTTGGTAACTTTAGCCAATATATTTTTCTTTCTCATCAATATAATATTTATTATTTATTTATTATTTTATTTTTTTAATTAAAGTCACAAAGTTACTGTAACAGTAAAGTCATTAAAGCCAAATTCATAGACTAAACAGGTTATGTGACCATACAAGATTAATGCAAAAATTAACCACATGAAAAAGAAAAATAATTCAAATGCCTCCTTAGTTATTTCTTAGTATAATTATCAAATGTTAGTTTATTTAAACTTTACAATAGTTGCATAACCAATCAAATTATGTCACATGTATCTTTTTTTATACTTTATATTGTTTGCTTATCTAATCGCAAATATGACCTCACCACCTTAATTTTGTAGAAGTTAAAATAATCTATGTGGAACAATATTTTCACTTATCACTTGTGAATTTTTTATGGCACAAATTATATTACACATGTTTTTTTTAGTAGAATGGGACCGAATTAAACTTCTTTAACATACTCAATTGGAACCAATGTAGCTTTCAAGTATTTTTCCCTTAGGTCTAGGTCCACATAATTAATAGCGTGGGTATTTATCTAGATAACGGGTATTGAAGAGTAATCAATATTAGCCTTATTTCGTTTAGAAAAGACTCGAATTCACAGTCTTCTGTTGATCACGAGTCACTATAGTAGGTCAAAATATAGTGAATACTTAGATTTGTCAAGTTATTTAGGTTTTGTCTCCGTCGGTCACGAGTTACCTGTCGGTCGAACCTGAACTATTGTGTGGAAAGTCGTTGTACTTATTACCTTAGTCTTAGGAAACCGTTTCTTAGGCAAGGATTTCGACAGAGTTAGTACAATTTCACAAATCTTAGCACATGACTTAAGATCAACTGGTCGATCTTACGAGTGACTCTTAGTTTTAGGACTTTGGGAGGACCAACGGTTGTTTACCATTTTCCATAGTAAACAACAATGTAGTTAATTCTTTGCAATGGAAAAAAATTAATTAATTACTTCTGGATTTTGGCCATGAGCCAATAAACCTTAAGCATGAACCTACCTCTGATGGAATAAGCATGTTTGGTAATCTTAATGCTAACCATACTTTATGGAACATTCTTCTCGTAATCTATAACTTATCCGTGTGGTTGTAGTGAAAATATACGATGTGTTTTATGATGATTTCGAGCCCAAGACAGCCACAAAATGACATAGATGTTTATCTATGTCCATTGAGTTTCTAGTGGGAGGAAGACGTTGATGTTAATGGTGCGTATCAGTTAAAAATTTTAAGATGTGTGTCGTGTTTTTAAGCACAATCAATGACTTTTGTGCATACAAATTTTTTTTTGGGTACAACATTAAGGGATATAGAGTATGTCATATATGTGAAGCTGATACATGCTACAACCAACTAAAGAATGGAAAAAGTCAGTTTACCTTGGGCATCTAAAATTTTCAAGACTCAATCACCCATATCTTAGATTGCAAAATGCTTTTAATAGATAACATCGAAACTCATCGTCCGAAAATCCACCTCATCATGTCAAGGTTCTTGTTTTCTTCCTGTGAAAAAATAATATACTGTCTCTGAATTTTCTATGTCAGTATATCAAATACTCTTTCATTTCATTCATGAATCATAATCATAATCATAAATTAATCATAGTAATACATGCATTCAATTATTGTATGAATAATCTTAATTTCAGTAACGTCACTCGCTCATATTGTTTTTGGATCTTAATTTCATTCAGTTGTTCTAGATGCCATAACATCTTGTCTAACATATGTTTGTGATACATGTTTTTCTAAATGAAACACGTTTTATCAAATTGTTGCCAATTATAAAATCACTGACCTAACATGCATGATTCCAATAGCGACAATCATGCATGTCGTGATCGCCACGTTGCCAATGTAACCGCATTGCGATTTGCACAAAAATGATGCCAAGCTCCGCCCACCTCAACCCTCTATCTAGATCACGTCCACCCAAAACCACCAGATGCAGTCACCGCACCTCTGGGATCAACAACGACTTTCAACTTCTGTTGCGGCTAATACCTCTTCTCTAGCCAGGTACTATTTCCATTTGTATTTATTCGGATGACATACTTTTTGGATCATGTTTGATTTAGAACAAAGAAGAAAATGTTTAGCTTGAAAATAAATGGGAAGAAGAAGCATAAATGAAAAAATACAAGGTTTCAATAAATTTCTCTTCAAAACCAGAGAAAAATTACGGTCGTTGTCAATAGACAACCAGAGAATAACACTATGTGAAAATTCTTATAGCGTATAATATATCCTCAACTACCCCAAACCCACAGTACACCTACATCCTCCAAAACAAGAGTATAAGAGAACAAAGAAAGTCAAATACAAGTTTAAAGTGCTTTTGATTGGTGCATCTTGTAACGAAGAACTTGATGTGAGACTTCTTCAACATGTATATTTTCAACCGACTTCAACAATCTCCACATTAATTGAAAATAACACATAAACTTTCATTGTCTTTACCGACAATCATACTCCACCATAAAGAGTATCAACATGTATATTTTCAATCAATCTCAACAAAAATTGCTATTATATACATGTATTATTTTTTGTTTTTTGTTTGGACAAGTTTTGTTTTTCATTTATAATAAAAAACATTTATTTTTCTATTTATATAAATGTTATATTATATGTTATTGCACAAATGATTAATGAATTGTATGTTCTTGATCTTGAAATATCAATCTATAACATTAATAATAAAAGAATGAAACCTAACGAGTTAAATGTGACTTATCTTTGACATTGTCTCTTAGGCCACGTATTAAGAGACACATTTCAAACTATAAATATGCATTATAATTTTTGATTATAAATCACATGAGACATGTATATCTTGTTTACTAAAAAAGATGACAATGTCCCTATTCTCAGGAAAATGTTAAAATGCTATTGATCTTTTCACCCTCATACGTACAGATTTTATGGACCACTAACACATCATCTACAACAAGTTTTCAATAATTCATCACATTTATTCATGATTACGATAGATATTGTTATATGTATTTAATGAAACACAAATATGAATACTTTGAAAAAAATTAAAAATTGAAATACAAAACCAACCACATAGGAATATTATTCAACGAGGTGTAGGAAGTAAAATAATGTGTGGGTAGTAAGTAACCTTGATTAATTAAAGGATAGATCTGTAAACAAAAAAAAAACAGCCCAATTTGAAAACAAGAGAAATAACATTTACCACCAAATACTCTCTCTCCTCGGTGCCGCCTCCGACAACATATGTCGTCAACGCTACCATGTACCACCTGATCCTCACCAACCCAGGTCGAGGATGTTGTGTTTAACATCGGAACTCATCGTCCCAAAATCCACCTCATCATGTCAAGGTTCTTGTTTTCTTCCTCTGAAAATTAATATACTGTCTCTGAATTCTATGCCTATATATCAAACACTCTTTCATTTCATTCATGAATTATAATCATAATCATAAATTAATCATAGCAATACATGCATTCAATTATTGCATGAATAATCGTAATTTCAGTGATGTCACTCGTTCATATTGTTTTTGGAATGAGATGAGTTCCTGTTAATCCAGAGCTCGTATCAAGTATTGTTCCTGTCAGAAATCGAACTCAGTATTCTCCGAATGTTTTTGGATATAAAGGATATAAATATTAGCTTTTATAACATAATCTCTCATATGATAAGAGCTTCTTGAAAAAAAAAAGCTAAAATTTTGCATCTTAGCTTTGTTTGAGACTTTGAGTTTCAGCATATGAAGACTAAATGTTCGATCTGTTATGCAGGCTTCTTGCTAGTGGAAATATTAGAAGGTTTGTACAATCTTTTCCCCGGAAACAGAATAACGGAAACCTCGAAGGGTTCTACCAAACGGGGCACCCTTACTCGACATACAAATTTTTCTCATACATTGGAGTTGTACAGAAAGGACAGACTCCGTTTATGTTATTTAAATCAAATGTTAAGCTGTTGACGAATAGTAATGCGAGGAGCTTGTATACTCTCCCTGCAAATAGTGTAAAATACCAGCGTAGTCGAGCTCTTTGGAACATGATGCGGTTTCATAAAGGGCCTGCTTTACATCCGGTAGGTCAATTTACCCGTGCTGTAAGTCTAGCTATCGTTAAATCGAATTTTTTTGTCCATGGTATGATTGCTGTCATAGTAAGTGCATGGACGCAAGGTAAATTAGTGAAGCAAGCGTTCGAAAAGGATTTGTTGTACTTACACGCAAATGGTGGACGTGTATATTTAACATCAGCAATCTTGGAACTGTTTGAGATGTTTATCTTGTTTCTAAGGGCTGTGTATTTACTGATTTTGTTCACTCCTTGCATAGCTATGGCTCCTTTAGTACACTATTTAGGCGTTGAGTTTAGAAAAACGTGGATTCGTGTTGTACGTCTTACACTCGCTGGGCTGGGCGTTCATTAAATGGGGTCAATGGGCTGCAACTCGACCCGATCTATTTCCGAGGGATCTCTGCGGTGAACTCTCAGAATTTCAAACCAATGCACCATCACATAGTTTTGGTTATAGCAGAAAATGTATTGAAAATGCGTTTGGCCGCAAGTTAAATGAAATATTTGAAAAGTTTGAGGAGGAGCCGGTAGCTTCGGGTAGCATCGCTCAAGTTCATCGAGCTACACTAAAGTACAAGTACCCTGGTCAGCAAATCAAGAAGCCTGTTGTTGTAGCAGTGAAGGTCCGACATCCGGGGGTTACTGAAGCAATTAGAAGGGATTTCGTTATTATCAATCTTGTTTCGAAGATTTCGTGTATTGTTCCTAATTTGAAGTGGTTGAGATTAGATGAAAGCATACAGCAATTTGCTGTTTTTATGATGTCTCAAGTTGATCTTTCAAGGGAAGCGGCTCATCTTAATCGTTTTATCTACAATTTCCGGAGATGGAAAGACGTTTCATTCCCGATACCTCTGTACCCCCTAGTGCACCCGTCTGTTTTGGTAGAAACCTATGAACAAGGCGAAAGTATTTTGCATTTTGTTGATGAGCTCGAAGGACACGAGTATATAAAAAATTCTCTTGCTCATATTGGAACACATGCTCTTTTAAAGATGCTTTTGGTAATATACTCTGAATTCTCATGTGATTTGTGTTCTTTTCTTTTTGTCTCTTTGAAGCTCTTAATCGAATCTTTTTCCAGGTGGATAATTTTATTCATGCAGACATGCATCCGGGAAATATTCTTGTTCGTATGGCGAAAAAGAAATCACCACCTGCTGTACAGCTCTTCAAGTCAAAGCCTCATGTCGTTTTCCTTGATGTAGGCATGACTACCGAACTTTCTAAGAGGGAACGAGAATCTCTACTCGAATTCTTTAAGGCTATTGCACTTCAAGATGGCCGCGGTGTTGCAGAGTGCACACTTAGATTATCGAAGCAACAAAATTGCCCTGACCCAAAATCTTTCATCGAGGTACAAATGGTTTCTGCACTGTTCCATACTTGTTTCGGCATCCACCTATTATTTTTTCCTGAATTCTCCTCCATCATTTAACAGGAAGTTGATAAATCATTTAAGTTATGGACGTCCTTAGAAGGCGAAGCTGTTCACTCAGGCGACCGTATGCAACAATTGCTTGAGCATGTTAGGCAATGTAAAGTCAATATAGACGGGAATATTTGCGCTGTGATAGTGACTACATTAGTTCTGGAGGTAAATTCTGCCTTTGAATAAATCATATATCAGAGGATGCAGAGCTCTGTACTAAATGGCTCTTTGTGTTGCTGCTTATAAACATGAACTAATTTTCGAATGTGTGTTGCATTTAGGGGTGGCAACGGAGACTTGATCCCGATTATGATATGCTGCACGCGTTGCGGACGCTGCTATTTAAAGCTGACTGGGCAGAAGAGTCTCTAGCTTATGCTATCGAAGGACCAGTGGCTCCATAGTTAAAATGCAGTGCTTTTGTAAGCTCCCCCGTATAGTGCAGGAAAATTTTGTTATGTATTAATGAAAATCGTATCATCCGATTCAAATTAAACTCCATTTAATCGGATTGAATCAGATTTTTTGGATTTAGACAGACTAGTTAGTAGATGTTCATATTGATTTAATCGAATTCACAATAAGTTTGATTTTCCCAGTCTCTAGTCATGGCACTGTAGGCTGTATTTGCTGATATATCAAATGGTAACATGATATTTCTCTTTGGATATTAACTTGTCAACTGCAGTGGTTATCATTATTGAGGTCTTAATCACTATTGCAGAGGATTATAATGAGGTCTTAATTGTACAATCCAAAAGGGTAATTGTTCACAATTACCTCAACCCAAACCTTTTGGACTAGGATGCTTGTATGGATATATATATTCATTGGTTCTCTTGAAGGTCACTGTGTTACTGCTTTAATTTCATGACAATGGCTGACTCCTTGTTTCTAAAATGTGATGTTATATGTAGAGAAGGCTCTTGATGAGGATGAGCAGTAGTTGCTTTGTAGTTCCATATGGAAGCTAGTATATAACACCTCTTATTTTGTTCCGATGTATTTTGCTAAACGTTTAACTCAACTTGTTGGATTATTATTATCAAGGCTCTGAAATTGTGACATCAGGGCCGAATTTTGTACTTTAAGATTTTATGTTTGATTCCTATGGTCGGAACATTATTTCCATTTGAATGGATTCTGTTTTTGTTAATATGAGTGCCTTCCTAATTATTACCCTTCTTATTCCGCAATGCCTATTATGTTAAATTTAAGAAAATAAATTGGGTTTTAGGATGTCACAAAGCGCATATGAAATTATTAATCAGCGTAACAGTGAGTAGGAGAGAAATAAAAATTTAAGAAAATAAATAAATAAATTGGGGTTTTAGGATGTCACAAGGCGCATATGAAATTATTAATCAGCGTAACAGTGAGTAGAAGAGAAATAAAAATTTAAGAAAATAAATAAATAAATTGGGGTTTTAGGATGTCACAAGGCGCATATGAAGTGAGTAGAAGAGAAATAAAAATTTAAGAAAATAAATAAATAAATTGGGGTTTTAGGATGTCACAAGGCGCATATGAAATTATTAATCAGCGTAACAGTGAGTAGGAGAGAAATAAAATGTGACTTGACTTAGGTTTCCTCATTTGTGGGACTTTAGTGAAAGAGGGACCTCACAAAACCTTTTAAAAAATTATACATAATTTTATTTATAAGTTTTATTTACACAACTATACATAATTGATGCCAGCAGTCGTGCATTTAAGTTTTGCTAACTCTTACAATTAGTTTCACTACAAATTTACTTATATAATATTTTCCAACTGCCAATGTGGAACATAATATAAATCTCTAGACTATATTGAAAAATGCCACACCACACTCGCTTTCAAATGCTAATAACAACATAAAAAACTTTAAGTATGTTGTCCAAAGGAAACATAAAAAATGAAAAAGAAAGGCGAATAATTATTGTTAAAGATGTCAAAAGTTAACAAAAGCTATATTATTCAGTGAAATCATGTACCCTACTTGGTTGCTAAATGTGGTGATGGTTAATAAATCTTTAAGAAAATGACGTATGTGTATGTGTGTGGACTTATTTGATCTTATTCAAGCATGTCAATATCTCTACTCATTATCAAACATATATTTCATAGATGTGTATTTAGGGTACAACCAAATCAAGATGTTATGCATCCAAAATGGTGTTCATGACTACCAGTTGCAACTATTAGTATGAAATAATTCCATTTGGTCTCAAAAACGCTAGAGCCACCTATCAAAGGTTGATGGACACCGTCTTTGTAAATTAGACCGTCTTTGTAAATTAGATTGGTTGTAATTTTGAAATTTATATAGATGACATGGTGGTCTAAACTTATGAGGAGAAAAACTATTTTAACAATCTAAAAGACACTTTAGCATCAATTAAAAGGAATAACATGTGCCTTAACCCAATCAATTGTTCTTTTGGAGTGAAAGTTGAAAAATATTTAGGATTCATGTTAACTAGAAGAGGAATTGAAGCCAACCCTAACAACTGTCAAATTATAATTGATATGAGAAGCCCGACGTCAATTTAAAAATTTCAATAATTGACAGGAAGGAATGTAGCCCATTCCATATTTCTCTCATGCTTAAGTGATAGGTCGTTTAATTTTTTTTCTCAACTTTAAAAAAGAGATAAAAATAAGAGTGAATTAAGAATTGCGAAGAAGCTATGTTGAAACTGAAAGTCATTTTAGAGTCTTTTTTTTTATATGAGATAAATTATGTGATTAACTAATTATTCTAATTTACACATGTTAGTCATCCTGATATCTTTATCTAAAGAAAATTTAAATAATCTTAAAATTTGTACAAACATAATATTTAACTTTTTATATAAAAAAAGAAATTTTAACTCAATTTTGTAAATAAAAAAAATAGATTTTGATTCCTATTTTTTTATAGTTTTGGTGTCTCCCTCCTTATTACAGTCGATTTTGCTAATGTGACAAAGTATACGTGGATAATTGTAATATGCAAGACATAAATTGACAATTTGGTTGACATGTCATATTAAAAATGTGTGTCTTGACAATATCTATTATTCAATAATTTAATATTATAGTATTACTAATATTAATTATTTTACTATAAATTTGCTACAATAACAGATTTAAGGATTTGTTAATCCATTTTTAGAATTTTATATGACACTTGTTCGTAAAGAATTGAAGAACGGCAACAATAACGGACACAAATCTAAAACATCCCCCACATCGCATCAAACACAAAACATTTTCCCTTCATTTTCTCATATCCTCAAACACCCTCTTCAATCATTAAACTCATCAACACATGGAATCCACAAAAACAAAACCAATTCATAAAAACAAAAGCAAACACCATTTGTTCAATTGTTTCAAATCCGACAATGTCGTCGACCAACCACCGCGCCGAAAAGAGAAAACTAGTGACCCGCTTCTTAGTTACATTGCCTTGGCCGAGAAGCAAGGTAGGGTCTTGCCTACCATTTTGTCGTCCATTTTAACAGCCGCCAAATGTGGCTCTGGAGATGGAACTCCGAGTCGGAGGAAAAAGATGGGTAAGCAAAGATCTCTTCGAATTCGCCAGGCTTTAATTGCGGCCTTGAATCATTCATCATTGGTACTTACTCTTTTCTCAGTACATTTACATTTCCATTCTATATTTCAATTTTTTCTTTTTTCTTTTTAAGAACGTGCAAAACGGACTATACATATGGTTCAAAATTTGCTAGGGTTAAACAGTAAATTTTCGTAACAGTTAAACTATAAAATATTTACATAGAATTTCTAAAAATTTTAAAATTTATGATATTCTTGTAGGGCAAGAAAATTATTAATAGAACTAAATCAAACAAGAACAAGAAAAGTTGGGGAAAATCAAGGTTGAGCGACAACATAGGAGGAGAAGGCAATAACAATATTGCGAACACAAATGATAAACAAGTACAAGAAAGAACCAATTCATGCACTAATCCATCATCTGATTCTTTACCAGCAATTACATCTTTTACATTATCATCTTCTACGAATTTAACCAGTTCACATGGGAGTCATCATGTTTCGGGTTCATCTTTTGATTTGAATGCAAACCCTTCGATGAATGGAATTGTGGTGAAGCACCAAGTTGGAGAGAGTAGAAAAAAGAGTTTCGGTTTGAACATGAGTTTGTGTTGGCATTTTATTATTAGTCTTTTGTTTTTTATTTTGTTGGGTAAGTTGTATACCTTTTTGTCGGAGAAAATGATGTAATGAATGAGAGGGATATGTCATATTTGTGAAGAAAACAATGAATTTGATTATGGTGAGGATGAAAAGTTGATCATGAAAGGTTTATATAAAAAAGAGTTTGAATGGAGGAAGTCCTTTGTTTTTGTTATATTTTTTATTTGTTTTATATTTTTGAGGTTTTCATCATTTCTTCTACAAAAAACAGTGTCTTTATTTTCTTTATATGGTGGCAAATGTTCTACACATGGAAAGAGACATATTAGAGTATAAGGAGGGATGAACAACATTATATTTGTTGACTATGTGAATCCAAATATAAGAAGGGATGAACTGTGGTTGTTGAAAACTGATGTCTAATTATAAAAAATTGGTTTATAAAATGTTCAAGTTAATTTTATAAAACAAACAAAGAATAAAAAATTGTACAGATGAAAGTAACAATGAAGAAGAGATAAAGAGAGATTAATAGAATGTAAAGAAAATAAAGTGATGGATAATACAACAATAAAGTGATGGATAAAATAAAATGATAAGGGAAAGAGAACATACACCAAATATTTATATAGGTTTGACCTAACCATTTGGCTTACTTTTGTCTCCAAGAGTTTCCTCTTGAGAGTTCTACCATAGATGTGATTTTTTCACAAGTTATGCTCACAAACCTTCTTACAATCAAATAAATATTTTATTTGGATAATATCACTAACCAAACAAGATATTTTAATAGGTGTGTGGTATACCTATGCGGGTAGGGGATAATTAGAGGCCTTTATAGTTAAGGGTGGTTAGGGCCTGCTCACGGTGGCGAGAGATCATATTTGGTGATGTTTAGAGTGATAAGAGAGGGCGAATCCACATCGCGTGAGAGGCTTTGTGTTTAAGAGTTATATTGGGTCAGTTGTGATATCTAATTTACCCTAGGAGACACAAGGTATTTATAGAGTTTCTTGGGCCTAGGGTTTAGGAAACTCTAAGATGCGGTAACCATTTCTCCTTGACAAAAGTGGACTATTGACTACCTACTTTATATGGATTTGTGAATTATTATGTTCGTGCAGGGAATCATGGGGCCAACAGTATTATACACATCCCTCCTAAAGGTGATACCCCCTACCACACAAAGATCTCTCCCAGGGCTATGCTTCATAGGACGGAAACCCACTTGAGGGCATGTGTCACCCTCACATGGGGATTTCCACAAATATATCACTACATGGAGCCTCAAGCACGAGGGCTTGAAAAAGGGAAGAGTGTTTTTTAGGATCTCTATGGATTAACCTTTGTGGTCAAGGGAAAGTCCCTCAATTGGGGGAAGTCCCTCATTTGAAGTTGACTCCTACTATAGAAGACGAATCCCTCATCCGGAGGTGGGTCCTTCAAGAAGGAGTGAGTTATTTCTTTTTTTTCCAGACGTCTATTGTGTATCCAAAGTGTTAGTGGTATATTTCAAGCCTCACTTGATTGAACTTAGAGACATCCAAACATCATTCAATTATGAAGACTTGAGTGCTTTGTGGAAGAGAAGTATGGGTAGCATTTAATGCAAATCATGTGGCTTTCCTGGGAAAACCAAATCGAATTTCTTTCTTACACGTCTCTTCCACGCGTAGGAACTTTTCCACTCCTTACAATGGTTATTCCATTGGATGGATACATGATTATTAACCGCTTTAAAATAAACTAGTTCATTTATTTGGGAAATCTTTTCCCTTTCTTCACTTTCAGATTCTTTGCTTTTGTGATGGCTTTTATGATGCCTTGTAGGGAATATATGAGCTTAAGGTAGTTTTAGAGAGGAAAATGTTTCTAGGTTCACTCTTCATCATAGGGCATAACCACTGTTGTCTTTCATCCTTCTCCTTACTTTCACTAGAATTTAATGGCTAGGAAGAAAATTAAATGTGCTCACGTTCGAGGCATTTCATCCCTATAATCAAACTTTGACATGATTAGTAGGTTTCATCGGGGTATTGGGCTTTCTAGTACATGACACGAGGAAGACATGATTATGGAATCCTATTCAGAAATGCAGGGAGTTAATTTGTCAACTGATGGTGAGTCATTTACTCCCAATTTTTTATTTTTAGCAGTTTGTTATCCATGAATTTGGGGTTCTGGTCCCTTTCACCTCGTTTGAGGTGAACTTATGGCAGTTATTAATGTTATGCCTTCCTAGATCACTCCCAACGTATGGGGCATGCTTAGGGATTTCTATATAATTTGTTGCAACTTAGGCATCATTCTTACTATTTGAGTGTTCATATCCGTTTTCAACATACAATTATTACCTACAGTGGCTGGATAATTCTTGATAGATAAAGACTCACATAATGTTATTTTACATAAGGTGTTGTCATCATCAAAACCAGCAAGCTCATATAACTATTACATAAAATTATGTCTGCAAGCACTTACATCCATATTCTCCCCCTTTTGATGATGAAAACACATCTATCAAATAGGTGGTAAAACATCAAATATATGAAAAGTTTGAGTAGTCAAAATCCCCATCACACATATAGAGAATATATCATAATCCTCGTGCACTTTTCAAAAAGTATAGGTGTGTGTGGTATCCCTACGCGGGTATAGTATACTCAGATGCATTTATAGTTAAGGGTGGTTAGGTCTTGCTCATGGTGGTTAAGTACCATGTTTGGTGACTTTTACGGTGGTAAGAGAAGGCCAAATCATGCAAGGTGAAAGACTCTATATTTAAGTATTATGTTGGGTCAATCGTAAAATGTTCTTTACTCCAAGATGGACAATGTATTTATAGAGTTTATTGGACCAAGGGTATATAAAACCCTAAGAGTCTATAACAGCTCCTCTATAACAACTCCTCTTGATTGGGGGAGATTATTGACTACCTATTTTCTAGGAAGTTATGGTATGACTCTGCTCATGTGCGATATAGTAGGGCCAACAGTATTATACACGTCCCTCCTAATGGAGAGACCCCTTGTCGCACAAATATCGCACCCAGGGTGATGCTTCATAATGTGGGAACCCACTAGAGGGCATGTGTCTCCCTTACTTGGGAATTTCCACAAATATATCACTACATCCCTTGAGAGTATACTTCTCTCCCATTAGAAATTTTAAAAATGTGGGAAAAAATAAAAAGATAGATAAAAGCACAAGCACATGGATCACAAACAATCATTTTAGAAATAAAACCAAGATATATTTAACTACCAAACAAAAACATCATTCATTAAGAAGGAATAGATTACAAAAAGGAAAATAATTAGAAGTAGAAAAGAGGAAAAAACAAGGAAAATGAAAATAAAGTAATCAAGCAAGGACAAATCGGTGTCCATATTATCATCACTAAGAAAGGACAACTCGGTGTCCACATTATCATCACTAAATAACTCAAGTGTTAGTCGTGTTCTAGTTTCAATAAGCTGTCACACTAGGTAAATAATCTTTTTATTTGTCTGGTTTTGCACTTTGTTGATGGTGTTGAGGAAAGATTTAGTATGAGAAGTATGAGTGACTCATAATCAAAATCCTCAAAATTTAAAGGTCCTTATTGTTGAGGTGCTTGTTGCTGAGATGGAACTTGTTGACTCTAAGCAACTTCATTTGCTTTGGGAGGTTTCATTTTAGAAGTATGAGTGACTCGTAATCAAAATCCTTAAAATTTATAGGTCCTCCTTTTAAGGTACTTTCTGTTGAGATAGAACTTGTTAACTATAAGCAGCTTCAATTGCTTTGGGAGGTTTCATTTTACAGTCATACTCGGTCAAGTGGACCATAGATATCACACATTCAAACAATAAAAGCATATATTTTATTATGTAACAGTGGTTAACTCATCATGATCTTCGTAGGTAATTTTAAAGAAAATTTTTACCTCTTCATCTAATTTTCCAAATGTTGATGTTTTTGATGATGCTTAATTTGATTCTATAGATGTTGTTTCTTTTTCTAATTCCCGAAAAAGTTTAGATAATTCTTCATCTAATACATTAAAGGATAGGTCCTCCTTTGATACTTAAAAGGATACTTCATATGCATCTTCATATGATTCTTTTGATGATAATTTAAATGATGATATAAATGATTCTTCATTTGATACTTTATGGGATGCTTCAAATGCATCTTTAGATGATGCTTACGATGAAACTTCAAATTATGCTAGAAATGATAATTATTCTTATGAATATTCTTTTTTGATCGTTTCTTCATATTGAAGTATTTTTATTAGCTCTTTGTTGTTTCTTCATAATTTTTGGCTTGTCCGACTTTCCCTGTAAATTAATAGCAATATTTATGTCTCTAGATTTTAGTATTAGATCATGTTTTCGATTCTAGTTCTTGAAAATCTTAGATACTCATTAGAATCATAATTTCTGAAAGCCTCGCGAAGAGTTTTAACACCAGAGAACCATCTTTGAAGACTTTCTTTATTTTCACTTGGTTTCTCAACATCTTGGTCAGGCATGTTAATCATTTCCCTTTTCGTCTTAGTTGAAACTTCATATATTTACTCAAGGGTGTAACACACTTCTTTAGCAGTACTATGGTTAAAAACATAATTGTATTATCTAGTTATTAACAAAATTATCATCAAGTACTTAACTTTAAATATTTTTTAACTTTTTCTTTTCTTTTGTGGTTCACAGATTTCTAAGTTTATTTACTACGTACTTCATTATTAATATGAGTTTGAACAAAAGGATTATTCAAAATATAATCCCACAAATCAAAATCAATATATTCTTAAAAAAATTATTCTTGCTTTCTATAACACGGTGGGAGAACTTACTTGTTTATTTTGTGTTTTATCGCAAATGTACGGATAACAAGAGTTGCCACTTACTTTTCTTTTATGCAATAAAGGAAAGTGAAAAGAACAAGAAAAACCTTTTATCGATTTTGAGTATGGGAGGTAATTATGAAAATGGAAGGTATTAGCACCCTTTTCATCTGTAGTTGTCTACGGGCTCTTAATTGCTTAGCTCACTTTTGAAATTTTACTTTCTGTGTGTACGTATTTGATTTGAAAAGTATTTTTGAAAAGTATTTTGAAAAGTATTTTGCTTTGACTTCGTAATGATTCTTGTATCAGTCCTCAAGAATGTTTACGAAGTGTTTGAAAATGTTTCTTTAAAAGTGTCAAGCTTTGTAATGATTCTCGTTGGAATGTATAGAAAGTGTTTGTTTGAAAGTATTTTTGAAAATGATGTGAGGTGTGAAAAGAATTTTTGATTGGATTGGAGCAATAAATTTAGAGTCTTATTACCTACTAAAAAGGTCGTTCTTGTTATTTTCCTTCTCCTTTAGGACAACGATATCCATACCATTAGTTGGTAGGTAACTTTATCCGTTGGATGTGAAGGGATGGGCGTAGGGTCATCAAATCATCATTGAAGGCAACATTGTAAGGATACCTTAGCATTTCAAAGGGACGATCATCACTTATTCGTAGGCAACAACCGATGGACGAGATCATATATTTCGTAGGAAACATAGAGGGTCATCGAGGGACTATGATCTTTGTATCGAAAGGACTATGATGATGTTATTTGTAAGCGTCTTTGCTAATGGTACCTCTACGTTCGAGGGACATGACCATTATTTCGTAAGGCAACAAGAGAGGATACCCTTGAGGGTGCAAGTGTGAAGAGTGTGTTCAATTCAGATATGTTATCTTTGAGATTAGAGTTATCTAACAGTTGATTTTAATCTTGCCATGCAATCCTATTAATCATACATCTAAGCAGTGTATACACAATTTATAATAGGTGCGGAAAGTAAATGCGAAAAAGTAAACCTACGCTATTACAAGGCTTTGGGGCATATACATAATTGGGAGTGCGGAAAGTAAAGTGCGAGAAATTAAATCTACGCTATTACAAAAATAACCTTGCGACCTATACATTGCTTTCTAGAATTTAAATGCAAAAAAAAGCAGTAAATAAATAAAAGGAAAAAAAATTAAATGTTAGGAATATATTTCAAACCCTAATTACTAAGAGAAAAATATTTTTGGAGTTTTTTGTGGTTGATTTTAATGTGAAAAAGAAATTAAAAGTAAATTTTATGGTTAATTAAACAATTAATTCAAATAAAAGAAAAATAAAATATTTTTTTATGTCAAAAATAAAATAAAGATTTTTATGACCTAAATCTAAAGGGAACATTTTTTAGGGGTTTTTTATTGTGAAAAAATTAATTTGTGAAAGTAATTAAAATAAGTGAGAAAATAAGAGAAGGATAGAAAAATATTAAGAGGGTTAGTGTTAAAAAAGGAATGGTCCTTCCAAGGCTTGAACCGATGCCCTTTAAGTCATTGGCACAAAAACTATCCACTCAGCCATGCGCCACTGGTGTCATAGTATTCACCCTAGAAATAGATAAGTGTTCCCTGCAAAAATCAGAAAAATATGGCAAAAGGTAGGTTCGAACCAGCGACTTGATAAAGGGTAGGGAATAGCACGCGCATGGGTTGCCACTTGGGTGGCTATACATCCATTTATTTTACCAACTTGATAAATATATATGTGACAATATTTTCAAGAAAAAATCAAAACAATTAAAAACGCGCGCACATGGGATCTTTGGGGTTTGAATTAACCAATCACGCCATGCCACACATGCCCTCACCGGAGTCAAAGAAGTCAGAGACGCCGGAGCAAAGCTCCGGCCGTCTTCTCCGATCCAGCAAAAATCAAACCTGCACAAATAGCAAAAATAAATGGGACCTAAGGACCCTATCCCCCTAAATCGATCCTCAGTAATCCAATGGTGGTGTTAGTTTAGCCTGAATCGACCTGTATCTAGGGCTTCGAAGCTTTAAAATAGTTATGCCCTAACCGTGGTGTCTCACGATTTAGGCATCAAACCTTACAAACGATGGATCAAACCTGTTCTATGACACCTCAGGAACACATTAGCGTGATTAGTTCAAGTTAAAACACAATAGCATGCAAAATACGAAAATCAAAAGAGTGATGCAAACTGAGTTTATGAAGGGATCGATTTATACGTGTTTGGCCATTATTATGGATCCATACTTACCCTTTGATACCTCAAGAACATAAATGAATGCTTGGAATTGTTTGAAACGGGCTGTGATTAGGGTTCCGATGAAGCAACTTTCTCTTGAAAATTTTGAACAAGAACCCTAGCTTTATGGAAGCAAAAATTCGTCCCCTTGATGTCTGAATGTGTTATGTACTTATAGGGAAAAAGAATTAGGTAAAAACTTGAGAAAAAATATATGCCATTTAATGAAGAATATTTGATTGGCAGTTTGAATCCAATCTTTCTTTTTCTTGCTCAATTTTTTTCTAATGCTTCCATGCGCTTCTTGCCAGCTTCCTAAGTGTTACTTGGGCCCCAAGATACCTAGAAACCAAGCCTTGCACACATCACACTTGGCCTTGTATTTTATTTTAATTAAAATTGAATTTTAATGATTTAATTCAAAAACAAATAAAGTAAATGGAAGGAGATTGTGTAGCTGGGCTTAGAAACTCTTGAAAATGTTAGAAATAAGTTTGAATCAAAGAAACATAGGCTCGTTTGGAAAATTTCCAAGATTTATCAATATTCTCTTCATGCATTTCTTGAAATTTTCCAAACTTGCTCAACTGGTAACTTGCTCAATTTTTATCATTTGGGAGTGTTCTTGGACTTTTTAGAAATCTCAATATGTCCTATAAGGTCTCTTTTTGGTTTCATATTCATTGAAGTTTCCATGTTCATGTACCCTTCTTTGGAAAAAGATGACTTTTTGTTGACTTCTAGAAGGACCTATAATGTCTTGATCCATATCTCTCAAATGAAGCATTTTTGGGCAAAGCTTGTGAGAGACAAAGTTGTAGAGAATTGAATTCCCTTCAAAATGAGATTTAGTGGAAAAATTTATGATGAAGTATGTGAAAGTTATGTTTGGTCAAAGTTCTATTGACTTTTTATCAAGAAACCGTAATTTAAAAACTTTGAGTTTTAATCAATTCTTTATTTTCTTGATGAATCATGACCAACCCTTGATAAAATGATGAATGTGACTTCAAAATCTTGATGTTGACCAAAAATGATGAAGTTTGATTGTATGTTGATCACAATTGACTTTTTGTCTAATACAATTGATTTTCAACCATCTAAGCAATTGACTGAGCAAACTTGAGCTATGAGACTTGAAACTTTGACATGGTGGTACCTTGAGACATGTGAGGAGGCATGATGCTCAATTGAGACAATAGAAACTATTCTTGACTTGAGGAAAACAAAACCCTAGTTGTGGATTGAATGCTTAGGAGAGAGTTCATCTGGTCAATCCTTGAGGAGCTCTTGAGTATGGAGATATGTATTGACTTGAAAATATGAGAGAAAATTTTAGGGTATAACACTTTCCTTATAGTAAACCTTTCACCATCAAAAGGTTTAGGTAATAAAAATCAATATAATCTTAAAAAAAATTTATTCTTGCTTTCCTTATGGTAAACCTTTCACCATCAAAAGGTTTAAGTTTGTTCATGAGAAGCCTCTTTTTAGAATAAGTGTTTGAACTCATCATACTACCTCCCAATATTATTGGTCTTATAACATTAGTTAAGCTTTGGTGTTACTTGTTGAGCAAAAGACTTCAAACATAAAAAGGAGTGAATTATGATATTTTATTTTCGAAATATTTATAAAAATTATTTTTAATTTATAAATCAGTTATATTAGATAAAAAGAAAAAAAGTAGCAAACAAATAAATAAATATAGAAAGTAAAGAGATGAAGAAAAAAAAAACACCACATAACTATATTGCTTCATTTTAATCACTTGGTCTCCTCCCGTTCTAATAAGTTTTTCCTTATGATTTCCACTAAAATTAACCTTGTAGAAGATCAACTCAAAAAACTTCTACCAACACGCGAAACTTTTACACAAATTTAGCTCAAAATCTAAACCAGAGTTTTTAAAAGGTACAACTAAATAAGCTTCATCGCAGCTTTTAAAATTTTTAAATTAATAACCCTCATCAAAGTTTGCAACATTAAAACAATATTACAAATAAGTCATAAGAGACCATGCTTTTGATTAAAGACTTTTATCACAACACTATAGTAGAGCGACTCTCATAAGAAAATTTTCATTCTTTTGGCATCAAGGAAACTTTAGTAAAATAAATTAAATTTATAAAGTAATTAGAGAAATAAATTATAGAAGAGTTTATACTAAAAAAAATTCACCTGTTTTAAAATACTGAGGAGCCTCTTTTATATAGGAAAATTTATGGCTAATAATGGCATAATTTATGGCCATTTTAAGTAGTTAATCAATTAAATTCATGTACTAATCAATTAACCAAGATAAAATAGGAAAGTTTGAAATTATTCATCACCTAACCGATTAAGAGGAATTACACATTGATTATAATCAATTAGAAAAAAAAACTCTTAATTGATTAGACAATGCATAGTGGCTACCAAATTGATTAAAAAAGTTTCCAATTAATTAAGTGCTTGTCCGATTTGGTTTTAAGAGATTTCACAAAAGAGACAAAGTGTGAAAATACATTTTGTGTGTGTATGTATGTGTTAGAATTGTATTAGTGCTTAAAGATTTAACAAATGATTTTTTTAACGTTAAAAAATAAATAAACATTTTTCTGACCTAAATACAAAAAGAAAATATTTTTTGTGACTTTTGTAGTGTTTTAGAAAAATGTTTGAAAAAAATTAAATTGAAAAGGAAAATAATGGAAAATGTGAAAATAAGAGTGAAAATAGGTTAGTTTGCAAAGGTTGTAAAAATAAATGGGGTTGTCAGGGATCGAACCCCTGCCCGAAGGGTCAGGGCGCGCTGCCTTGCCATCTGAGCTAGCTGTCAATGGTGTTAGTATAATGAAACAAAAAGAATATAAGGGAAAATAATTTTCTGGAAATATTTGAAATGAAAAGCGCGCGCAGGGAGGTCATCGTTTTCGCTGAGGTGGCAAGACCTTTACCTACAGACAAAGTTCGTTGCTAAAGCCTATAGTGACGACTTTGTCTGTCACTACAACACCTGCAAGTTTCAAAAATTCAGAAAACGCAATATAAATTAGAGGTAAGACCATGGTTCGACTGCAAACAAGCTCCTGAACATGAATACGTCCCCGGTTTTGCCCAATTTTTCCTATTTCAGAAAACCCCAATTGGAGCTCGTGAAACCTAACAATGGCATAATGGCTTTCCTGCATTTAGAACTCAATCAAACGATATAAATAGTTTGCAAATAACATCATGAACATGAATATATAATCAAAATATGTTTAAAGTGCATGTAACTATGAATTTGATTTCAAAGTTTTTAAGGCAAACCGTGATCACTGAGGTCGTGATTCTGGTGTCTTTTCTTGCTTGTAGGGGTCTGGAACGATTCAGAAGATCACTAGGAAGCGATTGGGATGCTTTGTTTGGCTTGAATCAATGCAAAAAATTTCCTCCAAGTTGCTTGAAACACACTGTTTTTTGAACTTAGGTTAGGGTTCTTGAGGCATGAATTTTCGTTCTTTAGGCATCTGGGATCAGTGTATATATATACTAGAGTGAATTAGGTCAAGAATCATGAAGAAAATATATGTCAATCAATGAGAAAATATTTGATTTGGAATGAAACCAAATATTGCCTTTTTTGATCAAATCTCATTCAATTCCTTTGCCAATCAATGATTTTCGAAATTGACAGTTTGTATGGCTTTCTTGGACCTCAAGAATGATAAAAAAATCAACCTTGCACTTAATGTTTGGATTTTATATCTTTTATTTTAATTAAATTGAATTTAAATGAATAAAAATTCAAAATAAATAAAAATAAAAGATAAAAGGTGTGACCTTGGGCTTGGAGGCTCTAATTCAGATAAGAAACAAGTTTGAACCAAGAAAAGTTAGGGCCATTTAGAAAAAACTTGATTTTTTCAAGTATTTCTTCTCATGCACCTCCTCAAAAATGCCCAACTTGCACAACTTGTATCTTGCTCAATTTTCAACATTTTTGAGTGTTCTTAGACTTTTTAGAAAGCTTAATATGTCCTCTAAATACTCATTTTAGTTTCATATTTATTTAAGTTTCCATGTTCATGTACGCTTCTTTGAAAAAAGATGATTTTTTGTTGACTTTTAGAAGGACCTGTAATGTTTTGATCCATAACTTCCAAATGAAGCATTTTTGACCAAAGCTTGTGAGACATGAAGTTGTAGAGAATTGAATTCCCTTCAAAATGAGTACTGGTGGAAGTTTTTATGATAAAGTATGTGAAAGTTATGCTTGGTCAAAGTTCTGTTGACTTTTGTCTAAAAACCCCTAATTTTGAAACTTTGAATTTTGATCAAATCTTGACTTTCCTTGAGGAATCATGGTCAAAACTTGATCAAATAATGAATATTACTTCAAAAAATTGATGTTGACCAAAAATTACGAAGTTTGATTGTATGTTGATCACAATTGACTTTCTGTCCAATATAGTTGATTTTCAACCATCTGAGCAATTGGATGAGCAAATTTAACCTGTAAGGCTTGAAACTTGACATGGTCATCCTTGAGGCATATTATGAGGTATTATGACCACTTGTATCCTTGGAAATTCATTTTGACTTGAGAGAATCAAAACCCTAGTTTGGATTGATTGCTTAGAAGAGGGTTTGTATGGTCAACCCTTGTGAAATCCTTAAGTATGGAGATGCGAATTGTCTTGAGAAGTAGGAGGGAAAATTTTGGGGTATAACACTCATGCATTCATATTGTGTCTTCGTCGTTGTTGTTAGCTCAAATCCTAGATGGAGTGGATACAAGCGAGGTGAATATGATTATTCCCTTGTTGTTGGCTCTAATCCTAGATTGAGTGGATTAGTAGCGAGGTGAACCATTTTTTCACGAAAATGGTGACTCCGATCCTACACGGAGTGGATTCGGTAGTGATCTCAGTACCACATGCATAGAGTTGATATTAAGTCTCATTGCAGGTTTTGTTGTTGGCTTTATGTTGCAATGCATGATTAATTACGGTTTATTAATTCCAATTGTACTATGATGATGTGATAGTTGAACTTAATAATTGTGCTTGGTAATTCCCATATATTTATAATTTTACTATTCTTTATATTGTTGTGATATCTCACTATAACACGGTGGGAGAACTAACTTTTTTGTTTTGCGTTATATCACAAATGTTGCGAATAGCAAGAGTCGCCACCGACTTTTCTTTTATCCAATAAAGGAAAGGTGAAAAGAATAGGAAAGAACTTTGTTAGATTCTGAGTACGGGAAATAATTATGAAAAGGGAAGGTATTAACACCCTTTTTATCCGTAGTTATCTATGGGTTCTTAATTTCTTAGCTCACTTTTGAAAATTTTGCTTTATGTGTGTGTGTGTGATTTGAAAAGTATTTTAAAAAGTATTTCGCTTTGACTTCGTAATGATTCTTGTATCAGTCCTCAAGAATGTATACGAAGTGTTTGAAAATGTTTGTTTGGAAAAATGTAACTTTGTAATGATTCTCGTTGGAATGAATACAAAGTGTTTGTTTGAAAAGTAATTTGGAAAAATAGAATTGTGAGGTGTGAAAAGTATTTTTTGAGTGGAGCAAGCAATTTAGAGTCTTATTACCTACTCAGGAGGGTCATTCATGTTATTTTCCTTTAGGATAATGCTATCCATACCCTTAGTTGGTAGGTAACTCTATGCTTTGGATGTGAAGGGACAAACGTAGGGTCATCGTATGGTCATGGAAGGCAACATTGTAAGGATACCTTAGCATTTTCGAAGGGACGATCATCACTTATTCGTAGGCAATAACCGAGGGACGAGATCATATATTCGTAGGCAACACCTAAGGGTCATCGAGAGACTATGATCTTTATATCGAAGGGACTATGATGATGTTATTCGTAAGTGTCTTTGCTAATGACACCCCTACGTTCGAGGGACATGACCATGTTTTTCCGAAGGCAACAAGAGAGGATACCTTAAGGGGTGCAAGTGTGAAATAGTGATTCAATTCAGATATGTTATCTTTGAATTATGTGATATATGATTGATTTTAGTCTTGCCATACAATCCTATTAGCATACATCTAAGCAGTTTATAAGAGAGTGCCGAAAGTAAAAGCAGAAAATAAACCCTACGCTATTACAAGGCTTTGGGACAGTAACATTATTGGAGGTGCGGAAAATAAACGCGGAAAAATAAAAGTCCTAATTATTATTACATCCTGTGAGCAGTTACAATAATGGTAAAAGAAACGCGCGCGATAAATTATACATCCAAGAAGCAGTTACAATAATATGCACGAAAAATAATTAGTCGGGATAAAGAAATAAAGTTAGGAGAAGCTTGAAAAAGAATAAGTGAAAAAGATTGAGGTTAATTAAGTCCTAATTAAGTTAACCTAATTACTATGTAAAAATCGAATTAATCGGAAACCCTAATTCTAATTGTTTTTAATTAATGAAAGAAATTTAATTTAAATTAAATTAATTAACCTAAATTAAACTAATTAAATTAATTAAGAAAATAAAATAAAAAAGAAATTAATTATGTGCCAATCCTATTTTACTAAATTAATTAACTTAATTAACTAATTAAATTAACCTAATTAACTAATTAAATTATTAATTAAAAAAGAAAAAAGAAAATATGTTAGAAAATTGAAGAAAAAAAAGAGTGAAAGCTGGAAAAAGAAAGGAAAGGGGGTAACTAAGATTCGAATTCAGGACCCCTAGGTTATCAAGCATGCACGTTACCATCTGAGCCATTAGATTTTATTGTTATTGAATTACAACCATTAGATTATATGTGATTCAAACACTGGTTTTTATTTTATTTTCAACATTAGTGCACGTGGGACCCGTGAGTGTTAGCATGAACCAATCAGATGATGGAGAACTGCCACGCAGAGAGTCAAAAGGTCTTCGCCTGAGACGTCCACCGGAGTTAGGGCGATGGTCGTCTTCTCTGACCTACATAAAATCCAAAACCTGCAAAAACGCATCAATTGGAACAAACTAAAAGCCCATATCAATTGTATTGATCACTGCGAGCACGATGGTGATATTCTTTCGTCCTGAAACTGCCTATAAATTGATATTCGAAGCTTTTCCGTTTCAAATCCATAACAATGGAAAATTATGTTTCGGTCATTAAAAACTCGCTACGATTGTCCTAACCTTCTCTAATGAACTTCAGGAAATGATTAGCAATGTTAGTTCAGGAAAAAATACAATAAAAAATGAAAATATGAAATTCAGAAATATGATGCAATCGGAGTTCATGAAGCATTCGATTCAAAGAGTTTTGGCCATGGATCTTTGATCCATACTTACTCTATGTTATCTTAGGAGCACAAATCAGTGCTTGAGATTGCTTGGAACTGGTTGGAATTTGAAACTCGATGGTGCAAGTTTGCTTGATATTTTTGAACCAAAACCCTAGCTTTATGGCTGCCAAAATCCATGTCCTTGATGTCTGAATGTGTTGTGTATTTATAGGGCTAGAGAATTAGGTTAAACTTGAGAGAAAATATATTGCATTCAATGTGCAAGATATTTGATTTCCAATCTTTCCAATTTGAATGAAAAAGCTTCCAAATTTGTTTCAATCACATGCCATGCGTTTTTTCCAGCTTTCTTGGACTATCTTAGACCTCAAGCAACTCCAGTTTACAGTCTTGCACTTGTTTTATTTAATTTTGTATTTTATTTTAATTAAATTTGAATTTTAATGATTTAATTCAAAAATAAATAAAATAAACGAAAAAAGGGCGTGTGGTTGAGCATGGAGGCTATTGAAAACATTAGAACCCAAATGTACGGTATGCACCAAATATCCGGAAGCATATTTAAAAAATACGGTATATCGAAAATTACAAAATATCCGGTGTTGACCAAATTTTCGAAAGTGTTTTTAAAAATTTCGGTATACAAGAATTTTCATAATATCCGGTATACCGAAAATTTAGTTTATACCTGAAGTTTCCGGTATGTATACATATTTTGCTTTTTCCAACTGTTAGAATTTTGCCGACACGTTTGGAGGGTCTATATTGCAGCGACACTTATGTATGGTCTAGAATGTATAACTATTTATATAAATAAGGGTTTTAAGGTTATTGAGTAACACATCTCAACAACATGCCTCTTTCTCAATTTCTAATTGAGGTAGAAGTGTATTACAATTGACGCAAACCTGTTGTTAAATTCAAGCTCCCAGATGGATCTGAGTCCTTTTCCACCTTGAAGGAAACATTGAACGATTTGCTGCCTGATTTTGAGAACAGAAGGGTGACAAAGATCGAGTTTCGGGAGGATTACATTGGCACAGATGGTTGGGTGAAATACAACCTAATCGAGTTGAAGAATGATGAATACGTGAAGGGCATGTGGAAATCATTTTGTTGTAGGATAACCAAAGGTCTGATTGAGTTGGACGCGAAGATCCAGAGATCTGTTGACGACATCATGAAGTTTCTAAAGCATCCAGATGAATCTGGTAGTTCCTAGGTTTTCATGTATCAGAGTACTGTTTATGTTTGTTGTTTGTCATCTGATGTTTGCTAACTTATTCAAGTTATTTTGTTTTCTTTATGTAATCAGAAGAAAAGGTACTAGCCAAAAAAATTATGCAATAAACTAGAAGTCTGTTTGTCACAACATACATATATAATAATAAAAATAAAAATCTACACAGGCCCTCCACGGGCAATGTCGGCCAACCTAGCTAACCCATGAAAAACCTCACCATAAGGGTTCACCAACCCCATGATGTTATCTAATGTAACTGCGATGAGCTGTATGCGGGTGTCCCGTCACCATGGAGGAGGAGGTGGTGGTGGATCGGGATCTCCGTACCGGCCTGAGACGCCGGATGTCAAGTCGGTGGTATGACCCGAGGGTGTGTCACACTAAGGAACCACTCAAGGTAGCTATCCTCGCACTGCCCGGGCTCCTAAAACCTGACGACTGTATCCATGATCTCACGGGAGGATCTGATGATGTGACTCTGAAACAAACGATCAATGCCTCCAGCTAGGGTGTGTGGGCCCGACCGTGGAATGCCCTATACATAATAAACATAAATATTTTTGAAAGCCTATCGAAAATTTCAAAATTTCCGGTATCATTATCGAATGATAATACAGGGAATTTTGAAAATTTCGGTGCAAAAATATCAGATACTTCATAATTTACGGTAGGCGATATCGAAAATTATAAAATATCCAGTACGAAATACCAGAAATTTCTCAAAAGTACCATAAATCTTGTTTTTGTGAAATATCTGATATCGCCACTAAATTTCCGATATCATCATAAAATTTTAAAAATGCCGATATATCATAAATTTAGAGAATGAAAATTAGTTGAAAAAAATTCTCTTTTCATAGCAATGGAAGAGTGCCAAGTTAATCTTGAGGGTGATAAGAAAAATTCTCTCAAACTTGTTGGCTCTTGTGTAGGCCCAAGTAAAACACAAGAGCCCAACCTATAAGGCACGCGCGCACACAGTGTTTCTCCTCTCTCCCACTATTTATACACAAATCCATATTCTCTAATCATCTATAACAATCAAACCCATTCCTTCTTTAATACATCTCCCTACTTCTTAGCGAATAAGAAACAAAACCATTCTCTCTCTTTCTCTCTCTAGAAAACTCCTCATTTTTCTCTCTTCTTCTCTTCCATCACAAAAATGCATAACCCCCATAACCCCACCGCCCACGAATCCGATCCTCAGCTCCCACTAATCAGAATCCACCACCCCTCCTCCCCCCGCCACAACTCCGCCGCCACTCCCACTCCCACCGCCGGCGCCCGTCGTAAAATCGGCGTTGCCGTTGACCTCTCCGACGAGAGCGCCTACGCTGTACGCTGGGCAGTTCAACACTACATCCGTCCCGGCGACGCCGTCATCCTCCTCCACGTCAGCCCTACCAACGTCCTCTTCGGCGCTGATTGGGGTTCCATCGATCTCACCATCAACACCGACCCTAATTCCGATGAAGAAAACCCCAACAGCGTCATCAACAACAATGTTCACGAAACCTCGACTCCGAAACGGAAGCTTGAGGAAGATTACGACGCGTTCACGGCAACGAAATCGGCCGATCTTGCCAAACCGCTTCGTGAAGCTCAGATTCCGTACAAGATCCATATCGTGAAGGATCATGACATGAAGGAGAGGCTTTGTCTTGAGGTGGAGAGGCTTGGGCTTAGTGCTGTGATTATGGGGAGCCGAGGTTCGGGGCGCGCCGAGGGGAGCGATGGGAAGCTGGGGAGTGTTAGTGATTACTGTGTTCATCATTGTGTTTGCCCTGTTGTGGTTGTTCGCTATCCGGATGATGAGGCTGTTGTTGCTGTCAAAGAGGGTGATGAGGGGGAGGCTGTTATCAAGCCTCTTTCTGTTGCGCATGAACATAAGAAAGGTTAGGGTTTTTGAGCTATTTGATTTGATTGTGATGATTTGGGACCTTCTTTTGTTGATTAATGGCGTTTATGGTCGTAGTGTATAGTTTGATTGTTGAAGATTATGATAACAATTGCCAGCCACTCTATTGGGATTCCCAAACGATACTGACACCTGTGATCACGTTTAATTTATTCATTTTCAGTTCACAATGGTTCTTTTGGAACTGAATTGTCTGACACGTGTTGAATGTTGAATGAGTGACATTAGGTGTTGAATAACGTCAAATGAAATTAAAAAAAAAAAAAAAATTTTTTGGATCACTGTTTGAGTTTTTCGACACATGTCATTCGAGTGTCATACAAGGGTCAAACACTTATGCTTGTTAGACATTGCGACATGCCTAATTTAGAGGTGGCTGGGCTTCATTAGGACTAGGTCTTCCTTAAACTTTGTGGGTGTCAGGGAAGAACCTTGTGAGACAATTGCAAGCATATGATTTTCCAAGCTGTAGCCCTAGTGAGCCATTTCAACATGCTTGATCAGCTTGTTAACTTGTTTCACTATTGTGCTTCTGTTTTGGAGTAAATGTGAATAGGATTTCAAAATTAAGATTCTTAAAATTATCCGGGCTTTTTATTTGTGTGTAAAGTCCATGAAAACTAAGGTAAGTGTAACATTTGATGAGCTCTATAAGTGAATGTTAAAACCTATGTTGCCTATCTCGGACTGGGGAGCGGAGAGGCTGCCCCTAAAATTGTAATTACTCTTGATATATTTTGGACATATTACACAGTTAATACTTATAATGCATAATTGCTACAAAATGAATCAAATTTCTCAATTTATGAAATATACATGTAAATACTGATGAAATTCAAGGAGTATTTTGGACAAATTACACGGTTAATACTTAACAAGGCTTAATTGTTACAAAGTTTGAGGAGTATTTTGGTGCAATGGCCTAATCATTTACACTACAATGTACTATCATTAACATAGGTTAAATGTGTGACTGATTTTGTGAGATATTTCTAGTTTGTTTTGTCATTCATATTTATAAGTTAACTATGGAACATGGATCAAACTGCATAGATAGATAGTATTCTGTTGATATTTAAAAGTCTTGCCTGAATGGGTTTTTGATTAATTGAATTAGTTTTTTAATCTTGAAAGTAAATTTATCTGTATTTATGCATTATTGATTTTGGTTTAGTTATTATGCATTTTATCTATATTCCTTGGATTGAAAGTCAATTTTATCTGTAGTTATGCTTTAGTGGTTTTGTTTTAGTTTTTATGCATTTTATCTGTTGTTTTGATATAATTCCTGCTGTCTGCTAACCGATTATCATTTGTAAATTAGAGTTGTATCTACACGTAATTTCAATGCAATGGTGGATATACATTTATATTTGTTGTGTAATTGAAAATTGAAAATTGAAAACTAACTCTGTAATTGTTCGCTGAATTGGTGCAGAAGATTAGTCGGATTCAATACATCACTTCAACCCTGTCTCCGCAGAGGTGTGCTATTTAACAAGCTTGTCCCCGATATAGATATTGCATTTGCTTTTGTTTGAGTTTTTCACTCTATTGCAGAATGTAAAATGCTATGTTTCTCTTGCTGTCAGGTTGTACTATTGAGCATGTTCCTGGTTGTTAACTCTGGAAAGATTATGGTTCCTTATAGCTGTTGGAAGGTTATGTTTGGTTCAGAAGTGAGTGGCATATACTGTTTCATGTAGATGTACAAGTTTGCTGTGTGACCCTTTGGGGTTATTTCCCATACTGTTATGTGGGAGATAGAATTATCTTGAAGAGCACTTATTTAGCTAGTAGATAAATTCATAGAGCTATGTTATTGTTGATGGGACTATGTCTGTTTTGAGTTCAGCACGATTATCTGTTGTTAAAAAAGAAAAAAACTGAACTGAAATCTTGTTGATGACCCAGGAATGTTTAGCGTAATGGCTGAATTATATTTTAAAACTAAACTAAAATTTACCTATAGAGTACCAACTAAAGTCTAGTCCATCAAAGAGGTTGTGATTTTTAAACTCAACTAGATCTCCAACCTCTGCGATGCATACAGAGGCAGATGGATAGTAAAGTTTGAAGGGTTCAATTGAATCCATGGTTTATGAAAAACAGTCAAATTCCTATATATTTTGCTTTTGAAACACACTATAAATTTTGTTTACACACATTAAACAACACTTTAAAATAACATATATTTTATTTATTTATTTGATTTTTATATTCTCTCTAAACTTAAACTCTTTCAAATTTTTTGATATTTATTTATTCTATCAACAAATTTAAGTATAGTAGTATATTATTTAAGACTATTTAATTTGATAAATAATATTTAATTGTTCATGTTATTAGAGTTTGTTCTATTTTATAATTAATTTTAAAATTTGATCTGGTAAGAGCATTTAGATTTTGTTTACAAATAAATAGAAAACATGGATGAAAAAAATTGTTTAATTTTCTTCTTTTAGACTTTGCTTTATAAAATGATTAGTAATTGAATTTTGAAAAATACTTGAGTTTTATAGTAGTGTTTAAATTAAATATTGATTAAAAAATTACCACAATAGGCGATGCAATATCCTCCTTTGAGAGATATTTTCTTGTATTCTTTTCTAGGGCGGTTTGAAGGCATTGTTTTAGATGACATTTTTTACAATTAAATGCTACATTCTTTCTAGGTACTTAGGTATTTGATAAAAAGATTAAAAGATTGTTTCTACCTCTTGTTCATTAGAACTTCTCGCGACATAATTTATTTGACCAAAGAAAATTGCTTCCGCCAATGGAAAGAAGTATAGATTGGTAATCATAGATGATTATAGGCTTGGACACGTGGTCAAGTTCTTGAACAAGACGAAAGTTATAATTTGCGTTTGTTTCTTTGCTCTTAAGTGCGTAATGAAATGACTACAAAATTGTCAGTCAAAAGTGATCATGGTGGAGATTAAAACAATGACTTTGAAAATTGTTTGACGATTTCTTGTGATATCGTGATTTCTCCTCGTTCCATAACCTACAAACAAATGAAGTTTAGAAAGGAAGAATAAGACCTATTAGATGGTTTATATGATTCAAGAAACTCATTTGGCAAAGCACCTTGTAAGCGTAGGCAAGAATATAACTTTTATATTCAAAATGTAATATCTAAAGCCTATTTTTGGGTAAGACTCTATGAATTATGGAAGAACAAATCCCAACATTTCTTACTTTCATATTTTGTCAGGAGTCCATTATATGTTAAAAACTAAAGGTCATCTGGAAAGTTTGATTCCAAAGAACATAAGTGTTTGTTGTGATACTCGAACGCCAAAAGGCTACAGAATATACAACACAAAATAAGGATTGGGAAGAATAAATTCATGTTAGATTTGATGATTTTTGACTTTGAAAAGTCAAAGAATAAAAGTTTGTAGATCCGGAGATCACCACTTTATCTAGAAGAAAAGGTAGAAGAAGAAAGAAATTGTAGTTCTTTACTCAGATGTCAAGTCTTTAAAGAAAACAAATAACAACTTCACACCCAAAGAATCGATTCTAGGAAGTAATGATGCTCCAAATGTAACTAGATTAACTTTTTAATCCTTCGTAAGAAACACTTCTAGGTTTTTGTCCCTTGTTGCTTCAACATCAATCGTGCTCTTCTAGACAAAGATCGATTATGGAAATGGAGGAAGAACTCAATCGGGCTTCTAAAGAACGATCGGGATCTTGTTTAGAAATAAATGTGTCCATAAGTATTGAACCAGATGGGTGTCCTAAAAACAAGCTCAACGGTATGTGTTGTAAGAAACAAGACACGATCGTCAGATAAGGTTATAGTCAATGGCAGAATGAATGGATTATAGAAACTTTTGCTCAGCTTGTCGTGTTGGCCATTATTTATTAATATCCTTTTCTATTAATCATAACATCATGCTTTATCGATGATGTTAAGAATTATTTTAAATGGATATATCAAGAAGTTTATGTCAACAATATGGTTTAAAATCAGAAATTTTTATTTTAAACTTAAGAATCTTCTAAATGAAACAAGTCTATCTTTTTGTATGACAGATTTATAATTTTCTTAGAAATGAATTTACTAAAGGCAAGGTTGACACAACTCTCTTAATTGAATCAAAATGATATACATATGAAGTGAAAATATATGTCAAGGATATTATTTTGGTTATGTAATCTCTCTCTTTAGGAGTTTTCTAAGATGATGCAGTCAAATGAAATGAGTCTAATCTTAAGAATTAAAGTTCTTTAGGAATCAAATTGATCAAAAGCCTAAAGGTAGTATATTCATCAAAGTAAGTATTACTAAATAACTTAAAGAAATTCAATATGGTAGATCTGCATAATGAAAAAGACTCAAATGCATCCAATATGCATTCTCGAGAAAAGAGGTAAGTGGAAAAAGGTTTGTTAAAAGCTTTATTGTGGTAATGATAGGCTCTTCAAAGTTCTCAAGCTAAAGAAGCCAAACTAAGAGCAAGAGAGAAGAAGAAAAATCACAGGGAAGCCCGATTGGTCGCAAAGTCGCAGTAGGTCACGAGGAAGAAAAAGAAGTAGTAAGCTATGGTTATATCCGACTCGATATCACTAATTTGAAAACAAATCATGAAGAGATGAGGAAAGAGCAATAATTGTTTTAGAAAAATCAAGTTCTTTATTAAGGTCAATGACTCGTTTTACAATTTTACATGATCTTCGCAAAAATTCTATAACCTTCATCATCCGCTTCCTCTACTCGAGCTTAGGCTCTAGAATTTTTTCTTGTTCCTTTGTCTTGAACCTTAGAATTTTGTTGGTTTCTTTGTATCCGCTTCCTTTTAAAATTTTAGTTGTCTAATGAACATCTTATTTTCGACTTCAATCACATTTCTTACCTTAAGTTTTTTTCTTCTAATTAAACTATTATGTTTTTTTTCTTTTCACACATTTAACGCTTTGAGTATGACAAAAAGGGGAGTGGTTAAAGAAGTAATTTTGATTCTCAATGGTCAAATTCTCTGAAATATCAAGCCATATTCTAACCAATATAAACTTTTGTTTCTTGTAGAAGTGTGTTTTTCTTTTTCAAGATGGAATCTGAAGAAAGTCATGTGTCCGACTCCCGAAAACTAGACTCTGAAAGAATTAGTTCAAAGTCATGATCTAATTTGAGAATCTAGAATTTGTCTGAGTGACATTATAAATTCAAGATCTCAATTAAAATACATGGTTTTTTCATAATGTGGGAGATTATTAGAAACAAGATTTGGTTTTACAATTATGGTATCTCCTAGTTTTGATGATAACAAAGAGTGTTTGTGTGAATAATTTTGATCTAATGTTTGTTGTATTTTAAGAATTGACAAACAAAGTTTCGCTTCCGATGAAAGGCGGCTAAGACATTAGAAGAGAAAATGCTTCATTTCTAAGCTACAAAGGTTCCGATGAAAAGTAGCGAGGAAGCTTTACAAAGTGATGCTCGACTGACACGTAAGTCCAAGTAACCAGTCCAAGATCTCAAGACAAGTTGAGTGAACATAGTCCAAGATCAAGACTCAAGTCAAGACAAAGAGTTCAAGACCAAGTGTCAAGACTCAAGGCGTGGCTCAAGACTTAAGCTCTTTTCACCTAGATATGATACAAGGTTCTAAGACGCGTCAAGACTCTAAAGATGTGGTTCTGAAGACTTGAAGACTTGAAGCTCTTTTAACCTTAGATGTGGTACAAGGTTTTTCAAGACTAAGTGCTAAGGACTTTGAAGATTAAGATTTGAAGACTTTAAAGACTTAAGTTTTGACTAACTGAAGTTATGTTCTCTTCTTACTCATGCTTCATAAGTTCCTATGAAGTACATAATGTTAAAGATAACGTTAACATGGTACAAACAAAAAGTTTTATTCCATTACCATGAACGATGTCGCTGCACGATCTTGTCATCCACATTTTCTCAAGCCGCCACAAATTTGATATATCTAGACGCATCAACTATTACATCTTATGCATGACTCTATATAAAGGCTTGAAGACTTGAAAATAAAAATGCCTACCCATGCCAATTCATTGCAAATACACTATGCACAAACATTATTATTTCTTTTTACAAAGCTATAAATTTATCAAGTCACTGTATAAAAATCGCTACGTATTAGCTTGTGGTAGAAGCATATTTACTTGTAAACAAACTTGTAGTCAAACGATTGTTTGATTGATCCTAAGAGACTTGTTAGGTCAGAATTTTAAGTCTAGTAGTAGTTGCCTTAAAGGTTGATAGTTAGTCACACACATTAATGTAAGTAGTGTTAGTCACCATAGCTGGTGTGTGAAAGTAATAATCTGTTTGATTATTGGATTAAGACATCATGGAGAGAGGAAAATCACTGTAGAAGGTCGACTGTAGTAGCTTGAGGTTATAAAGTGAACTAGGATAAAAATCTTGTGTTCATACCTTTACTTACAATTCTATCTATCTTATTATCAAAGTAAAGTAAGCTTCAGGGGAGTGTTTTCAAGAAAAATTTTCAAATGATAAAACACAATTCAAACCACCTTTCATGCTTTCCACCACTTTAGAAGGTTCAAGATTGGTTTTGATCCTTTAAGCATGTTTCAAATCATAAATACTCAAGCCTATGGAGATTAGAAGAGAATATCAAAGGTCTCATATGAAGAGATAGTACAACATCGCATCCTTCCATTATCCTCGGTTTTCAGGTGTAAGGATCGTACTTATTTACGATGTTGTCTACCACTCTCACTAATCATTGCAAAGAGACATGGAATTTTGGTCTTCCCATTCTACCCTCTATGGATTTCTTTTCCGCTATAAAAGTAAGACTTCGAAGAATTGGAATTGTTGAACAACTTTGAAGAAACTCAACATTCAAATTGTTAAAACACTACCAAAATAAATTTGTTATTTTTGTTAAGAACTTTTGTGTTCGTTAACTTCACAAGGAACTTTTGTCCGCTAACTTGCTTAACACAATTGTGGTATTATTTGTTCTTCATTTTGTGTAACTGCTTTCAAGAAGCATTATTGTAAACACAAAGGCTTATTCAACAATGAGTTGATTGTTTCTTGAGTGACTAAGTGTTAGTCAAGATACTCAAGAAGTCATTGATATTTTTCTTTGAATTTTTGTTCCTGAGAGACTAGGGTTTAGTGATTCTTACGAAGACATTGACAATTTGTATTTGTGATTGTAATCATTTGATTATAGTAGATTAACTCCTTGATTGAGAAAGAAAAATCATCTTGATGGGTGAACTGGATTAACTTTGTTAACGGTGAACCAAGATAAAATAATAAGTGTTCATTTATTTTTATTGTGTTATTGGTTTTGAAATAGATTTTATTTCTAGCAATCCAATTCAAACCCCCATTTCTTGTGTTTTGAACCTCAATTCTACTAAAATTTTGAAACTTCTCTTTACTCTTCATGGACCATTTTCCTTTGTCTTCTTGTTCTTTCATTAAACCGAACTTAAAAAGAGAGATCCTTGCCTTTTATCGTTATTCCCTCCATCCTTTGCTCATGAGCTTCAAGAAATAGTTGGGCTTCTTGCTCATTGTCGCAAGATCCTTCGATTCTTCAATCGCCACTACAATTTTATCAAATCTACCGCCAAAGAACGCAAGATTTTCAACACAACATTCTACTCAGAATAGCTTTCCATACGATGATTGATTTGGTTACTAATCACGTAATTTTGTCACGTAATTGTTGATCGCCTCCCTTCCTCTATTTGAATCAATTCCAAATGACGAGGAGTTTGTAACCTTACCACCTTGCCCTATCATTTCCTCGTGATATGTCTTTTCCAAGATTTCTCATGTTTGTTTTGATGACTCGCAATCACCAATTCTTCGTAATAAGGATTCACCTTTCTTGATCACTTCAAGAACATCTCGATAGCCAAACAACACTTTCATTTGCTTACATCATTTATCGTGATTATTCGTGATCAAGGAGATGTATGTTTGTTAGGGACTTTATCATTGAAGATAAAATTTATGTTACACACTATGTGTTTGTAGATCACAAACTGCACTATTGATGCTAAATATTAGAACATAAAATCACACAATTGATAAACAATGAAGGATTTGAGTATGTGGAGAAAGAATAGTGAGAAAAGAGAGTTAGAGAGAGAGATAATGAAGGTGAGAATTATAATTTTATTCCTTCTACATTACAAACATACCATCATGGTATTTATAAAATCATTAGGATACAAAAACATCAAGTCAAAAGCCATAAAAGTCAAAAACTCGGAGTTGTAACTTGTTAAGACAAACTTCATGTAATCGGTTAGAGCTGACACAAACCAAAAAAATACAATCAAAGGTATGTAATTTGTTAGTGAGAATGCGTAACCGGTTACAACAACTTCAAAAGTGATTTTCTACACCTTATTTGACTCTTTTTGATGTCTGTAATCGATTATTTCCCGTGTTAACCGGTTCCAACACTTGAAATACTTAAAAATCTCTTAACAAAATCATATAAAAAAAAGCACATAAAAATAAAGATGAAGAAGAAACACTTAAAATATTCTTTCAATATCAATATTTAAGATCATCATTGTCTATAAAAATGAACAAATGCTCCTTCTGAAATTCTCAATCAATTCCAGTGATTACCACAATTCATAATCACCTGAACAGTTTTTTTCAGGTGCAAGAACAGTTAACAATTAACATTAATAACAAATAGCATTAAGGATATACACATACACCTTCAATGCTTCATCTGATTTACTATTTGCCCCACTGATATATATGTGCCTTGTATCCCAATCAATGTACCAGTGACAAGAATTCCCATGACGACCATCATCTCTAACTCAAATTTCTTACCACCTTTATTCATCTTTAAATAGCAAACACAAGGGAACAACAATGATATTGCCACACTCAAAAAAGCACCAGTAAATGCCATAATGTATGCAAAAAGGGAATGTATAATGCCACAAGAACACTGCTAGCCACAATAATTGTTCTCACTGTAATGCTAATAGGTCTGCTCATGCATAGATTCCATTTGTCCTCAATAGCAATTGTTATGGGGCTGATTTCAATAGCATACTTAGTGAAAGGATTTATTACGGTGGAATAGATTGCTATTTTTGTACTTATAGTATTTGGGTAAATTTAATGTGATTTGAGACTTTAGATTATCTCCAAACATCATGTAGCCTAAAACAGCAATAGTTCCATAGATAACAGTGCTTATCACAAAGCAAACCAACACAACCTGCAATTAGAGAAATGTCATATCTATAAGAAAGAAACATAGAGACAAAAAGTTGATTGTTTCTAAGCCAGTTTTTGATGTAGATGCATGCATCTGAGCAATTATATATAATGATGTGAATCACAAATTTATTATTAAGTATGTATACAACAATTTTGTTTTATGAATATATTTTTTAAAAAAAATTATCATTAAAATAAAAAATCATTGATCAAATTAAGTCTTACATAGATAATTTAAGAGATTAAGTTGTTTGATGATTATTCATTTTAAAATTTCAGATATCAAATTACTACCATTTTAAACTGTGCTTAGCTGATAAAATGAAAAATTCTAAGAAAATTAAAAGTTCTACACAGTTCTAATATTTCAATGGATTGATCATTTCTAAAAAAACATTGTATGGAGAAGGAGTTACGAAATTATTTATTCTTAAACTTTAAGGGACTATTTAATAAATTTTGAGATCAAATGTAAATATATATAAATAATAACTTTTTTCATTATAGAATATTTAGGTAGTTTGGAAATTGGTTCTTTCCTCATTGGTTTAGTTGTCTAGATCCTTGGGAACTAGGTCTAGGATTAGAGTTGATTTTATTCTTGTGATGGGTCATGAGAGGATCAATTACATGGATCAAGAACAATCACAAAAGTGAAATATTATATATTCATCAATATTATAAAATCCTCACTTTCATTTTTTTAAACAATGTAAAACTTTTTACTCACAATTAAGTCACAACAATCTTCTTCTCAAGTGTAATTTTATTCATTTATATACTCCTCTAAAATAGAAACTCTTTCATTCACATATATTAGTATCCATTCATATACTTATTTCTATCGTCACGACATTATTATCAAGACATGTCGCCCGACTATTGATTTATTAGATAAACTTTTAACACAACGAGTCAATCATTTATTTGAACCATCGACTATGACACAACTGATGATTTTTTAGGGAGCATCACCAATGAGTCAAGAGCAACCGCACAAATAAGATATATATGTGATATATTCATCTAAAATTTCAAGACATTAGTTGTATGATTATTATTATCATCTTTCACTTTTTCAAAATTAATTTTAATCAGGACAATTTTAATATATTAATTTTTAAATTATTATAAGAATAAAATACAAACTTTTTATCCAAAAACACTTGAATGAGATGACAAGGATTTTTCAGTTTAACTAGAGATCTTGAGTTGGAATTCAAAAAATTACAATCTCTTTCATACAATTGTTTTTGGAAAGAAAAAATTGCAAATCCTTCCAATTTTAATATTTGGACGAAAAATCTATAAATCTTTTCAACAATTTTTGTAATGAAAATTAGCTACAATTTTTGCACCAAAACTCGCAAAACCTCCCATGACACAACTTTCTAAGCCCCACCCACTACATTCGCAAGACTATAGTTGTTATGGTAACACTCTACTTATTTTTTCTTCTTTTTATTCGACAAAAAATTTAGATGTATTGTGTCATCAATTTGGGGATCAATATGATGAGCATTTTAACTTTGAGGTCTTTCTTTATTAGAAACACATTCGTGAGATACACACACCACATACTAATTAAATCTTATGGTTATAGTGTGTGTGAGTCTGCTCACATATAAATGCTCAAATCTCTATTTTCTAATCAATATAAGACTATTCCACACTTTGTTTCTCAAAGTTTCCATCTCAATTAAGGTTGAGTCAGGTCTCACAAAGATGTGTCGATTATAAAGAAAATCCCGAAGTTAAAATGCTTTCTCAGTGATCCCAAATTGATGATCAAACAATCGATTCATGAACATTTGATTCGAGTGAATGACCGATTTACTTGTATCAAAAGTAGTCTCCACATGACAAGGGATGAGGGTGTCCCTGTCCGTTGAATAATGTCAACACGATACAAGTGTATATGGATAAAAGAGCTTATGTTAGAAATATCAGATAAAAAATGAAAATAATATATGAGAAAAATCCCAAATTGATTAGAAAATGGAGAATTTAACATTTATCACCTTAAAATTTTGGGTGAGTATAGTGTGTTTCTTCACAAAGTGTGTTACTCAAAGAAAACCTCATTATAAGATACTTTGACCTAACACTTAATATAATTTTTTGTAAGTTCTGGATAATCTCATCTTCTTTGCATGTCATCGATTGGTGGAGAAACTTATTGATGTAAGCATTTTCATTTCTTGAAAACGGTTTATTGGTAGGTTATTCTACTATTTTCTCGAGTATGGAAGAATCATTTTTCACCCAATAGTGATTCGAGGATGGTATTTCTTTTCTAAAAGTGATTTTGTTATGGGAAAATCTTGTCATGGCAATTTTTAGGAGGATGAAGAATCATTTCTTTCTCACCCAAATAGTGATTCGAGGATGGTCATTTCTTTTCTCGAAAAGTGATTTTGTTGGTTGGGAAAATCTTGTTGTGGGCAATTTTGAGGAGAGCGATGTTGCTGGGACATTTTTGAGAGAACACCACATATTCACCTAAAACCTTAAGGTAATAAGTCCGTGGGTTCTCTCAATTATAGTGTTCAATATTTTTTCTAACCAATGTGGGACTTCTTCCTCACACTTGATTCTCAACACTTCAAGTGTGAGTCACAATGTCCCTCATGTGAAAGCTTTCTTTCACATACACTTGTATCACCATTGGCACCTCCAACGACTAAAACCTTAAGGTGATAGGTGTGTGGGTTCTTCCACTTATAAAGTGTTCATTCTTCCTTTATCTAACCAATGAGACTTTCCTCACACTTGATTCTCAACACTTCTCGCCATGAAGTCACAATGTTTTCCTTCATGTGAAGTTTTCTTTTCACATACATTTGTATCACCGCTATACCTCCAACGGAACACCTTCTACCCACACTTGTCATCAAGTATAACCTCCAACTAACACCTTCTATCCACTATCTACCCACCACCTACTGGAAGTGTTTCGATACAAGTTCTCCCACTTATAAAGTATTCATTCTTTCTTTTCTAACTAATGTACTTTTCTCACACTTAATTCTCAATAACTGTAATAATTTTCTTCAAATTGTTTGTGTTTTCTATACCGATTTATTTTAAGGGTTTATGTTTATCATTTGTCAATTTTTTCTGTGTTGCTACGTTGGTCACTCTTTTAGAAATTTCTATTTGTTTTTTATTGTTAAATATTTTTAGATTTGTAGTTTAGTTAAGAGAACTTAATTGATAATTGATAGCTGCAAACATCAAATATAAGGCAACATCTCATTTATTCCACCAACCATTAGTCTAATTAACTAATTTTCTTTTTTTTGGGATTGTTATGTATTTTTGTGTTTTCTGAGCATATGTTTTGAGGAACATTAGTAGTATGATTAATTTTTATTAATCTATTGTACTTGCTTTTCAAAAACATAATCTAAAATTTATCACAAACACACTCTTAAAATTGAATGGCCAATTACTCTAAATAAACATTTTCTCTAAATTAAAATGAGATAACAAGAAGAACATAAATTACCTTTGGAAACTGTTTTCTATCAGTCATGGAACTGCATATTGTAGGCATCAAAGAATGAGCACTATAATAAAAAGCAAAATGCTCATAGAAGTAGACAAACCACTCCAATGTATCACATCCCTCTTTCATCAAACCCCACACCATCCATTTCACCAACCCACATAACACATCCAATCAAAATAATAGAAGTAAGCACTCCACCAACAGAAATATAAGCCAAAGCCCCAAGTTTTCAGCCATGTTGTTGGCAATATCACCAAAGCAGTAAGAAAACAAAACCACTTTTACCACAAATTTTTACACCAAAGATTGTGAATCATATTCGGAAAAGTTTCTCCAAATTATCTGCTTCTAATATAAGAAGCTCCACATATATAAAATGCCTCTAAATATATGAAAACACCTATCACACCTCTTCCTTTGTTCCTAAACGCAACCTCGCCTATGTCAGCGTAAGATTTTATTTTGGATTTAGGTTCATGCATTTTTGAAAGTAAAGCTGTGTAGCAACTTATCACACCGAAAATGATAAGCAACAGAAAACTAAACCATCCTCCTTGATAAACTGCATATGGTATTGAGAGTATTCCAATACCTGTTAATGTATTGAGTACATTGAAACATGTTTTGAAAAGTTTGTTCCTCCATTTTGTTGGCTTTACTCTAATTCCATATTCTTTCTCTTGAGTTTTACAAGACAGTGTGTTATATGTTATAGATTCCAATATTCTGTTGTAACAAAAATTACAGTATCTTATTAACAAAGAAGAGACAGAACAGTGACTTTTGGTGAGGTTGAATATATATGATTATTATGGTTATCTATAATAAATAGTTCTTTCCAAAAAATTAACTTTTGGTGAGGTTGATTAGATTATAGTTATAAATAATAGTAATTAATTATTTTTCAAGTAATATTATGATAGTTTCAACGATCGGCTTAAGAGGTAGAGCATGGCCTTTTTTCTTTATTTGTGCTTGGTAGCTATTTCGTAGTTGTAGGTGTAACACCAGATTAAACTAATGTTGGTTTTTAAAATTAACAAAATAGACCAACAAGGGTCCGAAGGACAGCTTGTAACTCCTTAGTGCATGTTTTCTTTGGTGAGTAGGGCTAATAAACAAGCATTGATGATGTCAAATCCCTTCAGCACTACAATTTGGTCTTCTAGAATTTGAATTCGATTTTAAGCAGTCCTGTTGAAGAAACCACCCCAAAGTTTATAGAGAAGGTTGTCCTAGGATACAATTTTAGATTAAGTCACATAACTTTATTCTGATTATTCTCAATTTCATAATCAGTCCCAAATACAAAAGGAAGTTCTATGTATCCTAGGGATCTCGTGGTTCACGTTGAAACCCTGCAGATTTTCATAATATGGTTGAAAATGGAATAGAAGTTTAGTTTAAGATATGCTTTACTGTACATGTACATCCCGAATTTTAGCTAGTCGAGATTTCTCTCAGTGTTCGCTTGAGATGATGAACTAGAGATGCCATAGTGTGCATGATCCCAGAATAAAAGCTTGGTTTTGCAGTTGATGGAGTTCTCAGAGCGGCGACATATAATGCGGTAGATGCGATAGGGAGTGGTGTAATGAAATATTGGAGCCGTATAGGACATGATAGGGGTAATGGTGGGAAATGTTATCTTAAACATTTGCGCGAATCGGGAAGGGTGGTACGGTGGGGTTGGTTGAATGCGGTACATAAGGGATAAAGCAAAGTGGAGGAGATGGAAATGGAGGCAAAGATATAAAACAGCTCGCATGCACATATTGGCATTTTGGTCATATGCCTTAGGTATCATAAATGGCCTTATATATGCGACGGTGGCATGGTAATATGAGAATGCGTATAATTATGGTTTTTGCTTATTTTTAATAGGATTATGTGTGGCGTATGCGCGCGTTACGGGGCCAGGATGGTGGCGGTATGGCGTAGACTAGTGGTGGCGGTAATAAATGGGCTATGGCTAAACTAATGGGTGGCGGGGCGGCGTGTTAACGGTGTATAAATGCACGGGCAATGGGCATAATTTAATGCATAATAACAATTTTGTTTCATGCAATAATGGCAGGCGGTCTTGGTATGGTTATGTTTTGGCATGAAAGATGAATGGCGTTAATGGCGAAAGTTTTTTCGATGGAAGAAAGTTTTAATATTTGGCAAATTTTCACGAAATGTTTTGTTATTAAAGAATGTAATTAGTTGCGTAATGGATAATGGCGGTACCGGTAATTTTGCATGTTTGGTGATATAGGTTTTTGCCGGTTTTTGCATAATGGCGCGGTAAATTTTGGGGGGCATTTTGCATTAATGTTTTGGTTTAAAGCGAATTTTTTAAATGTGGTTGTACGGATGATGGGGCGATAATTTTACGGGGCTTTTCAGTTTTAGCAAAACTTTTTTGCAAGTAAAAGGCGGTTTGCGCGATGATAAGCGTAACAATGGCGGTGTTACTGGCAGGGCAAATATAGTGAAAAGCATATTTGTGTTAGATGGAATGGTGGTGATTGGAGCGGGAGGTTTTTTATATTGCTTTTTTCACGGCGATTTACGGTAAATAAGACGGTTATAGACGGTATTTAGTTTACGGCGTGTGAAAGGCGGCGGCGGCGGCAAGATGGCGGTGTTTGTGTTTGTATGGCATATGGCGAAATGAATGGCGTGGCGGTGTTGTTTAGGAAAGTGGGCGGCGGTGGCGATGGTATTTTTGGAACAGGGTGGTTGTTGGTTGCGCGAATGGCGGCGCTATAGGTGATATGCTTTCGATGAGTGGCATTGGCGTTATTTTTCGGTTTTTTAATTTTGGTGAATTTTGTAAGCGTTTTATTTTTGCGGAATTTTGCTGGTATGCGGCTTTTCATTTTTTGTTTGCTGCGGTATAATGAATATGGTGTGGGCGCGCGGCTGTGATAAAGCGAAGTAATATAATGTTTTATGGCGAAAATGGTGTGCGGTGAACGGTTGGGCTTTTGTTTCATTGGCGTAGGCGGCGGTATTAATTTTTGCATATAATTTTCGTTTTGGATGGCGTTTTTTAAATTTTCGTGGATTGCGGTAGATTGCTTATGGCGCATGTGCCGGTATTTGCTTGTTTTCACGGTGTTGATTGGCGGCCGCGGTGGCAAATTTCTTTTGGACGGTGTTTCGCGGCAGTAAAAGGCAATTTTGCATTTTTTTTTTTAGTGAAATTTTGTAACCACGGCGTGTTTTTTACGCGGCTTTTTTTTTTATTTTAGAAAATGGCGGCGCTGGCTAATTGCCGCAAGTGGATTGGGCTTTGGTATGGTATTATGAAGATATTTTATTGTCGGCGGTTTATTTGCATTTTTTATATTTTTGTGGTTTTTGCAGTAATTTTTACGGTGTAGATGTGGCGGCGGTATGATGGCGGCGTTTATGGGGTTGGCGATTGTTTTGTTTTTGCGGTAGTTGCGGGCAAGTAATTTTTACGGCGATTGCTTGCTTTTTTTATGTATGGTGACAATTTGACGACGGCGAATTTTGCCGGTTTTTGTTTATATTTTGCTTAACGGTTATGAAGTTTTTGAAATGGCGTAAGTGGTTGAAAATTATGGCTGGCCGTGATAATTTTCGTGATGTTTTGTGCCGGTAGTATAAGTTGGCTTTTCTGTGGTGGTTTTGTATGAATAATGAGTTTTATTGGCTTGTTTTTGCGGTGGCATAAATGGCATAAGACGGTGGATGTTTTGGCTAAATTTGTTGGTGTGTTTTGTTATTTTATTTGGTGAATGCTTTATTTATGTTGTTGCGAAGAAGTTTTTACTTAAAACATATTTTTAATTTAAATACTTGCTTAATATGCATTTAACTTTTTTCTAAGATGGTTAGATAAATTTTTTATTTTAAACCATTTTTCCGTGAGTGTTGGTAGTGTGTTTTGTGTTGTAATACTAGAGGTAATACAAAGATGTTTAATGCCTTGCTGTAAAATTAATGTTGTTGTTTTTCAATTTTTGACTTTTTTCGATGATGGATTGGCTGTAGTTTTTTAATTTTTGGATTTTTGTGTTATATTTTAGTTTTTCGGATGAAGTTTACTTTTTTCGGGGCTATTTGCTATGGATGAAAGGCTGTGTTTCTAATGCGGCGAATACTTTTGCATTAAAATATTGTGGATGGATGTAATGTAAGGGATTCCATGTGTTTTTTGTTTGTTTTTTGTTGAATTATTGTAATATTTTTCTGCATATGTGGTTCATTAATTTTTTTTTACTTTGTTCTACTAAGTAAAATTTGTTTCTTTAATTGGATAAGACCTATTTCTAATATGGCCTAATTATGTGCTAAATTTCTTTGTTTTAAGTAAAGGTTCGTGGATGTTATTGTTTGACCTACTTACAATTTCAGCCCTGGCGGTATAAGTGTTGTTTTTCACGCTTAAGACATTCTTTCAATTTTTTCATGACTTTTGAATTTTTTCTCTTGGTAATATATCTTTCTTGTTTAAGAAGAGAAGAAATTTTTGGTTAGGTATATTGGATTTCTGGCAATAGCTTTTATTGACTATCATGGAGCTTAAACTTCGTTGTATGCAACACTGCAATCTTGTAAGTATATTTCTACTTAACAAAGATCCATCACTTGATTACACAATTTCGAATAAGTTTTTGGAGTCATGTGCACCTATAATCCATAATCACTTTTCGACCAAGCTTTTTGTCGAAACTACAAGAATACTGGATGAGTTTAAATCATTTGAATAATAGCGCATTGCAATTATCCTTACTTCCATGATCTTTTCAAAGCTTGTTACACCTTTTTGGTGTGACCCTCTATAATGATAGCATCGAATACTAGATGCTTCCCACCAGAAACTTATGTTGACTTTTACCTTCTTCTTGTCAAACTTTACTATCCTTTCGCAAGAGTTTTTAATGGCTAAATTTTCCTTTAACTATCGATGGTTTATGCTTTTTGCTCATTCAAGTCTTGGAATACAAGATGATTGACTTTCAAAGGCCGGACTTCTTCCATACAAGAGGTTTTTGAAGTGAGTATGTGATCCGGACAAAGCTCACAACAACAATAACGCTGATTCTACTATTCATTCATATCAATATTTTCAAGATCAAGAACAACTTATTAAACATATCCAACTTTCTCAACTAATATTTTGTCTTTCAATCATCTTGAATGAATAGTAAAGCTTGTTCTTTATAGTACTATTCACTAACCCATTTGGTTATGTACAAACTTTCAAGTTTACCCATAACTCTGTCGCTCTCTTTGATAACTGCCTAAGAACCTTATCACTAAGGCTCAATAAAATTGCTGCGAGCTTTTCTATGTACCGCTTTCTCACGCCATAATCGCTTATGGTAGCCCTTCAACGCCTAAAATTGTCAACCAAGAGGGATTTCATCTTCATGAACAGACCGAAATTCACCCTTGAACTTTTCAATGCATACTGTGAAGGTATGTTTCCACGCTATTGCACCAATTTGTTATGAATCGTATGCCTTAGGTACATAATATAAACTTTTGTTTCTAATGATCAAGAGACAAACAAGGGTAGAAAATATGAGGAACACGATGAATACAAGGAATATGTTATTAATCGCTATTCTTTCCTTTATCTTCAAAATAAGATTACAAGGTATAAGAATAACAAATAACCTTCTCATTCTAAATTAGGATTATGTGATGTAATGATGAAAGACTAGTATGCTATTTATAATAAACTTAATATACTAAATCAATGGGATTTATCACAAATGCCCATTATGTTAACTTAGAGTTTAAGCTACTTAAATAATTAGACATAATAAATATAATTCACCTAAATACTAACAACCTTAGTATTTCAAAACCCATATACTAGAACGCACTTCTGATGACAAAGATAAGGTCTTCAACACCAAGATGTGAATAGACTTTATTTACATGCTTAATTTTGCCGTAAGTTTAAGCTACTCTTCAACCTAATAGTAGTTTGATCCAATATCTCTACATTACATTTGCGATTTCACCGATTAGCATTGAGAGGTTATCCTAAATGTGTTTTTAGTAAGAACATTATATATAGCATCACACAAATTTTCCTCCCACCAATATGTGTAGATATTCCTACAAACCATCACGACCCTCAGAATGATATGTATTTGATGATTCGAAGTCGCTGACTAATTCTTCGTAAGAAAAGAAAGTGAGGGCCTTTCGTATGTAGAATCTTTGACGTAACATGATTTTTGTAAGATTATGCAACTCTTCATTTTATGTTTGAATTAGATGTTTTAAGGGTAATGACTTGTTGATCAAGTGATTCTAAATACAAAAGGCGCTGTGGATGGAGTGAATTGTGATATTAATTTCAAAAATAATTTATAATTTTTTCTTTGAAAACGCTCATGTTAGTATAAACAAATAAATAGATAAATAGTAGGAAATAATGAGAAGAAAAAGACTAACATGATGAAAGAAAATAAAATACTAAAATTAAAGAGACAAGGATGAAAAGGTACACTAAATATTTAAATAGGTTGGTCTAACCACTGACCTACTCTTATCTCTAAGAGTTTCCTCTCGATAGTTAAAATAAAAATAAGTTTGAACTTTAACGAAATCAACACAAACAACCTTTAATTACAAATTGATGTTTTGAACCGTATAAGTCCACATACCTTCTAGCAACAACTGTAGTATGTACATAGGCTTAAAATAAAACAATTTTTTTTCTTTTAAAGTATATGTTTTTAAAAATAATAATTTTTTTTGTAAAACAATTATCTTTCTCGATTTATAGCTTTATAACACTTTGAAAAAAAGTATGAATTACTCAAAGACCATATTATTAGGTATTATACAGGTAATAATATTAAACTATTTATTTAAATATTAAATAATAACGATAACAAAGTTGATTTAATTATTTTAAATAATTCGATCTTACATGATCGAACTTGTGTTTAATCGATATATGCGCCTCGTAATGCTAGAATCATGGAGAAGGTAAAACTGTAGACCGATGCTCAAGTATGTAAGAACGAAGAGATACGAAAAGTTTAGGATTTTTGAATTTAATATTGATACACGAATTTTCGTAAAGGGTATTTATAATGTCATCAATGCTTGCTCATTGGTTTGTATTATATGGTCGGATATTTGAGCACAAAATACGTGATCACAAAATCGTATGCAACTCGTGCTCGTAGAAGTTGTGGATGCAATTAGGCAAGGGAGATACATTCCTATCTCAATCCTCGCTCAAATATATTTCTCGTTCTGCCTCGTGTCCCCACCATTGTGATTTTGTCCCTATCCCCGCCCCAATGACGTGTCCAATTCATATGAGATCCATAAATACGTAGTATCTTTATTTATCATTTTAAACCAAATTAATAGTAAAATTTCAAAACTAACCACAATAAAATTTAGAAATTATTCCTTTATGATAAATATATCATTTTAATAATATTTAATCTATAAGATCGATTAACATAACATACCAAAATTCGATCTTAAAAGTTTAAAATAATAATTTATATGTCACTTTTTACTAACTATACATTTATATTTTAAATTTGTTCATAAGATAAATTATATGAAATGACAAATAAACCGGACACAAAATTTAAAATATATATAAATTATGTTTATTATAGTATTTGGCTGGTGTGGATTTCGGTGGGGATATTTATGCTACCCTTCCCCTAAAGTGTCTTCGGAGAGACTTTGTTTCCCATTCGCCTCCGGGGGAAAAATTCTCGCCTTTGGGGCCCAAACGGAAATTCTCGCTGTGGATCCCCGCTATCAGTGCGACATCCCTACCGAGTCCTCAGAGAATGTCCGAAATTAGTTGTTTCACGGGCAAAGATGTTTGGGATTATCGTTGTCGTGTGGAGGGATCGGATCGAGGAAAGACGCTCTTTGTCGATTTGATGGCGCGATCAGATGTCCCTTCTGTCACGTAGAGAAAAGTGTTCTTTGGTTAGCCTTAATTGTTTAGGCTAATGCTTTGAATTGTTTTGTGTATGGACTGGTCGTGTCTAGTCAATGTCCACTCAAAACAAATTCCAAAACAAAAGTATTTATTTATACTTAATAGTTAAGTTGTTGATTCAAATACTTTTATATAATGGAAAAATGATGGAAACCGATTTATTATCTCTTGTAAATATAATAAGCTATTTTGGTTGGAATAATTGATAAATTATTTGATTTTCTTTATTTCATCACAATGTCTTATTTCTTCAAATTTGTAAATAATCGATTTACAACTTAATATATCATATATAAGTACTGTATAACACACTAATATCGATACTAAGACACGCATATATATAAAAATTGATAAGACAATTTTTTATTTATTTCAAAATATGTATTTTTCTTAAAAATATATATATAAAATATTATTTTATTATAAATTTAAAAATAAAATATGTGGTAATGATAAATAATTTAATTTGTTTTCTTCTTGTCTAAACATCGACCTACAAATACAAAATAGCTATCTATTAAAAAGAAAAAATACCATGCTCACTCTTAAGTCGATCCTTGACACTATCATATCATTTTTGAAATGAACTATTTATTATCATTATTATTAATGAAGATAATAATCTAATCAAGCTCACCAAAAGTTATTTTTTGAAAGAACTATTTATTATATGTAATAATAATCATCTATCAAGCTGACCAAAAGTCACTGTGACACTTTCTGTTTCTTCTTGTTAATAAGGTCTTGTCATATTGGTATAACAGAATGGAGGAATCTATAATATATCATATAATATAGTACCAAAAAGTTCTCTGCAAACTAAAGTGAAAGAATATGGAATTAGAGAGTAAAAATAATCAAATCCAAGTTTCAAATGCAGACCAACAAAATGGTGGAACAAACTTTTTCAAAACATGTTTCAATGTACTCAATACCTTAATAGGTGTTGGAATACTTCAATGCCTATGCAGTTTATCAAGGAGGATGGTTGAGTGTTTTGTTGCTGATTATTTTTGCAATGATATGTTGCTACACAGCTTTACTTTTAGATAGATGTATGAATGCAAATGCGCGAATCAAATCATATGCTGATTTAGGTGAGGTTGCATTTGGGTACAAAGGAAGAGCTATATTAGCTATATTCATACATGAGTTGTTTTAGTTGCTGTGGAGCTTTCATATTAGAAGGACAATTTGGAGAAGCTTTATCCAAATATGAGGTTCACAATCTTTGGCCTAAGAATTGGTGGTAAAAGTGGCTTTGTTATTCTCACTGCTTTTGCAATACTACCAACAACATGGTTGAGAAAGTATGGAGTTCTGGCCTATGTTTCTATCGGTGGCGTGTTTACTTGTGTTATTTTGATTGGATGTTGTGTGGTGGGTGAAGTTGATGGTGTAGGGTTTCATGAAAGAGGTGTTGTTGAATTTGGGAGGATTGTCTACTTTATGAGCCTTTTTGCTTTCTGTTACAATGCTCATGCATTAATGCCAATAATATGCAATTCCATGACGGACAAAAAACAATTTTCCAAGGTAAGAAAAGGATTGTCCATCAAACATTTTCATTTTTTTCTTTCTAAATGTGACATTTGCTAATTGCAGGTTTTGGTTGTTTGCTTTGTGCAAGTGCTATTATCTATGGAGCTATTGCAGTTTTAGGCTACATGATGTTTGAGATCATTTAAAGTCTCAAATCACATTAAATTTACCAACTAATACTATAAGCACTAAAGTAGCAATCTATTCCACCATAATTAACCCTTTCACTAAGTATTATTATAATCAGTCCAATAACAATTGCTATTGAGGAAAATGGGATCTATGCATGAGCAAACCTATTAGCATTGTAGTTAGAATAACTATTGTTGCTAGTAGTGTACTTGTGGCATTATACATTCTTTTTTTGCATACATTATGGCATTTATTGGTGCATTCTTGAGTGTTGCAATCTCATTGTTGTTCCCTTGTCTTTGCTACCTCAAGATAAACAAAGCTGCTAAGAGTTAGAGATGATGATCATCATGGAATTCTAATCATTGGTACATTGATTGAGTACTTGGTACATATATCTCAGTTGAGAAAATAGTTAATCAAATGAAGCATTGAAGGTGTATGCTTAATGCTAACTGTTGTAACTAATATTGGTTCTTATAATCAAAAGAATTCAAAAGGACTTATTGAAACTAGGCGAGTATGGTTAAAATACATTGTTATATATTTTTAATGTTTTTTAACTTAATTTATTGGCCTTATAAGCAAAGGGTCCACTTTTCTTTAACACACAAGAATAGAATTAAGTTTGAATTTCAAAATCCAGGCCCCTAGATATACAACAAACTCTATGAAAACACGCCAGATCAAAGGAAAATAATTTATTAGATCACTTTTAGAATCAATATACGTGCTGGGGGTGAGATAGCACTTCCATGGTAATATTTAGAGAAGACGGAGATTGTTGTTTCCATCTATACTAGATCGGAGAGACAAAGTTTTCATCAATTATAATATCTCGACTCAACACAATCTTCTCATTATTTAGATTGAATAGTTTGTATGCACCAGTTTTATGATATCCTACTAGAATAATAGGTTCATTCTTATCATCAAGCTTCCTTCTTCTCGCATCAGGAACATGCTTGTAACACGTAGAGCCAAACACCTTCATATGATTCGGTGATTGTCGTTTTCCACTCCACACTTATTCAGGAACCTTGTTTTTCAATTTCGTTGAAACAATTTCACCTCATACAGATTTTAGAAAATTCTTCTGCTTTATCATGCATCTCGCCATATCTAATATGGTTCTATTTCTGCTTTATGCAGTTCCATTATGTTGATGCGTATAAGGATTAATTACCTCATGATTGACAATTATATTTTGCACAGAAGTTTCAAACATCTTGGATGTGTATTCGCCATCTTCATCTGTCCATAGAACTTTGATCTTATTCTCACTCTGGTTTTTGACAAGTATCTTAAATCTCTTAAAGATTTCAAATACTTTGTCCTTCTGCTTGATCACATAGATCTAGAATTTTCGAATAAACTCATTAATAAATTAAATAATTTTTTTTGTTTCCACCAATGACATGCTCTTCGAACGGGCCACATAAATCTGAATTTACAACTTCGAGTATGTAGATGATCTTATTGGCATAGTAAAAATAAAATAATTTATGAATTGTTTTCAACTAAAGAACCTTCACAGTAGTTTGTTAGGCATCTCAAGACTTGGGATACCAGCACTATATCTTCGAGTAATCACCATTGAGGACCGAAAAGTTCAAATGTCAAACCTCAAATGCCACAATCAACTATCCTCAGGGTCGAAAATAGTTTTTTAGACATTGTACTTCAATTAATTGATCACCGTCTTAAACATCATATTCTTTGATATGAGATTTTAAGATTGAATTATTCGTGTAATAATTTAAAAGCTCCGCTTTTCTATGACAATTGAGAAACCTTTTTGACCATGTCCAACTTCTACTAGCAATCTAACTATTATTACCAACTTTTATCTCACTTCTTCGACTTCATCGAAATCTTCCAACCACATTTTGAAAATCTCAGATTCGAAAGTACCGAGTCGATGAACCGCACTTTGGATTCAACATGGTTATATGCAACAGTATATAGCCACCATAATTATGAATCATTTGATCCTGGCATGGTGTTCGCCCTTCTTCCTTCCCTTGTTGATCCATTGTCTCTTTCCCTGCA
>CM038796.1:11175423-11385423 GCA_021764765.1 Vicia sativa
AACAGGAAGATATTAGAAACTTTACACTTAGATTCAACTTCAGCCCTCCTGATGCAGAGCTCAAAAGGCAGTTATGTAACTGAATTATAAGCTCGCGAGAAAATGATCACGATTCATAACCAAACAACTCTTATTTGATTATACAAAGTTATATACAATATAAGCTATCCACTATATATTAGGCTTTGCTAAATAGAAGCTTAGTCTCTGTGAGTCATTTTGTCAAACACATACCCATCAAACAAAATATAGAATTTAATACCCAAAACTGTCTGAACAAAAACCCTTAATTTCAAAGCAACATAGATAGAAAGAGAATGGCTTACAACGGCATTGAAGAGAGTAGACTTGCCAACATTGGGGAGACCAACAATACCAGCCTTGAGGCTCATGCTTATCTTGGATGAAGAAGAAGAATAAGAAAGCTTTGGTTGTTTGGTTAAAAGAGTGTGATGGTTACCGAAAAACCTTGACTTCAATGGATGAACTAAGCTGGGAACTAGTTTAGCCATGATTGTTAGGAGAACTGAGAGAAGAGAGCGTGAGTTTGTGTTGTTGTTATACGCGCATTTTCAATGGATACGATATGATGAATGCAACGGGTTTATCTATGCCTGCCAACTGTTTGTAAGTAGGTTACCACGATAACTCTAAACTTTTACTAGTTTACCAAAAGATATTCTTTGACTCTAGTTAACTATCATTTAAATAACATTTTAATTTATAACTTATCATTTTTTTTATTATTATGCTTATAAATTTTAATTATTTTAAATATATATTTAATTATTATTTAAAAAATATGTTTTTATGTCATTTTATATTTATCAGTTACTTAAACGTTAATTTTACTTAGAGATGTCAATTTGCACCCGATAGTGGGAATCATCGTGGGGATTCTTCATTTGGAGCCTCAAAGATGAAGAATTTTTCCCTGCAGGGATGGGGAATAGAGTTCCCCAAAGCACTTTGGTGATGGGGATGGCGAACATGTCCCCCGCCCCACACTAGAATTTTGTAATATCGTTAATTGATATATAGTTTAATATTTCTATGTAGGTTTATTTATCATTTCAAATAATTTGTTAGTAAAAGAGAGATATCTAAATGACTATTTTCATTTTTTTTAAGTTTAAAACCTTCGTGTTCATGAATCTTAAGATTAAATATTGTTAAAACAATATATTTATCTTAGATGATTAGTTTACTAAGTTATTGTCGTTAGTTTTTGAATTTTTCTATTAAATTAGTTAAAAATAATAAATAAAAATTTATGTTTATAGATATCCACAAAAACCGTGGGAATCCGCGTGGATCTGTGGGGATGGGGATGGGGCGAAATCCGTATGGGACCCAAACGGAGATGGGGAATAAATTTGAGGGCGGGGATTGAGATGAGAATGTACCATCCGCCCCATTGACAACCCTAATTTTATCAAATACTTTCATTATTTATCAACTATCAGTCACAACGATATAAGCTATAAGTTATTAATCATCAGTCATCAGCCATCAACTATAAGTTATCAAAAAGCTTATCACTCGACCGCTAATTTTATCAAACAGATTCTTTATGGACCCGTTTGTTTTAGCTTTTTTTTTTAAATGATTTTTATAGTGTTACAAAATTTTGTGTAAAAAAATTTACAAGGAAATTTTTTATAAAAGTTTCAATTGAAATTTTTATTTGAATAGTTATTATTAAAATGTTATTGTAGATATTTAATCTTCTTATTGAAACTTTTTTTAGATATCAAAATCTTAAAAAAAAAACACTTAATTTTGAAGCTATTTCAAATATATTTTCATAAAAATCATTTTTGAAATATAATTTTTTGAAAAAATTGTGACTTTGACAATATATTGGTCTTCAATAATATATGTTTATGTTATACTATGTCAAAATTAGTGTAACCTGAATGCCAAAATAGCTTGTTACGAATATAGAAAAACTTCTAATTGAAAAACGTTTTTGGAAAATCTATTTTTAAAAATAGGCAAAATACCATTTTTGGTCCCTTAACTATACATCGGGGTACATTTTGGTCCCTTATCTCTAAAATTGCCAAATTGGTATGTTAATTGTTCAAAAGACCATAGAAGTCCTTTTCGTCAAAAGGCACAAACGGACGTTATTTTGCGATGTGGCGTGGAATGATATATACACCATCATTAACCTTGTGTCCGATTTCCCAAAATTCATCGTCTTGCTTCCATATATCCCACATTCTAGGGTTCACACCATTCCATCGAATTTTCCCTTTTGAATTTGAAATTACTTCAGAAAATGAAGGAAGCATCATTGGCATACTTAGCCGTGTTCACACGATTCCAATCTCAATAGTGATGGATGCTTAAATGAAAAGTTGCGATGGAGACTCATATGTGGTTGTGGAGAATTTTGGGGTTGTCGCCATTACAAGGTAAGCATGAAATTAAAATGGTTTTCATATTTTCTTGTTCTAATATATATGCAATTTGAATAACATAAGGTTCATTTGAATCTGGGTGTGGATACTTTCAATGGTTCTTTGATGATATGGTGGATGAGAAAGATCAGTTTATAAAGAAGCAGAATAATAGGTTAGAGAAGGCAAAATGAGCTCGATGGAGCAAAAATGGAATCTGCATCTAAAGGAAAGGAATGATGGACTGAAACATAAGATAATGGAGTTACAAATTGAAATGAAGAAGATGATGGATTCTAAGAAAAAATGGAAAAGATTGTTCTTTATTATGTTAATTGTGGTCATTTGGATGGTGATGTAATAGAGTATTAAATTGAGATTGTATGTTTAAGGTGCAACGGAGTATCATATGTAAAGAACTCAAGCTTTCACAATGATTGACATTTTGATGTTCCATCAAGATGAAACTTGATATATCTCACTAAGTTATCAAGGAATATTTTGTCAAAGATGAATAATCGCCTTAAGCTGAGGGACTTACCTCTCATTAATATATTGCCTTCAACTAAGGGACTCACCCAAAATAGAGTGACACACTTGATAACCAAAATGTATCAATTATTTGAGTCAATTTACATGAATTATATTCACATTTCAATTAATTAAATTACTCTTTATTCAGTATGCTAGTATTTCTATGTTTTCAATTTTTACCAATCACAAGGCATGTGAAGAAAGGAAAAGATGGATAAATCATACTCAAACCCAAAAAGAATAGCATTTAAAGAAGATATGGGTGTATGACAAGAAGTGGGGTGTGAAAGAAGCAAAGTAAAGAATTAACAAGGAAAAGCCCAAACCACTTTCAAGCTTTACGCCCAATGGTGTAACGATTACACCAAAGCAAACCCTAGCATCACACCGATTTCCTCACTGGAAGCTTTACTGACCCAACAGTCAACGGAGGAGGATAGAGAAAATCTCAACCACCAACACAACCCTACCTCTATAAATAGCCACTGACATCGTTTAAACGCTTTTCTTCCAATTTTTACGTTACTTTGCGAATTTTATTTTCGATCGATTTTATTTCAATGATTTATTTTAGTGTACCTTTTCTCAGAATTTAATACCCATCTAAATACCGAATATATCAATTAATTTAATATCTAATTCATTTTAATCGTTAACACTATAACGAGGATGTCACAATTAAAGATAAAATAAAACTTCATTCAAACAGTATCGAGGATCCAATCTTAGATAGTTTAGTCAAATTAAGACCATGTCTTACGAAAACATCATAACCAACGAATAATCCAATCATCATTATTCCCAACAAAATTAAAGAAAACAACTAATCAACTATCTAATTCCTCAACTAACGTTCCCGGTTACAATCTAATCGAGGACACGACACGGACTTATATGATAAGCTCAGAGCCATCCTAAAACTCCTCATGCTAACTTTAATCAAATTGTAAAGTAAGGAGACTTCATAATTAAAGCATATTATAAGCTTTCAATTAACAATATATTTCAAGCATATTAATCCACCCATTTCAACATAATTCCGATTCAATACACAATTACAACCATATAATCATCATGCACAACAATCATCAATGAGAATAGTAACGGAAGACATCCTAACATGTTACTATTCCATACAATCAAAATGACTCAATGGTGGTACCAACACGTGACAAGTCAAGATCCATCATCAAGGATCGATTCCATAACCACTGACACGAATCTAACCACCAGAATCCAAGTCAAATTCGCATAATGGAATTAACTTCACCAACATAATGCATATGCACGCACATCAATAGCATCAACATTAATCGCCTATATACATTCTTCTAACATAAGAATCACAACAACCAACATGATATATCAACCAATCATGCATACATCTAACATCGGATAAACATGCAACCAATCAAGTTATAACACATCGACAACATAAACCATCATCAACCAACATGATATCATCAACTATCATGAAATAAATCATTGCTAGCATAATATGCCAAACACTTACCCTTCATTTGGTAAGACTATCAGAAATACCACAACAACAACAACCGAGATCAACAACTATCGGCATATACCATCATCAAAACACATGATATCAATACAATCATGAATACACCAATTATCATAAACCGAATCAAAACCAAAACATGATATCTCAACTATCATGCACCACCATTAACAACATAAACATGTTTTCCACACAATACCAATACATCCATCACCAGAGAAAAGTCACCTATCTCGAATTTGGCTCATTTTCAAAATAATTTCAAGTTTTGGAAAATATTTTCATTTCATAAAATAGAGCATTAAATTTAGGAAATAACGTCAAAACGAAAACGGACTTACGGTTTGAAAGTTATGAATTTTCAAAGTTTGACATTTTTCAAAATAAGGGAACACACCGGTGAAAATTTTCACGTTGTTGAAAATTGTATGGGAACGTTCAGAAGTTCCCGAGTACATTTCTCATTTTTCACAAATTTTCAATGTGGAACACGATACGTGTTAAAAGCCATTTCAACGATTCTTCCATTTCAATCAACCTCAAACTTACCCATAAATTCTAATATGGAAACACTAAACACATCAATTTGCATCATTATCACATCAAAACATATTTCCATCATTTATTTTCATCGACACTCTAATTATTTTCCATACATATTCAATTCGACACAACTGACACAATTATATACATCCATGGAACCTAGAAATTCCAACTAGGTTTCCTATCATACTGATCTATATTATCAAAATCAAAATCTATAATAATAATCAATCGAAATCACCCTTACCTTGGGTTCTTGGGGGTCTTCTTCTCCTTTCTCCTCTTCTCAATTCCACGTGAGTTTTCTCCAAAAATATCCTTTTTCCTCTTTTCCTTCTTTTATTTTTATTATTCTAACATAATAAAATAACATAACTAATGTGAGTAGAGCCTTTTCACACCTCACTTTATTCATCACGCCACCAATAAACCCACTTCCATTTAATTCAATCGACTTCAATAATCCAAAATATTAAATATTACATTCCTAATTAAATTAATAATTAAAATCGTAATTATTTAATAATCGATTTATTTGAAATTTCCACATCGGGATTATGAACCTTTGTCAATTCTAACCTTATGTTAGAATTGCTTTCTAATTTTTTTCATCGATTTGATTTTCTGAAAGACATATCTCCGACTTGGGGTGGGAGACTCTTGAACTTGCCAAATATTCTCCTTTTATTTTCAAGTTTATTTTAATTAATTTATTTATTGGCTTATTTTTAATTGTTTATTTATTTTATGCTTGATTTATCTGAAATGCATGTTTTATCTGAACTGTCTGTTTATCACTGTTGCGCTATAACTGAATCGTTTAACATGCTAGGCTAAATTTAGTTATCGGTATGTAAGGTCATATAGTCGACGGGGTTTAGCAATGCCATTCGATTTATTTCATTTTAAAAAGATTGACTTTCTGGTTTCGATTATTAGTTCTTAATGTAACTATTTTGTTACGAGAGTAAAATACAGACTAGAAGTTATGATCAATAAAACGAGAGTTTGAGATAATAACTGGACATTAGTAATTGAGCATCAACTTAAAATACAGCGAGAGCGCTTTTAAGTTAATTAGGTTTTATTTATTTTCAAAAACTATTATTAAACTCTAATTGAAACAGCGAGAGCACTCACTTAGGTTTGATTATAGGATCTGAATCAATAAACACGAGAGTGTGAGAAGAGGGTTTTCAAATAAATATTTCCTACTGAAACACGTTTTGATAATACGAGTTTGAGTCAATGAGTTGGTAAAATCCCCGAAGTCCGACCATTACATACCGATACTTTTTCCCTTGAATCTAAACTAGATTACAATCAGTTAGGTTCCCTAAAACCCCAATTATTTACATCATTAGCCTTAGATTTACGTAGTAACCTTAGATAACGATAGGTTGATATTTAGTCCCTTAGGATGCGATAATCTTTAAAGCTACACGCGATAGGACTATATACTTGCGGTCTAGATGCTATAAGACGTATAAAGTCGCGATCAACACCTCTTGCTAATAAGGTTGAATTCTATTGAGGAACTCACCCCAAGATGAGGGACTCGACTTTCATTGATAGGGCCTCATTCAACGGAGGAACTCACCCCAATCTAATGGAATCACCTCTTATTAATAAGGTTGCCTTCAATTGAGGAACTCGCCTCTCATTAATAAGGTCATCTTCAACTAAGTGACTTTCCACAAGTTGATGGAATCATCTCTTATTAATAAGGTCGCTTTCATCTGAGGAACATTCCTCTAATTAACAAGGTCACCTTCAGTTGAGGGACTCACGTCTCATTAAGAAGGTCGCATTCAATTGAGGGACTCACCTCCTAAAACAAAAGGGTCAAACCCCATGCCACATAATAAGATCCAAAAAAAACCTTTATAATGATTTACCCTTTACAAGCCCTTGTGCTTTAGAGAATGTGTAGTGTTATATTTGTGAAAGTCCCAAATAAAAGGCAACTTTAGGGTACCCGCCTAGAGTGATGTCGTCCAAGCCACATTCTCAACAAAATGTGGGGTTCGCCCATGAGACATATGACACGTATAGTACCGTTATCACCCCCAGTCATATGAGAAAGAGTCATACCACAACTCCTTAAAAAATATGTAGTTAGTAATCCTTCATATTCAAGGGGAACATTTAATTCCTCAGAGGGGGAGGGGTTCCTAAACCATAAGCCCAAAGACCTTTATAAATACTTCTCCTATAACAAGAGAAAAAGGACAAATATCAACTCACATAGATCACACCATACATAAATAGTCTAAGCATCACACTTATACATGGAGTATATCACCTTACGTGATCACACCCTCTAAAACTACCATAAAACCACCACACGTGACTTCTCGCTGTTGTGGGCAAGTCCTAACCTTTCCAAACTCTTTTAAACTTACTAAGGTCTCTGAGTATTTTTGCCCTTGCAGGAGAAACACGCACACCATTATCTTTTGTCCAATACATATTATTTTTTATATTTATTATTTAATTTTTGGTTTATAATAAAGGGTTAATAGCTATTTACTCCCCCTGCAATATAGGCGAATTTTGATTTATCTCCCTTTAAAAATATTTTTTTTGATTACCCCCTATAATTTTTGGGTACCCCTAAACGTGTAAAAACCATAAAAAAATATTTTACAGAAGGATAATTTTTCCACCTAGGAGGCAAAAGACTTAGAATTTTAACATTTCAAGGGGTGATCAAACATATTTTTTAAAGGCTAAACCAAAACTCGCCTATATTGTAGGGGATAAATAAGTATTAACCCTATAATAAAATATTTTGATTAATTTTTAATTCAAGCTTATTTATTTGAATATATTGAAATATATGTTATATTTATTAATATATATTTTAATTATTTTTTATTTATATTTTTGTGCGTGTACGAATTGAATCAAAGTAGTGTAAATATAATTATGAAAATTAAATATCGATTATAGGGATGACAATTTGGCCCATTTCAATGGATACCCATTAAAATATCCACAACGGATAGGATAAAATTCCATAAAATGAGTACAGACACGGGTACGGGTAATTATCATTAAAATAAACAGGTATGGGTGCAGCACGAGTACCTTATTACCCACCCCGCCCCATACCCGAACTACATGTTTTCTTATGTCATTTATATTATTATATAAAAAATACACATTTTTCAAAATTTAAAAAATATATCGCTATTAAATCATTACACATTTTAATATATATATATATATATATATATTTTTTTTAACTCAACAATAACATCTATAATTTTTAGTATTGTAAAAAAAAATTAAATTAAATAATATTTCATATTTAATTGATTTAATTTTACTACAAACGCATATAAGCGGATACAAATATGAGTATTGAGGTACCGATAAAATATGAATATCAGTATGAATATTGACACCCACATGAGTTTGGGCTCGCGGGGAGAGATTTTTTAAAATTGCAGGTATAGTGACGGTACTATAATACCCTCCCTAAATCCTCCCATTCACATCCCTAATATATTATTACTAATACATGTATTATATGATTTCATATCCCTTAATTATAGGACTTTTGTTTTTTACTTTGAGTAAATCATTAGTTAAATCAATAAATAATTAATTTGTTGAAATTTAAGGGGATGTTTGTTTCACGGACTAAAAATTTATTTTCAAGAAAAATCAGTTACATGGGAATGTAAAGGTAGAAACTTTATTCTAAAGAATTTTTTAAAAAAAGTTGTTTGGCAAAATTTTGATATTCTAAGAAAAATTTATAATTATAATTGATTTTTTAAAAAATGTTTATAAAATTTCATTGGAATCCATATTCTTATCCTTTTACATAGAGCTGTCAAAATTGGCTACTCAACCCATTTAGGACCGACTCATGGGCCGAGTTTTTAGGACTGCCAAAAAGCTCTATTGTAATATGGACCTCAAAATTACTACCGGAGTCCGGCCCTAGATGGGCTTCGGGCTACCCGATCCTAAATGAGCTCTTTTTTTAATAAAAAAAATTAAGTAAAAAATCTTAATATTAACTATAAATAAAATAAAAATTATATTATTTTAAATATAATACATTTTTAAGTACTATATTATCTTTTACAAATATTCTAATGTATTTTTAAATATAATATATGTCTAAATTATAGAAAATAATACTCAAAATATTTAACATAGGAGAAAATAATAGAATAGAAAAAATATTCATTGTAGTAATGTATAATATTTAAAAGATAAAGATTGAATAGAATAAAGACAAAATTTAGTGAAGTGAGAAAAATTAATTTGTTATTTTGGAGTAACATAATGTAAGAATTAATATAATTTATCAATTTTATAGTTATATGGGCCTAATAGGCATGAACTTGTTAGGGTTGGACTAAAAGACCCTTAAAAATATGGACTCTAATTAAGTCCTATAATTTTTTGGGCCGGACGGGCCGACCCATACCTGCATTTTGACAACTCTACTTTTACATGGGAATTAGAGGAGTTATGAGAAATTATTTTTTTCCTTGGAACATTTATACTTATGAATCATTATTTTCAATCTTGTAACAAATACAAGTATACTCATTTCTTATTCATGTATACCTATGAATCTTATTTCTAAACTTGAAGCAAACACCCCGAAAGTCATATAATAAATATGATTAGGCGGGAATGGTGGGATTTAGGAATTTAGTTGTATTAGCACTATTTAGGTATTAATGATAGAGAAAAAAAATTATGCATTGTCAAATAATTTTACATTGTCAACTAATTATTATCAAGAATTAAGTGGGAGAAAGAAGTTTCACATTGGTTAAAAAAGAAAAGATTGAATACTATATAATTGAGAGAACCCACGCCTATAACCTTGAAATTTTAGGTGAATTTATGGTATTTCTCTCACAAAGGTGTATTCCTAGTAAATACCCCCTTATCAGAATTTACTCTAACAATTACAACTATATTAAACAATAAATTATACAATTATTTTTAAATAAATTATATAAAATAATTAATCAATAAATTTTTATTAAACAACAATGTAAAATTATTTATCTTTTAACTCTTAATAATAATCAATTTGTTTTATATATTTAATTTATATATTTCTCTTTGTTTAGAGATTAAGTTAAAATAGTATAAATTGAATTTATAAAAATGAAAGATGATAAAGAAAAGAGGCGGGAATTGAGTAAATTATCAAATCAGGCATTACAGCCTAACTCCGTATGATTTGTCTCTACCTAACTTATTTATCATGATTATTACCCCCTTAATTACATTGATTAAGAAGACAATAAAAATACAAAAAACAAAAAATATTCCAATAAATATAAACTCACACACGCAACCAGAATCTGAATGAATTCACCCTACCCTCCTCCGTAGGGTTCCTCTCTTCCCCAAGCCCATTCTCTCATTCATTCATTCTTAACCTAATTCTAATCCTTATACCTCACTATCTCTCTGCAATTTCAATTCTTCTTCACCGCGAGCTTTCCATTTTTTTATGGATGGATGTGTTCACCGCTGCTAGGGTTGATGCTATTGCTGATTCTAACAAGCAAGATCTTAACCTCTTAGAAAACGATGCTTCTCAAGGTTCGTTTATCGTGCTATTGTTGCATCTAGATCTGTTTATTTTTCAGTTCATAGCGACTTGGTTAATAGAGTTTTTGCATGCTTTTTTTTAGGTCTATTGTTTTGATGATTTTGATTCTCTTGTTTGAATTGAAATAATCAAGTGATTTGCTGTATACTATGGTTCATGATTTTGGATGGTTGGATACTTGATTAATTATAGGGTTTTATATGAATGTGAGATAACTCATTATAAATGATATCTATGATATGAAGCACAGACAACGGCACGGAAAAAATGAATAAATTAAACGTGATCACAAGTGTCAATTGCGAACAAACACATGCATCTTTTTTGTACGCACAACAACACGGACACGTTGACACTAATTATTTGAAAAAATGAATAAATTAAATGAGATCATAAGTGTCAATTGCGAACAGACACAATACACCTTTTTTGTACGCACAACGACAAACACGGTGATACTGTTAATAATTTGAAAAAATAATAAACTAAACTAAACGTGATCACATGTGTCCGTTGCGAACAAACACATACACCTTTTTTGTCAGCACAACGGCACAGACACGTTGACACCTTTAATAATTTGAATTAAACGTGATCACATGTGTCAATTGCGAACACACACACACACACCTTTTTTGTATGCACCTTTTTCAGAGGAGTCGGTGCTATAGGGTATTTTTTTTTTATGCTTTGACTTGTATTTCCAATATTAAATTTCCTTTATGGATTCCTTAAACAATGTCTTTAGGGAACTTATTAGCATGAGTTTATATTTTTTTTTGGCTTATTGTAATATGTAGACTATTTGTATGTTATATATGTAAAGTTAACTGTTATGGAATTGTTGAAATGCATTGATTTGATTTTTGGTGTTATGCAGATGGTGCATTATTTGATGCATCACAATATGCGTTCTTCGGTAAAGATGTTGCTGAGGAAGTTGAGTTGGGGGGGTTAGGTGACGAAAATGATTACACTCCTTCTGTTGAATTCAACGAGGACGAGTTTTTTCTCGATTCAGAAAAGGTTATCTTTTTTCACTCTCCTTACCCAATTTTTTCAAATTTTATGTGGCTACTATAGTTAAAAATATGTTGATATTTTATTTATAATTTGACCATGCACGGTGTACTTTTTCCTTCCTTTCCTTGGGGAGTTGTTTTCTTCATTATACCTTTCCACTCCTGTAGCTTCTGACCAATCTTTCATTTTTATCCATTTTGGCAAAGCATCAATGCCCAACTGTTATACTTGATTGATATTTCATTCATATTAGAGGGGTCGGTGCTGTAGTGGTTATTATCAGTGTTATCAAATTACCCTGCTATGGTGGATATACATGGCGGTTTTTGGCTGGCCGCAATGGTAAATATCAGCCGCTATTGTGGGTTTTTCCGCCATAATCCAATAACGGCGCCACAAAGTGGTCGCTATGGTGGGATTTTGGCTCTCTGCCATGGACCGCCATCGACAACACCGGTTATTATTACAGAAGTATCATACCTGAGTTTTATCTGGTTGACCATTGATGCAAATTCTCAATATTTTGAAATTTGAGAACGGATATTGATGGCCGACTGATTTTGCCTTTTGCCAAAAGGAAAAAAAAATAGCAATCTTACTCTTATGAGTCATTTAATATTGAAAAGAGGATGTCATAGTTGTACTAACTAACCGTTATTTTCACATTGCAGCCGGAGGATGTAAGATCTTTTTCTGAAGTTGATGATCTCACAACCACTTTTTTGAAGGTATGGATATGAAAATGACATTTTGTGCCTTTTGAGATTGTTACTAGATTAATGATGGATTTTTTTTTATCGAGTCTTGACTGGGAAGCCTTCACTTAACTTAGAAAATTATGTAGCATAGTGTATTTTTTATATTAAAAAAATAAATAGATAAGATTGAAAAAGGACACAATTAAGGGAGGTCAACGAATCCTCTAAAACAGATAACTATACACATGAAAATATAATAAGATGTACCAGAGTTGTTCAATCATTGTGCCTTATTGCTTGTGAACTGAACATCTTATGAACTGAATACCATGAGATGCCATAAGCACCATCCTGTCGCATTGCATGCAGTGTGAGGATTGTAGTCTGAGCACAGCTTCTATGATAGTAATCTCGATTGATAATGAGGATTTGTCTGCCATCTTGTCTGTATAAGCTTGTTTTAGTGTGTTCTAAACTTTTGATGTTTTAAAAATATAGAAAAAAAAGCTTGTTTTAGTGTGTTCTAAACATTTTATGTTTTAAATATAGGAAAAAAAGCTTGTTTTTTGTGTACAAGTTTTTTCTCAAAATTTGTTCATATATATTAAGTTTTCAGAAGAAATCAATAAAAAGCTAGTGTTTTTTTTACTTCAACTTTAATTTGTTTTTCATTTTTGTTCTTATCTTACGAACTTCACCCATCACCTCATAGTTGTTGTTAACCTGACTAATACAAAAGCTGCTAGTGATGCTTTAGGTCATTTCCAGTCCTCTCTTCACTCAAATCAGCTAATAGTGGATCGTTTGACCTAAAAATTTGTCGCTCTCTCTCTGCCACTTCACAAAGTTTTTCTTCGACATTCTTCTCAAATCAGGAAGCATCCATCTTTATCATCCATTCTTCTTCTCAAATCAGAAAGTATCCATCTTTCTCATCCATTCTTTCACATTCCCCTTCACCTATCCATGGTAGTCAAAATCGAGATCCCACTCGTAGGATCGTACGATTTTACGATCTTGATAGAGCTTGGCGATCCTGTGAAGGCAAAAACTCGGATTTAGGTGGGAATGATGGGATCGCACTGTAAAAACGGTTGGAGTGGTAGGATCGACGTTCATGCCGTTTCCGTTCTAAATATTTTGAAATAGGTTTCTTTGCTCTTACATGTGTAGCATTTATTTCTCATACTTAATTCCAATTAATTTCTTAAAACCTTCCCAATACACTCATTATTTTTTTGAAACTTCCCAATATAGCCACTAAATCTATTAATTCTCTAAACCACCTAGCCTATTCATTTCATATTCCTCTCACGCACTTTAAATTTTTTGATGTTTTAATACACCCTGCTTCACTTTTAATCTTTTCCCTTAAATTTGGGCGTGATTTTTTTTTTTTACTAAATATGTTTTTTATATGAATGAATATACAATATATATCAGTTTGTGAAATTGGTAGGTTCTTACGATCCGTGTTACGATACTCCGTTCACGATCTTGTGATCCTCTCTGATCCCTCATAGGATCTCGATTTTACTACCTTGTGCTCTCATCCATTCACATCTATTTCTCCCCTGTATTGCTGATTTCTCATTTACTAGCAATCATGGCATCATCTTCTGCAAGTTTAACACAATCTTCCAACAAATGTTTTTTTAAAATCTATTGATGACAATATTAACACAAACTTCCACCAACATAGCTTTTTTCAAAGCAATGACTTACCTTAGGTAATGAACCGACAAGAGTTACTAGACATCACTCTAGGCTTACTACATTAGTGTCTAATGGAGATGAGGAATTGGAGGTGGAAGAAAAGTTCAAAATTGAATCAAGTGATGAGCAAGATGATATTATGCAGCTTTCTTGATTGCTTCTACATCAAGTGAATTTTGTTTGATGGATAATTTTGATGTAGTAGAAATAACTGTTTTTTTGGTTTTATGATCAAACACAAGCACTTTCTTCAAAATTTGCCACTCTTCCTTTGAATTCAGTTCTTAGATCTTAACAGCCACCTAACAATATTCAATATCCCACGACAACTATTCGCCACCATCTCCACACAGACCTTTCACCGTTCCTTCCGTACTGCTGCCCTATGCTATACCTTGACTGTGGATCATACCAACCCAACACCCCATGCCACCAATGTCTCCCAACATCCTTTGCTGTCTCCAACCTCCACTTTTTCTCCCTTAATTTATTTAGAGGGTGAGGGAGACACTAGGCCATAAATTTTCTAGTGGGCATTCTAACTTAACCCCTTTGGGTTATGAAGCTATACAATCACTACATCACTCCACTGTCAAAACATGTTCTTAAAATAAATTTATGAAGCAGGTTTTATTTTTTCAATACACTGTTTTCTTCTAATTATAATATTATCAACTATATATTTTTTCAATATTTTTATGATAATTTTCTGAAACAATAAACAAAAAAAGAATCATATATCCCTCTTAAGCTTCATATTTTAAATTACATATATACTGAACCATCAACAGCGCTTCAGCTTTCCTTTCGAGAAAAATATCTAGGCAAGATTCTGTGTCATGTCTTGCACTTGATCTTTTTTTCCTATTAGGTAAAATGGTGTCTAATCTGTTTTTATCAATAGTGTGCCATAGCGCTGCTATAGCGGCGTAGGTGGCAGGCTCCTCACCACTATGCAATTGGCCTGCGAAGCGCTATCGACGACAGCGGCTGTGAATAGCAGTGCCATTGCGGTTTGATGGCCTCTATTCACCAAATACTTAACCCTGCGTGTTATGCTTCTGTTCCACTTTTCTCTCTTCATTTTCTTCATTGCTCTCCCCTCTTTCTCCCTGACATTTGCCATTTTCCAATGTTCTTCACTGTTGGCCTCCGTTCTCCTATGTGGGTTTACCTATGATATATTGTTCTGCCTGGCCTCTTCCCCTCCCTATGTTTCTCTTCAAAGATTAGTAACTTACTATTGAACTCTTTTGCTCTGTTTCTTTTTTCTTCTTTCTCTGTTATTAACTTATTTCTCTCTATCTGTTTCACCTCTTTCTCTTTGGTAACTCTTGGGCTATCTTTATCTGGGATATGCGTGCTGTTGGAATTTATGTTTAATACTTTTATAATTTGATTTTGACGGGAACTCATTTTGATGGGATATGTTTACGGTTGGAATTTATGTTCACTGTTGGAATTCTACTATGTATGTTGCAATTTCTATTAATAAGTATTTATGTATGTTCTTTGAATTTATGTTTACCATGTACATTGTTTTTTAGTCTGCAAAATAGCAGTCATCCCACTATCCACTACGCTGCCATAGCATTTGGGGTTAGTGCTACGCACTGCTATCCGAGATTAACAACCTTGATTTTTCCCATTTAAGTAACTGTGGAATAGGAAGTCTTTAACATTACTGGTTATTTAATATGGGTGAAATTGTGTTATAAGACTATAGATAGGAAACTTTTCAGGATCTTAATTTGTGAAGATTTCTTATTGTTGAATGATGGGTTTTTTGATACTTCATTCAAATGGTGTTTCTTGTAGCGCAAATCAATCTATGTCTTATGAATGTAATTATTTTATCTCTTTTTTAGTGTAGTATACATACATGACAGGTTCTCTCCATAATTATTTTATCTTCATTTTTTATCTTATTCTTTATTTCTCTTAATATTCTGGAGACAATTAACAAATTTTGCATGTGATTCAAAAGTTGTTTGATATTTCCCATGCACTCTGCATGTAGTGTTTGGGGTATTTGGTTTAAGAGTCAGTTATGATATTGGAAATATTGCCGGTCTCTTTGAATGGCGATACCATATGTTTTATGTTAAACTCTGATATTGATGTCAAACATCTTGATATATTTCAGTTGAACAAAACTGTTAGTGGACCAAGAAATGCAGGAGTTATTGGTGATCGGGTGTCAAGAGAAAGTAAGTAACTAATTATATAATATATTCAGCTATTTGTTTGTTCTTTTATCTAATTAGGTGCTATTTATCTTCATTATTATCCTTGTAATATTGTGTTTTTTAACACTTGAGGTGCTTAGAATGGAACTTAGATGTGTTATATTCTACTTGTGGCTTTGAAGTGTAACATCTAGTCATCTAGTATTAAAATCTTGTGCTGTCAATGAAAGTTTTGTACCATTATTTTGTAAACTTACTTAAATTCCTTAGGTTAATTCGTAGCGACACGACAAAACTATTAAATCATTTGCTACTCTTACCCGGTAATTTCTTACTCTTTAGTCTGTCCCTTTTCTCTCCCCTCTATGTGGAACACACCTACGCAGGTTTGCAAAGTTTGGAATTGTTAATAAGTAATCTAAAATGTTAGAAATCAAGGCAAATTTGGGTTAGATGTTATGATCTTATTATTTTTAAAAACATGTAGTTGCAGTTTCTTCTCTCTTTCTACCATTATAAAGAAATCTCAAGCTGTGTTTACAAGCATTGATTTAGAACCTCTCCAAATATCTATTTTTGCAAGTGGAAAACGGTTGAGTGCTGCAAGCTAGTTTGTAGATTTAATGGTTTTTTAAGCAGAGAAAGTGCCACTTCCTAAAGAAGGGGTTATAGAAATATCAGGTCATAATAAGTCGGTGATTATATTCAGGCCTTGTCTTGGTTTTTGTAACCACAATTATAACGTAGAAGGAGGCTATGCTTTGCAGTATATGATTTTTCATCAAGGAAATAGCCTTGTTTTTGTGATCATTCAGTGTCTATAGGCGTGTTTAATTTTTCTCTTCCCTTCTGAACTTTGTTACTGCAAGAGACATAGATATACATCAGTCAGGTTAATAGATAATTTGTTGGATAGAATTTGAGTTTGGACTTGGCGATGATCAGTGTTACCAAATAGCGGCGCCATGGCAGCTTGGTGGATACATGGCGGTTTTTGGGCTTACCGCAATGGTAAATATTGGCCGATATTGAGGGTTTTTCCGCCATAATCCACTATAGCAGTGCCACAAAGCGGCTGATATGGCGGCATTTTGGCTTTCTTCCACGAACCGCCATCTGCCATCGACAACACTAGAGATGATGCATCTAAGTGAAATATGTATTTAGGCCTTATAGCTATATCCCTTTTCTGCATGGGTTCTTGTTTCAACTGCTTAATTATTATTATATTTGGTATTCTTGACTAAAATATTTCTATTCCTATATTTTATACAGATTCCACTGCTTCTGAATGGTCACAGAGGGATGATACTCCCTACTGGGTTGACTATCCCACTTGTGACAGTGAAGGTTCTCAGGATGGCAAAAGATGGTCCTCACATCCACATTCTTCTCTCACTCATCTACAGGAATCAAAACCCTTATACCGAACGGCGTCGTATCCTGAGCAGCAACGGCAGCTGCAACACCACCTCGAACATCGTTCTAGTGAACCTGTTCCTAACTGGTTTGATCAGAATTTTTATGATAGTGAAATCACTGATGATGAAAAGAGATGGTCATCACATCCACATTCCTCTATTTCAAACACAGAAGGACCAAGGTCCTTGCATAGAACGTCGTCTTATCCTGACAAGAGACAAGAGCTTCCTTGTTTTTCAAGAGAACCAGTTTTGGCACCAAAATCTTCATTTACTTCCTATCCTCCCCCTGGTGGTAGGTCTCAACAGTCTTCTTCAAATCACAGTACAGGTCAGTTGAATATTCCTTATGCTGGGGGAGCTCACATAGCACTGTCATCACAAAACCGCTCCCATCCATTCAATTCTGCATTACACTTGGGCAGATCGAAATATGACCCACATTTTGGTGGAAATTTGGCCCAATTTGATACTGGCTCCCTCGATAATCGAATCCAGAATCAATGGGTCAACCAAACAGGGTTGTATCCTGGAGATAATTCAAACCTCCTGAATAATATGCTACAGCAACAACTGTACCATCACAATGGATCAGTGTCTCCTCACTTATTGACTCAGCTGCAGCAACAGCAGCATAGATTGCATCATGCTGTTCAGCAATCAGCAGCCTTAATGTCAGGTTTACCACCCCATTTATATAATCGCCATCTTTTGCCTGGATCATCCATTGGTATAAAATATGAACATGTGCATGGTTTTGGTGATGCCAGAGAACATAGACAAAAATCAACTCGTAGACATCGGTTTTCTCAACAGGGTTCAAATGTGAGTATCGAGAAGAGCGATAGTTGTGCAATACAGTTCAGGTCCAAGTATATGACTAGCGAAGAAATTGAGAGTATTCTTAAAATGCAGCTTGCCGTGACTCATTGTAATGACCCATATACTGATGACTATTATCACCAAGCTTGTCTTGCAAAACAACCTTCTGGGGCTAAATTTAAATTTTCATTTTGCCCAGCCAAAATAAAGGATCTTTCCTCACGATCCCGGGCCAATTCTGAGCCACAGAGGTTTCTTCAGGTTGACACTCTAGGGAGGGTTTCATACTTGCCCATTCGTCAGCCTCGCCCTCTTCTTGAAGATGATCCTCCAAACTCCTCAGCTAGTGGTGGCTCTGAACGAAATATTTCAGTGAAGCCCCTTGAGGGGGAGCCTTTGTTTGCCGCCAGAGTTACGATTGAGGATGGGCTTTGTCTTCTTCTTGATGTAGATGATATTGATCGTTTCCTAAAGTGCAATCTGCTTCAAGATGGCGGAACTCAATTCTTACGAAGAAGGAGTGTCCTTCTGGAAGGATTAGCAACATCACTCCATCTCGTGGATCCACTGGGAAAGAATGGACACAAAGCTGGGCTTGCTGCTAAGGACGACCTTGTTTTCTTGCGATTAGCATCTCTTTCCAAGGGACGGAAGCTCCTAGCAAAGTATCTCCGGTTGCTTGTTCCTGGTAGTGAGCCTATGCGGATTGCCTGCATGGCTATATTTCGTCATTTAAGATTCTTATTTGGTAGTATCTCTTCTGATTCAGCTGCAGCGGAGAGTACAAGTGATCTTGCTATGGTTGTTTGTCAGTGTGTTCAAGGAATGGATCTTGGTTCTCTTGGTGCTTGTCTTGCAGCAGTTGTTTGTTCCTCAGAGCAGCCTCCTCTGCGTCCCGTTGGAAGCTCTGCTGGAGATGGTGCTTCCCTTGTTTTAGTGTCTGTCCTCGAGGGGGCTACTGAACTTCTAACTGATCATCAAGCTGCTTCTAAAAATAAATTGGGCAATCGCTCATTTTGGCAGGCCTCATTTGATGAATTTTTTGACCTCCTCACAAAGTATTGCATGAATAAGTACCAGAGTATCATGCAATCACTGCTTACTCTAGGAGCACAAAATGTGCCTGCAATTGGATCAGATGCTGCTAAATCGGTGAGTAAAGAAATGCCTGTTGAGCTTCTACGCAAGTCTTCCTCACACCAATGATCGCCAGAGAAAGTTATTACTAGATTTCGCTCAACGCTCTGCGCCTGTGGTAGGATTTAACAACTATGCTGGGCGCAGTACTAGTCGTGTGAACTCAGAGACGGTGATTAGTTGATAGTGTAGAGATTTCTCATAATGGTAATGGTTTTTTGGGTTTAGTTTCACATCAAGTTTGCTACCTTGCATCTTTTCAAGTACATTATATAGCTGTCTAAAACTGAAAGATGCAAGTTGCATCTATGGCGGGGGATACTGATGATATCTCATGAAGTATTCAGCTTGGTTTGTTCCTCGTGTCTTTTATTTATTTATGACAGGGGAGCTTATTTTATTTCTCTATTTGGATCCGGTAGACTCACTAGTGGTTAGCATGTACAGGTTTAGGCAGATATTTGATTCCCTCCCATGCTCCCTTTTAATGTTTCTATTATGTATTCAAATCTACACATGGTGATAGGAGTGAACTGGGAAACATGCTGACCAGTTGGTGAGGCTGAAATACATAGGAACTACTTAAGAATAATTTATGTTGGTCTTGCTGCATAGCTTTATATTTTTGAATTATAAATTTAGTAGAGTAGAGCAAATAGAGTATGATTTAGAGACAATAAATATAGAAAGTATGTTTCTTGATTAAAAAGTAGTGTATATTTTTCTTATGGCTTGCGTAGTGACTAGTGAGAGACATGTTTTATCATGTGTTTTTTTTACCCATTTTTTTAAATAATGTTTCGGCATGAATGTGGTGATTGACTACTTTACTTTTCAATTGTTATTATATCTTGTAGGATGTAGTTTTAATTATTATTATGCACGTTAGTTTTAAGAGATTTTAATTTTTAAAATTAATTTAAAAATACTATATTGCATTTACATTAATAATGTTGATACACTAATAGTTGTAGTTAGTGATGAGTTAAACTTGATTAGATAAAGAATTGATTTAGCTCGTAATTTGACTTGAATTTGACACAATTTTTTTAAGCTCAAGTTTGGTTTATTTTAAGTTCACCACCAACATGGTTCAATTCGTTGGGATAATCTCGTTAGGTTTATTTTATTTGTTTTATGGATTTAAAAATTATTTGCTTAAAATCTATTCTTTAATATATATATACATTTTTAATTAATAATATTTTGTTATAAAGGGTTTTTTAGTTTTTTAATTTTGATATGAAAGGGGTTTTAGTTTTTTAATCTATTTAAACAAAAATAAAGTTCACTCAACAATATAAGTTATTTATATAAGAATTTTAATCTACTATTTTTAAAAAATTAAAGTAGTTTTTTCTAATATAATTATTTTATTTATATAATTTATTCTTTAGTTATTATATATAATCTTTTATTATATGATTTTGATTTTATTTTATAATTTTTTATAAAATATTTTGTTCACTTAAAAATAAAAAAATAAGGATTCTCTTGTATAGTTTCATTTCTGCTTTTGGGCTTAGGTCTTCTTGTTTATAAAAAATATATAAATGATCAATTAAAATTGTTAAATTAAAAATCTTGTTTATAAAAAATATATAAATGATCAATTAAAATTGTTAAATTAAAAAAATATAGGGTTAAAATTTGAAGCAAGTTCATCTCATTTAGTAAATTAATTTTTGAATTAAATATGTTTTTGGTCCCTTTAAATATTTTAAACTTTATTTTTAGTCCTCGAAATATTTTTTTAAAGAATGATCCTCCTAAAAATTTAAAATTTAATTTTCGGTCCCTCTTGTAATTAACGATGTTTTTTTAATATAATTTAGCGACGGTTTTTTGTTTAGCGACAAAATTATAGATCATTTTAACTACGATTTTGTCATGAGTGATCAAAAGTTAAATTTTAAAATTTTAGGAAGACAATTCTTTGAACGAAATTCTTTGAAGGATCAAAAATGAATTTTAAGATATGTAGAAGGATAAAAAACATTTAACCCTTAATTTTGTTTTTGTTTATGTTTTTTGCTCATTTGGTTCATGAATTTAGTTGTCGAATCTAATTTTAAACTATGTTCGAGTTGATTCAGTTCATTGTCAATCTTAATTGTAGTTGATAACGTTTATTAGTATGTCTTGGTTAGGCTTGAGTACATGTTAGGGCGATTGTGAGAAATTTATAGTCTAACTTATTTAAAATTTGATTTAATTTAACTCGTTTGATAAAAATATATTTTAAACTATGTTCGAATTGATTTGGTTCATTATCAATCTTAATTGTAGTTGATAAGGTTAATTAGGTGTGTCTTGGTTACGATTAGGTACACGTTAAGGCGGTTGCTAGAAGCGCATGGTCTGATCTATTTAAAATCTGATTCAATTTATCACGTTTGATAAAAAGATCAAACGAAGACTTATAAAAAAGTTTGATAAATCTATCTGTTCGACTTAAATCTATTTATTTATTTGTAATCTTATATATTATATTTATTTATTTATATATAATAATTAAATTTTGATTCTTTTCAAATTTTAAATACAATATTCTTTTTTTTTAATTATGAAAGTTTTAATACGACTCTTGGATTCTAATTTTCCCTTATTATTTACGGTCTAATTATTTTCATTTATCTTATCATTTTTAATTAAAATTAAAAAGTTAAAATTTTTATACATAGTATATCCCAAGAATTTATAAAGACAAAATTCTTAGTTAAATGTTGGAATTTTTTTCAACTCTATTACAATGAAAAGTTATTCTTTTTTAATTTTCTCTAGTTGTTATTAACTAACTTGTGAGCATGAGTAGGATCTTTCTTACATCCAAAATATTTATGATGAAAAAAATGGAATTAATCTCATATGTTGTTTTCCACATGTTTTGTAATACCTTCTTGATGGTGGTCGCGTTAAGTAGATGTTTTGGCTCGAACAATCCTCCTAAGGAGAGATATATAGAAAGGAAAGTACGATGTGGTTGTCGATGATTGATATCATTTCTAAGAGAAGTTGTCCGACCTTTAGAAAGAGATGGTTTAATTTTCCGACCTTCAAAAAAAAGAGGTGAATACCTATGACTCCTATCTAGTCTGGTTGTGAAGGTGTCAGAGTTACAATTGTCTTTCGAGATTATAGAAAAAGATCTTAAGAGGCAAATGATTTTCTAGCGATATTGACTTCTCTATTGTCTGCGGCCAAAGACACCCATTAAAAGAAAAAAGATTCTCGGGTCAAGGAGCGGGAGGCTCATAATGAGAAGTTAACGACAATGAAGAGAAGAGTTGATGATGCCATTGACGAGGGTTTTAAGATCGTCCACGAAGCCTTTAAATATCCAACTAATCAAGTAGATATCTTGTCTTTAGATACTTATGTTCTTTGGTTTGATATGGACATTGAGAAAGTTCTTTGGAATGATGTTATAATCAAAGATAATGAGGTCTCGAGTGGAGGTCATGATGAATGAGTTATTATGACTTGATTTAGATTACGTGTCTTTACTGCTCTTTATGATATGTAATGAGTTATTAAACTTTCTTCCTTCATGATTAAAGTGTTTGCTGTTTTTGAGTTATTTATTTTCTTCATTGATCAGTCTGTTTTCGGTTGTGACATATTTTGGGTTGTTTTGCTCCGGCCATCCTCTATGTCGGAAACTGGAGCAATTTAATGTGTTTTGATTCAACCGTTCCAATTGTTAGGAACTAGAGTGATCCTTGGAAATTTGTCATTAACCGTCCATTTGTTGGGAAGTGGCATAATTCTTACCCATCCCACTTGCTGAGAGTTGGCATAAAATTTATCCGACCGATTTTTGGAACTGGCATAATTCTTTAGCATCGTTAAGGACCACCCCGACCAAGAGTAAGGCTCCCTTCCATGCCCATGGGTTTGAGTCTAGTTCAAGTTTTGCGTCTCTAGGACCCACCTCATACGCCCTTGGAGTGGCCAACTCTAACAAATATGTACCCATACTAATGTATATTGATATTGACACACACTCGACAGTCAATATTTCAAGTTGGCCCGAACTATGTGTTTGTAGTCTCATGGCCCCAATCATTCTGAGGTGTGTTGAACCACAATAATTTTTGTTTTCACATAGAGCTTCCATTCTTGTGAGGTCATGGTTCGAAACGTTGTAATGAGGATCCTGTCGATACTTTAGTGATTTTGGAATCCTTTGCTTCATTTCGTGGTATCCTCATTTCATATTCTATTCATGTCGATCCAAAGGGATTCAACTGCATAAACTCCTCTTTGCAGGGTGATTTTCTTCCAATCTCATCAACATTGTGAAATAAAAGTGGTGTCGGGCCAAACAATTCGAAGACATTTTCGAAACAAGTAATCATCTGCTATCATAATGTTTAGTTATAACGAATTAACTTTTGTATTAAACAAGGTTTGATTGTAGAAAATCGCGAGAATAGGAAGTCGATTCTCAAAAATGGCGCCACCGTTCCATATTGAAACTAGAATTCTATGTGAATTATGGTGATAGATTATATGCTGCAAGTCTCCCGTGTGGTTGGATACGTGGGTGGACATGCAATATTTGCACTCCAACGACTAAGTCAATGGATGAGTCCAAAAAAGAATAAAGTAAAGTATGAAAAATCATGTACCTTACACAAGTAAGAGTATACAGACACCTGATTGAATAATCATTAGACCTTGCTTCAGAGCAACTAATGAGTATTTTTATTCGAGTCTTTAATCAATTCAAAATTGAAAGCATAGCAAAAATTTGAGACAAACTTTAGAAGAATATCACTTGGAATCGAGATAACAGTAGGGTCAATTTTTTTAATGAATTTCAACATAGTAACCTATTATTTTTTCAATTTGGGCTAAATTGATATGATTTTAGATATTACATTAACAATGAAAAATATGATAAATAGAGAAGTTGAATCTTAATTTTTGTTTTAAAATTAATTTTATATTAAGATGATTAATCACCATTTTACTATCTCATTCCCTCTACCTCTAAAGCTATGTTTGAATTGATTGACTAGAATAGGGCGAAGTGGAATGAAACATGATGGAATGGAGTGGAATGAAGCATAATAGAATTGAGATTCCATTTCACTGTCTGTGTATATTTTATAATTTGACGAAGTCAAATAGAACAATTTAGTTCATTCCATTGCATACATCTCAAATACGGCGGAATGAAAATTGAAAGATTTAAGATGGAATAGATTCCATCATATTTCATTATGTTCCAAACAATAGAATCTGATTAAATATCATTCCAAACATACCCTAAATAATCTTTTAAAAACCATTTATTAGAGAATGCTATTAATCCCTAATATTTTGTTATTGTTATACTTTTTAAATAAAAATAAATAAACATACATTTTTAATTATAAAAAGAGATTTAATTAATATGCATTGAAACATTTACTTTGTATTTTAATTTTTTTTATAATAATATATTAATAATATAAAATTTGTTTACACCAACAATTCATAACAATTAAACTGATATACAAAAATATTAATTACACATTTATTCACCAATAATAACACATACATTCATTTGCCTATAAGGTAAAAATAAAACTATTCAAATCCTCTCTCCCTTCTTCAACAAAACCCCAACCATAATTTCCATTTCTACCCCCCTCCTTCGCCGGAGAACCCCCCTCTAACCGCAACGCTCTTCATTTCCGCCCGTTCCAGATCTGCACCCGATCATCTTCTCCAACCCTCCTCCCTGCTCTGCGCACGTCTAATTCCGTTTCCGACCGGTTAACTACTCCGCTCCGTTCGTCAGTCACCGGGCCCTCAGAAGAGTCCCGCCGACATCTGCGCCGGTCTATTCCAAACCATCACTATCCTGGTTTGCCGCCATGTTTGCTTCTTTTTTATTTTTCTCGTATTTTTTAAATCTTTTCTGCTTTGATAACGTTGATTCAGAGAGGAGAAGAAAAGAATCGGCTTTTGCATTTTCGATTTTGGCGAATTTTGAAATTAGGGTTTACTATTTAGTATTATGTGAATTTGTAGTAGTGCGTTTAGGATAATGAGTCTAATAGAAATGGAAAATGTGTGGAAGATGAAAATGAGTCTTGCAAGTTAGAATTTTGAATTGTGTATGCATCAATATTTAGATGTCTTTCACTATGTTTTGTAGAGTTTTGGGTATAGAGGTGGTGAAGGTGAGATGTGGAGAAGGGGTTTTGCTGTCTGTTGAGTGAGAGTTTGAGAGTTTTGTAGCACCGACACCTCTGAAACATCACGACACACACTTGTGATTGCGTTCAATTTATTTGTTTTCAAATTATTATTGGTGTTGACGTGTCAGTGTCGTGTGCGTGTTTGTGCATGTGTCCGTGCTTCATAGTTTGAGAGTGGATGATGTGAACTGTGGTGGTGGAGGATGAAGGGTAAAGATGTGAAAAATGAATGTGTTGGTTTGTGTTGAGTGGAAAGGGAAGAGGGAGTCGGTTTTTTGTTATAGAACGATAATTCTTAGGGATGATCGCTGTATTCTTCTTGCTTATTGTTTGTATGTTAGTTTCGTCTTTTGAGAATCCTATTTCTATGCATTGAGTTGGTAAATGGTCCCTCTTCTTTTTAGGTACCATGGGCACCAAAAGACAGCGTCCCACTAATAAGGTCAGTACTTTTCGAGCTCCAGCCCCTGCTGCTGCTAATGCCCCTGCACCTCCTCCTGATTTGGTTGACATAGTAGCGCGTTTGGACCGCATCGAGGCGCGTCAGCAGCGTATTGAGGCGAGCCAGCAACGTATTGAAGCAAGCCAAGAGCGTATTGAGACTGCTATCCACCAGCGCTTTGATGAGCTCTTCTGCATTATGGAAGCTCAAAACCCCCAACCCTCTACTCCATGATTCGACTTTTTTCTTTCTTTTAGTTTGTGAATCTCAGGGAAGTCTCAATCTTCTTCTTTTAGATGATGGTTCTTTTTTTTTATTTGCTACTTGTTAACATTGAGGACAATATTTGTTTCAAATGTAGGTGGCGTCAATTAAATCAAAATTGCCAATTTTCAGTTGTATTTTGATTACAGTTGGGAAATGTGGGTAGTAATTAGGCAAGATAAGACTGAATTTTAGGAATGATTTTTTCATTGATAGAGATATCTTTAGAAGGATACTTCATTGCTCATGAGTGATTGTTTTGCTAAGTGATATCTTTCTAGTTGGATATGGTAGGATACAATCCCAGTTAAAACTAGTCCTGTTTACTTGCATTAGTTTTTCCTAACAACTTAGCTTCTAAAAAGCTAGATTTAGTTTTTATTTTGAGTCATGTTTTGTTTCTTGGGGGTGATATCTCTGTTGATAGATGTGTTCTAAAAGTTGGTTTGATATCTTGTTGAGACTTCAATCATTCACATACATGTAATACTAAGGCAAGTATTACCGATTCTTTTGGACCTTGGGAGTTGTTCTGATACAATATTTGCCTGGTTGATTTTACCACTTTTTAGGCTCTTTTCTGTTTGAATATATTGGTCTCTGTAAATGATAGAGGTATTTAACAGCTAGCTTAATGATCTTTGAATGTCATTTAACCAATATTTTTGTCCTTATACACATGAATGATTTGTTGTTAACTGATCTCTTTGTTCTTATTCACATGAATGCTGTGTTGTCAACTGTCCTTATTTGTTATTGGGAATGGGAGTTATTCTCGATATTTGGCCAATTCTGACTGTTAGCTTGAAAGCCATTTGAGTTTTGTCCTTGGGAAGCTGAAGTTGATAATGAATTACTCATTTTCTTTGTTTGAGGGCAGCCAAAACAGTGTAGATGGTGTGGTTAAATGTATTTAATTCTATGCATACAACCAAACATTGCTGGGCTGGTTTCGAGTTTTATGTTCAGTTTTTTTAAGAAGCTAACAAATTGAATTAATAAGTCACCTAAACACAAGGAGTGCTTGCAAAGGTACATGCACAAAAATTATGATAATCTGCAATAAAAAGCATGAAAATTACAATTCATAACACATTAAAGCATTAGATCACCGATGTTTGACGTCTGTCAGCATGAGTGTACTCAAAATTTGGAGTAGCAAGACAATTGGTAGCCTATATAAAAGCAACTATTTATAACTAACAATTTATAAATCAAATGTTAGTTAGAAATAAATGGAAAGCTTTACTACTATTATTAATTCTCTCAATTCTTACATGGTATTAGATTGCTAGATAACAATCTAGGTCTTAACCATAACTTAGAGATATCGCAACAATTTCATCATCGACAAACTCAAATTCTACTTAAGAATCCAATCACCTTTAGTTCTTTCTCAAAATTGCGTAAAAGCTTGATGGGAAGAACTTTCACCTATGGTGACAATAGATCGAACCACACTTCAATGCGCACAATCTCACTGGCTTGGTGGTTTGCACTCAAATTTCACTTCAATTTGTTAATGATAAAACTTGCAACTCAGGTAATGTGAATCCCAAGTACTCTTGTTGGCTGGGAAAAGATCAAATGTTCCTATCTTGGCTTCAATCACCTCGCTCGAATGAAATTCTCTCTCATAATTTGGTTGTGCTCATGAGCTTCAATTTTGGGATCGTTTGTTCAAATATTTTTCATAAACAAATGAGTGTGAGTGCCAAACAACTTCGTGTAGAGCTTCGTGTTTTAACACTTGATAATTTGTCTGCCCAATAGTATTTGCTCAAGGTTTATACTATTGTTAATTTTTAGCCTTTATTAAAGATACAATTCATGTATCACATTACATAGATGTGATACTTGAAGGTTTACTTTCAAAATTCCACGTGTGGTGTAAGTCATTGAATGGATTTGGATGAAGTAGAAATTCTACTCCTAACTCATGAACTTCTCCTTATAAAATTCAAGAAACAAATTATTCCTGATCTAATATCTCTTAATCTAACTCTTGTTACACCTAGCTCCAACTTTGATGAAGTGAATTTTGTTAATACAGATTCTTCACTAGTTCAGTCGTCCTCTCATAATCTTGAACAATATCTAAACAACTTTCTTGGTAGTATAGGTACATGTGGTGGTCGTAATGGTTGAGGTAACACCCAACTTCTTCCGAATAATTATAAATAAAATCAAATTAAATTAAAACTTCATTCAATTAGGATGTCATATTCATCAAACAACAATCTGCTCATATATTGTAATATGTAACACAAACGACTTTTGAAATTATTAATAATAACTAAAATAAACATCATCATGTCTTTCTTCATTTTATAGCAGTGGAAACATCAACCAAATATTGAAATTTTTTTCAAAAACAATTCAAGTCATAAAGTAATTATAAAATTACAACATAAGAGATAATCCAAAATCTCTAAAAAATAGCGTAACAAAATCAAGTGTTCAACCCTAATGTTACATATCATAGAAGACATGGACACCGACGAAAGTAATAAAGAAGATCACTCTTCTAAACTCATTCCACATTCATTGCGGATCACCACATGTTATCCACGTGAAGGCAACATTCAAACAAAAATGAGATATTGCAATAATATAAAGGAATTCATAATAATAAGTAGATAACATATTATTACTTGCATATTCACCTAATTCACCATTCCCACTTCCACACAAATCAAACACCAATTCACACATGAATTATGTATTAACAACATTCATGCAACAACAGTTATGCATATGCTCATAAATTAAATGCATATGGTATCAATTCTCTGTAAACACTCAGGTTCACCGCTTCGATCCTCACCATAAGCATGGAACTCACCAAAACACACTCAATCCACACAATGGGATTGAGGCTCACCAATACTGACCCCGTCCAAACACCAATGATGCATGATGCATATTAAACACGCAACAAGTACATTGTCTTTCACCATTGGGAACTATACTCTGGCAATTCTTGCCACCACCCACCAAGTACCTGATATACAATTTGAACAACAATTTACAAAATAGCAAGCAAACTCAATGCACACAATGCATATTTCCAACACTGACATCATACTGCAACATACACAGATACTACGAAACACCATTTCACACCAATCAAAATCGTTCAAACATGAAACTATTTTTACACAAAAGTACATTGCACCGCTCTCATGATTCAAGCGCATAAAATGACACCGAAACTCAAGATATGGATTTTCAAAATTTTAGAAAATTTTGTCATAACATGTGGTAATCAATTACTCTTTCTTGTAATCAATTACACCCTTATTTTTCAACTGCATGCTCAATTTTTGACACGTAATCTATTACGCCACATGTGTGTCGATTACGCATTTTTCCAAAAACCTAATTTTTATAACAATACACTGTGTAATCGATTATTCTATTATGGTAATTGATTACACCTTCAAAGATTACCGTTGTTACCCCAATTTTTAAAAGTTATCACAGTTGTTATCAATTACGCCATAGCCGTAATCGACTACCACTACGACAACAGTTTTTAGCTATGTCAGTGTACAAAAACCAGTCTCATTCCAACTCAAATTTTCAAAAAGTGAGCATTCAAATTTTATATTCAATCGGGGACGGAGCTAGAAAAATTGATTAGTGGGGACAATATTTATATATAGAGTTTATGATTATTTTGAACTTTCATATTTTCAAATTAAGAAAATAAAATAAATGTTTGAAATAAATTATTGAGTAAAATATTATAATTTTTATTTGAAAATAGTGAATAAATAAGTGAAATTAAGGTGCTAAATATTGTAGATATAAGCTTTAGAAAATAAATTAGGTAAGAAAAATAAAATAGAAAAATATATATGTTATTAATTATATATTTTTTTAAGTTAAAAAATAAAAATATTAAAAGAGAGTGGTGATATAAGTGACTTTATTGGTTGCATTTTATATTATTATATTCGTATTTTACATTACATGTTGTTAATGATAATAAATTAAAACATCAAAAGATAATAGTAATATAGGTGACTTTATTGGTTGCATAGTGTATTACTATACTCATATTTTACCTTACAAACACAAGGTATTACTTAAGTGAATTTAATGGTTATATATTATATTACATAGAAATTTAAATGAAGTGGGCACATGCCTACATTGTTATCAATGTGGCTCCTCTGAATTCAATCCTATCATCGTATAAAATCACAACATTCATCAACAAACACATCATCTAACACACAACATCATATCACCGTTCAACAAAATTGATTCAAACATAAGCACCGTTTTCAACCATTCATATCTATAATCAATTTTTCTCATTACATTCTAACCTCTTCACCTGACTCTAATAACTCATAATATATTATTATTATTATTATTATTATTATTATTATTATTATTATTATTATTATTATTATTATTATTATTATTATTATTATTATTCCAACTAAATGAAACAATTCAAATAAAAACTAAATAATTATTTAATCCTATTATTACTGTTATTATTTAATCTTTTTAAATCTAATTTTTTAACAAACAAGCACTTTAAAGTACTCTCAAAACTCTAAACCCTTATAATATGCACCCATAGTTTTTATTGTGAATGCTTGCTATTTTAGGTTTAGCAAGTCCTTATTTATAAACTCTTGAAGAATGGACTTGGACTCTTCTATCAAATTCAATCTTCTAATTTTAAATCAGTTGCAAGATCTTCTCCGCGCAAAAATAGAAGCAACTATTCAAAGTTTCCTAAAAAGTATTCAAAATCCTTTTTATGAAACCAAATCAATATGCAATGTTCCTAAAATATCTTTGATTAAATGTGCCTATATTGTTCTGATGTTCTGGTATAACATGTCACAGCATTTGTTATAACATATTTCAAAAATATTAACAACAGACTCTATTGTACAATTAGCCAAGATGTCAAGACATCTGGCTCAATATTTGTTTGATATTCATGACAGTAGAATTTGTCATGACAGTTGGTCAAGATGTCATAACATATTTATCAACATCAGCCAAGAACCATGTTTTAGAAAAAAAATTATGTCAATCATAAAACCATAGATCTAACACTCTTCACATACATCATTTGGCATATTGATCAATGACAGCCTCGTAACCATGTTGTTTTTATGCATAGCATTGAGATCCTTGAAATTTAAATGCCTAATCCTATGTTGTCATATCAATTATTCCATAATAGCAATTTTTGTAAGACACCTATGCTTCATTTCTTTCCATTCAACTTTAAAAGTTTTGTTTTGATCAAACTCTCATTTATATCCATAACTTTCAACACTTTGTTTTTCATGTGAATTTTGTAATTCCTTTCAAGCAATTGACTAATGCTCAAAAAATTACACATAATTCTAGGAATATATAACACAACTTTAATCAAAGAATGCTAGTCATTCTTCCTCTTGATTGATACACCACTAAAACCCATTGTTTTTTAACGTTTGATTGATTTTTACAAACTAGTGATTCCTTCTTGTCATATGAGTTAAACACTTGGAGTCAACGTTCCATTGATCGTTGCATTCTGCATCTTTTCACATAGTGACCATCACATTTTCAATTGATGGTAATCAGTTACGCTCTGCTTGTAAACGATCACAATTTTCTTTTCCTGTGTTGTTTTCTGCTTCAGCAATCATCATCAACGGTGTGCTCTCGTTATCTTCTTGTCTTACAAATTTTGTTACAGTTTCTTATGGATCATTCTTGTTGACATTTCATTTACGAGAAAAATGTCTCAACTTTTAACAATTGTAGCATTTGCACTTGTCATTTTTCTATCTTCCTTTATTGTTGCCAACTTTGTAATTGTTTGATCCACCACCTAGGTGCAGCTACTTTTTTAACCATTTGAAATGTTAAATTATTGGAATTTTGGAAGCTCTTCCACCATTGTTGTGACAATTTCCTCTATCTCTATTCATGGACCACTTTTCCTTCATATTCTTGTCTGTTACAACGAAATGCATCTGCAAAGCAATTTCAGCCTTTGTTTTGTCAACATTCCTCTCCTTCATTCTTTGTTCATGGGCCTCAAGAGAACTTTGCAACTCTTCTTTACTCATAATTGTAAGATCATTGGACTCTTCAATAACAACCATTATGTTACCGAATCTTGACGTCATCGGTCTCAAAATTTTACCAACCACGTACTACTCAGTGATTGTCTCTCCATAAGCCTTTTCTTGATTCACCATTCTTGTGATTCTTATCCTAAATTCACTAATGTTTCCATTCTCCTCCACCTAAATTAATTACAACTATCTTTTGTGAGTTTGTAACCTCGCCGCATTTGTCATATTGACTCTTCCATAGTTTTTTCCAAGATTATTTTAAGGATGTGCAATCATCAACCTTCTCAAAACTATAAGCATCAACACATTGATGAATGAGATACAAAGCTTTGAAATCTTTTGTCTTCTCTTCCTTGTTCGTATTTCTTTATGTTGTTGCACCTTCTACAAGTGGATTAACATCATTCTTGATAACTTCAAGAACATATTGATAATCAATCAATACCTTTTTGGCAAACCCGATCATAATTTAAATTGAAAACAAGAGAATAGTAGAGAGTGAGAGAATTAGAGATAATTAGGGTCAAAATAATGGTACTTCATTAATGACCCAACATAGGGTATATATACAACAATACACATCAATGTAACTAATCAACTAAAATGAAAACAAACTTTTCAACCATGTAACTAGTTAAACTAAACCTATAATCAATTACAAAACTAATCAAAAATATAAACAACTTTTCAGTGGTAAGTGGCTACACTAAACCTCTGTTTTATTCTTCTATTACAGATCAGGGTGGGTTACACCAAACCTATAACCAATTACACCCTTAATTAAAAATTACAACATTACAACATCATTTACATATGAGACTTTTATAACTTTTCAGATATAAATTGACATGTAATTTTGTTCCTCACAATTTGATCATCACTAACTATTCAAGAGTTCCTGAATCGTGTTTCTTGCCTCAGCCAGAGCGTGAACAAGAGACTTCTTTAGCCCATATATTCTGCATGGATTGCATATTCACCATTTGAGTAACATCTTCATTCTTCAACTGTGTAACCTCCTCTGAATCCATCAGACTAGCAACAACATTCTGCGCAGAAAAGGAGCAAAATAAAATGACAGCGAGAAAATGCAGGATGGAAAATGGTATGATTTTGAACTAATTAAAACCAATAGACAAAGAGAACAGGCCTCAGGCAGTAAACCATAGAACGTCATACCAAATTGCATAGCTATATATTCCTTATTTTTTACAAAATAAATTTTTTTATTTTATTTTGAATGTGAAGATTGAAGTAAAAAAATTGGCAAGATAGATTAGTCTCAACTTTATACTCAAAAGATGCTAAACTAATAGTATTGCACCTCTTTGTGTATCTGTTAAACTCACCCATGTTCTTCCAACACATGCATTGAAGATTATGTGCTTAATGAGATTTTCGTCGGAACTGTTAAGAGTATCACCAGACGCAACAGAAACTACAAGATCTTGGTATGGAAAATCAATAAAGGATCCACGGTTTTTCACAGTAATTCTCTTGTGCTTCTTCAAAATTCTGCCAAGATGATAGGATGTAGATGATTCTTCTTGCAGTCTCAACAAGGTTGCAGCCCTCTCAGCATTAGCCCAACAATAGCATGATGATGACCCATCATCTGCAAGAAACTTGATGTAAGTATAGAAGATATGTATAATTTAGTTAGAGTAGTTAGTTCATTAGTTGGAAGGAATTAGTTAACATAATAAAAAGAACATAAGAGCAGTGATCTATTGTAGTAGGGAAAACCCTCGGAGGAGAGGTCTAGCCTATTCTTTCTCATTCTTTCAATAAAACTATTCTGTTTTGTTCACTTTTTGGTTTGTAACACACAAAGTACCATATTATCAAGCAATGTAGTCATAAAAGTTAGAATATGGTAAAGAATCAGAAAGCATAAAATGTGAACAAAGTAGAGATGGTAAGGTTGCTTGGACAGAATTCTAGCATGATAAGAAATTAAACCACATTTGACCTACAGTACATGCATATTCAGAGCATAAAAAGTGATTGAGCACTCTTAGCTGTCTTCCTCTTAGTAATATGTTGAAAGGACTAAATTATTAATGCAAACAACTTACCCAACAGAAAACAGGCAAGTGGAATGTCCAAAAGAATCCCCTTAGAAATCATTTTTGTTTCTGCATATAAATTCATAGTCTTCCTCTCTAGAACTAAAACAACAACAGCAATAACCTGTTCACCACAAACGGGCAAATTTAATTTACTTTGACACATGAGATCAAAAAATATTCAGGGATTTGTAGAATGAAATGAAATACCCTGCTTCGAATCACTATTTGCTTTTGACTCTGGCACTGAGGCAATTGGGAAATCAAACAGGAAAAGGAATCCTGACAAGCACTATATGCATCTTTTAGAGGCCTTAAAGTGGATAACCTGTCACTGCACTTTTTATCAAATACTTCTATCGAATTTATTTCAATGAATGACACAGGCAGCAACACAAATTTTTGGGCCCTGCAGAAGCAGAGACAAACAATCAAATCTGTTGCAAAATTTTAGAATTTATGGTACTATTGGAAAGACGGTGGGTCGTCCTTCATATACACATCGGAAAACCAAAGAGTACAATACAAATGACAGAACATGAGTGGTACAAAAGTACTCACAACATCTAAATCACTGAGAAACACATTTTTGCAAATAGTGCACAACTGCTGTTAGCTAACAGGTCTGGGCCTTAGCCCAAAATGTGTTGAATAAGAAAATTTGTTACTTATGTGAATGTGCCTATTTCTTAGAAGGTAATAAGTAATAACAGTTATATGAAGGATAGGGATAGCAAGAGAGAAAACATTCATTATCTATTCTGTTAGGAACCTTATGGGTTGGGCAGAGTGAGAATTGTCTCATCTTTGAGGGGTTTTGTTCTGGATTACAAGGGATCTCTTATTTAATACTTCTTGCTTCTTCTATTAATTAGACAATTTCTTCATTTTCTGTAATTACAAGGGATCTCTTGTGTATATCAGGAGCCAATTATTTTGATAAAGGTGTCAAATGAATATACCTTGCATCAAGGATTCGATGAAATGTTGCAGTTGCACCAGGTCCAAAACCAGTAGGAAAAACATGTTTACTTGTAGAACCAAAAATACTCACCTAATAGGAAATAAATAACATGATTAAGTTGCAAAAAAATAGAGTATAAATATATAAACAGTAAGATGGCTTGCAGTTACAACTTACTATATTATGATGCACTAAGACATGAATACAGAAATTTCCTCTAGTCCCAACAAGACCTTTGATTTGAAGAGCATCAAGGCTTCCCCCAGTTGTGCATGAATTGCAGAAACTAGAGCTGATGCCGTGAATGTCAACTACATTTCCCTTGAAAGAAATCAACTTGCCCTCAGGAAACAAGCAGTTTGAGCTCGGAGGCCTGGAGCAGAAATTAGGCCAAGCCACTGCAGTCCCAATGTTGAAACAAATGTTTGCACTCTGTTCTGATGTTGCAAATTTCTGTATTTTACCTTCTTCTGATTCCATAACTGTATTTTCCAGAAGAGCTGTAAGGTTGACAGGTAGATAAAGACAAACATCTGAACTCAGCAGTTGCTTTTCAAGTTGAACTTTAGGCAGAACCACATCTGTGACAGGAGGAAGAATCTTCTACATATGCATATGCTGATTTATCATTGAAAAGAGCATCATCAGAAATAAATGTAAGGCTCAGATATGTCTTCCATAATCGATAACAAATTTAGCAGTGCCACTGCTACCAAATTCAACATAATTTGTAGTACTGAAGCAATCCTTTGCATTATGTTCTATGATATAATAACCACCAATTTGGAACAACTGAAAAGCAGTAGAAAGTGAATTAATACTCAGGTTCACATCACAAAGAGGAGCACCTAGGCAAGCAAGTTAAACAGAATAAGAAAATTACCTGATACTTTAAAAATCTATCAGATGAGAACTCAAGCAAAACGTTCTTTGCATTAGGTTTTGAATTAAACCCATTCTCTTTCCTGGGTGATGTAGGCGCAACAGAGCTGGCCAAACCACATTCTCGTTTTAAGGCCTCTAAAAGTAACCATACAAGATATATCAAAAGAACTCAAATCGTCGCAATTTCTGTTCTCTTTTGATTCTTTAAAAGAATTAGAGCAAGCATTCAGCTCATAGATAGAAGTGTGAAACTCGTCCTTTGATGTATTTACTGATTGCTCGACAAGTTTTTGCCTCTTAATGGAAACTTGCTCTTCATTATTACCATTGAGCGATATTTTGAAAGTTTTATTGTCTCGTCCCCATAAACATCACATGGACATGAAACTCCAGGCTTCCGCGTCAAGCAATAAAATGTAAGGTAAAAGTATAGCTTCAACAAAAGTACTTGACTTGTTGGATCTCACATTATTAGAATGCTGCAAGAAGTGACATAGGGGCATTAATAGCAGTGCAATTTGTTTACATGTACGTACTACAAAGAAAAATTGGATATTGCTGATACTATATAGCCAGATAACATTTTAAAATGGGCTTTGCATGGTCACATCAACATGTTTTTGAAGGATTTGAAGCAATTAAATAGCTCTTCTCATTGGCTATGCTTATTTGTGTTTCTAGACCTTGATAATATCCATAATGATGCTTTATTGAATTAAGAGGTAGGTAAAAGATTTGAGGAATTCGGGTCCTGTTAGATATAAAAAAATCATTCGAGGCATATACAATAGCTTACTCTCAGGAGGCTTGATTGTCGGCAGAATATCAAAGCCTCTTTAACAAACGCTAGGGCTCAGCAAGTGAGGAGTAAATTCTTGGAGCTTCTATTTTGTTATATATCATAATGCCAGCATAAGGTTTGATTTAGTATGTGTTACATCCATGCTTCAAGTGTAGCTTATAGACTTTCAATCCTACGGTCATATTTGAGAGTCTTAAAAATCATATCCAGGCATCCGCCTAACAGATTATAGCAGGTTTTAGATATTGTGGCTCTTGATGAATATGATAAATATAGAAGGACTCATCTTCCTCAATTTGTCTTCCTCAACAGGTATCTTAAACTTAAACAGATTGCACCTACTAACAAAATAAAAAGTTCAACAGAAGAAAAATTTGACCCTGTATAAGTGCATGTTGAAATTAACATAACTAAGTCAGATTTAATAATCTGTAATGATACACAAAGCAGCAAAATACTAAATATTATATTATCAATTGCATGGCATTAGTATAAGCTTATTTAGAGAAACTAAGACTTCCAGAATACCTATTTTGAAAGGGTTAACACTATCAATTGCATGGCATTAGTATAAGCTTATTTCAATTCTATTAACTGATTTTATATTATTTACATCTGCAGCTCTTCTCTATTTTAGTTTTACTAGGCAACTGCTCAAGTGAAAAAACTATTTTAGCTCATAAATCAATTATTGGTAGCAAATTTTTATTGAATACACAGTTAGAACATACCTTTTCTTGTGGAGGAAATTTGTGATATACCCTAAGCAAATGGTAGGATCCAGATTCAAGTATCTTAGTTTCATTCTTACTATTGATACAAGGGTAAAGGGAAATTTCTGCATTTAACATTCTTCCAAAGAGAGTAAACAGAAATCGATGTGCTAACTTCTCTTCTCATTTGGATACAATTAAAGATCATTCTGCACGATAATGATTCACTAAATTCCAATTGATCCGCAAGTTCGTCAATGCCATCCACAATAACATCATAGTTTGTCACCTGGAAATCCAAAATAATAGAAGTTGAAATACAAACTTTTGTTGACATATTATAACTTTTCTAGGGAGCGTAATGTGAACGCAGAGAGAAATGTGACCTCAAATATGTCATTGGAATTCCAAGTCAAGGGAAGGTCTGGTATAAGAACATCAATGCCACAGGTGGCATCAACCAACTGCAGTCTTCTAGTCAAAGGATCAATCTGAATATTTAAAGCAAGATTATGAGGACTCTAATATAAGTAGTAGATATGAAAATATAACCAACCGAAGATTTATGTTTAAAAAAATGTGATGCTCCATTTTTAAAAGATCTACACATTACGAATAAAACATAACTAATTAAGCCATGGTAAAATCAGCTCACTTGCAAATATTAAGATAAGAGATAAACTAAACAAATAACCTTAAGATATCCAAGCAAAACAATGCCTACATCTTCACTTGAAATGGTCCTTCTACCAGATCTACCATTATATCTGGCTTGACGCGATAAAATACTGAAATGATTGCCAACAGGCGATAACTTACAGTGACTTTTGGCTTTAGCATTTTTGTAGTGTGTTCATACAGTGATGGATAAAGATGGATATTGGTACTACCTGTAAAACATCATTGAGATGGCAGTGTAAGTATATATATATCCTTCAATGTCTAGTAACAAATAAAATACCTTCAGCCAGAAAAGACAATGACTGAATTTCTTTTCTTTCTCTTTTAGGGTGAAAAAACGAATCTGTACTTCTGAGTATTTCAGATCCAAATGTCATAAGGAACCCGAAGCAAATTTAATATAAATAAGTACAAGTAAGATACCAATTTCAGAAAACCGCAATCCATTTCTCTACCGCATCCATTAAAGTCATGTCTACACAGCCACATGAAAGCACCATGCTGCCAAAAGCATTACAACCAAACTAATGGAGCCAATTTGGTTTCAACAAAGTTACCCCAACTGGTAGTTTTATTAACATACCTGAGTTTGAAATACTGAAGGAGGTAACAGTGAACTAGCATGCATCTGAGCTAGCCCTTCTTTCTGTGAAGACCTTGCAACAACAGTTCATCAGAATGGAAACAGAACATAGAGCATCAGCCAAGCTAAGAAATCCATGAAAGCAAATCGTCACATAGCTTACATGTTTTGATCCCAAAATATCCTTGTCAGATAGCATACCAGCAAACTTTTTACGTAAGCTTGAGACAAGAAGTAATACCCTGCCAAGTAATAATAAACATTCCAGCAATCTACTAAACTTCCAAATTGAATGCACTAAACAGAAATCAAACATTTAATACCAGAGTCTTGCTGAAAATGGTAATGACTGAATGAACTTTCCTAGCATACTTGTAGACTGCAAAACTACATTACACCTGCAATACTGTAATGATTTATAAACTTATTTCCAGAGCATGTCCATAAGCAACCACATATTTATTAAGTCAGAATGTTCAAAGAACAGTTATTATATTACGAATCCAAGCATTTATGCAACATAAATTTGAAAAAAACAAGCACAATATTATTGATAGTAGCACATACACAGTTTCCAATGGGGAGAAGGATTCCACGACAATGCTAGTTTTGACGCATGCCCCAAGAATAACAACTTTAGTCCACAAAAATTTTGGATCAACAAAATGGACATTTCTCATAGATATCTACACAATATGACCAAGAATTCAAAGGTAAAGCTCAAAAGCGTTTAAGGGCAGCAATGTATAAAACAAACTCGCATAAGAAAATTGCCTCTGAACATGTCGGGTATATAAATAAAACAGTGAAATTATTTCACTTACAATGGAGCCAACTCGTAAACCATGTATCATAGTATGTAGTTTATCGGTTAAAAGAAACCACACATCATTATCCAACTCCAAAGCCATCCCTTTCATGTAAACACCTCTAATTACACCCGTATAAGAACCACACTCGCCCTTCCCCTTAATTCCACTCTTCAAGCACGACATCACTTTCTCTAAACGCGGACAAACACGCAAAACCATCTCATCCAAAGTCAAATACATCAAACAAGACTCCTCCTTAGATAAACAAACTAACTTCTTCTTCAAACCCGAAACCACAACACGGTTACCAATCAGCTTGGTCATTACAGGGTGAAACCAAGACGCATTGCCATTAAAATACAAAATCTCCATTTTCGTGAAAGAATGACCGTTATTAACATTCTCAATTTCAAAAGAAGCGTTTCTCGAGTTGTTTACTAACTCCCTAGAACCACATAACCTACACTCACAACACAATAATTGTACCAAAAAGCCTAACAAGTTAACCTTAGAACTCGAATTCGAATCGTAACCTCCACTCGCAGGCACAATTGACATACGACTGACTGACTTCACTACTCCATGGACAGCTCTGAGATTCTTACCGCCGTTATTGCAATTAGTTTCTAGAAAACTTGATTTGAGCTGAAAGATGTCTGCAAGGTTTGATTCGTTGGGATCGGAAAAGCACCATTTGATAATCTCCAAGAAGGCGGTTTGGGATCCATGATCCACGGGGTGTTTGAAGGGGATGAAATTCCAGGCGGTGATTCGGATTTGTTTGCCGATAGCGGCGAGGCGGAAGGAGAGGATGTCGCAGCAGACAGTGGCGGAAGCGTCGGAGAATTTGAGGCATGAGCAAGGAAATGGGAGGATGAGGGAGTGGGGAGGGTTAGGGTACCGGTGAGGATGGTTGGGCGGTTGAGGGTTGTGAGGATGCGGTGGTTGGTGGGGGGATGGGGTTGTGGGGGTGGGGGTGTGGATAGAAATGGGAGAGAGGCGGAGGCGGTGAGAGGTTGAGGGGAGTGAAGGAGGTCGGATAGGGTAGAGGAGTGTGGGTGTTCCATTTGCCGCGCATACGGTTTGTTGGAGAGGTTTTGGAATTTGACAGAAGCGGGAAGGAGGGTTGTTCGAATTGGAAAATATATAGGAGAATTTTTATTACCCACCCAAAAATACTTCTAATTCAATTCAAATTATCATATAAATGCTATCATTGTTACTAGACAAATATGATTTTTTTTTTTATTTGAAAGTTTAATTTCAGCCATGTTGTTCACAAATTGACTTTCGCATTGAGTGCTAATATTGTAGGTTCATTCACCATCGTTGCGTCAGAGCAAGCAGCAGCGCCTTATTGTGGAATTGCAATTACAATAATGATTCTAATACGGAATAATGACGTCGTTTATGGAAATTAATAATTAATTCTTATGAAATTCCATGATTATATCTTTGATCTGATCATCGACATAACTCAACTCAGATCTCTACTGACTCAACGATCATGACCAGATGAGATTGTTAGTTTGTATAATTCTTGTTCAGTCGAACTAGCGAGTATATGTGCTAGTCGAACTGACTTTGTGTGCTAGTCAAACTAGCTATTGTGTGTGTTAGTCGAATTAGTCAGAATGTCGAATTGCTCTGATATATGTTGGAGTGTGTCAAATTCTTTGGGTCTTTGTATGTTTTGGGCCTTAGCTTAGTCTACATTCTTGGGTATGCGAAATGTGTCTATATAAGGAGCATTTCTTTGTAAACAATCATACAATAATCTTCATACATTTTAGATAATATCTCTCTCTCTCAATTCCATTACTTTCTTCTTCTTCACAAAACTATCTTTCTTGAAAACCCTTTGTTCTAACAAATTGGTATCAAGGAGCTCGGTTCGATTGAAAGAGAATCTAATGGAAAACGGAACAACAACGTCGACAAATTCCAGAATCTACCGGTTTTCAAAAAAACTATCAGCGGTGGGTTGCAGATGAAGGTCATTTTGATTTCAAGATGTTGTTGAAATCTTGAGTGATGGTGTATCGGGGAAGCAAACACGGAATGTCCGCTACGCACAAAGATCAGAGGAAGAAAGATTGTAAAACGTTGTTTTTGATTCATCAGTGTGTGGACTCTGATGTATTCGAGAAGATAATTGAAGAAGAATTAACGGAAGATGCGTGGGACAAGTTGAAGAACTTGTATGGCGGAGGCGAGAAATTGAAAAAGGTGAAGTTACAGACGCTGAGAAAGCAATACGAGATTATGCACATGAAAGATGATGAATCAATATTTGCATACTTCTCAAGGATTGTGACACTGGCGAACCAAATGAAAGCATGTGGAGAAATGATCATTGATTTGCAGAAAATAGAAAAGTCGAGATCTCTAACTGCAAATTTTGACTATATTATAGTGACAATTGAAGAGGCCAAGACTCTATCTGAGATAAAGTTAGAAGAACTTCAAGCTTCACTGGAGGCTCATGAGATGAGATTGAAGCAAAGAAGCTCAGAAAGAGAAAAGGTGGCTAAACAAGCATTGCAATCAAGATTCAGCAAGAAAGTTGAGAAGTCGAAGCAGCGAAAGCATCTTGCAGGTGATGAAAAGTCAAGCAAAAATGTTGATTCGAGCAAGAAAGGTGTGGGCAACAAGTACTCTTGGAGGAAAGTCGACACGAAAGAGGTGCAATGTTACAATTGTCAAGGTTTTGGTCACTATGCTCGAGACTGTCGAAGAAAGAAAGCAGCAAAAACGAAAGAAAGTGATAAAGCCCAATATGCACGTGCAAGAGACAGTGACTCAGATGATGTGCTGATGATGGTAAACTCTCAGTCGATCACTGAGAAAACCAACATGTGGTATCTGGATTCAGGATGTAGCAACCATATGACTGGTAATAAAGATTGGTTCATCAAATTAGATGAGTCAATGAAAAAGGTGATAAAGTTTGCTAATGGAAGACACATTAATTCTAGAGGCAAATGAGACATCTCGATTTTCAGAAAGGATGGTGGAAAAGCTACTATCACTAAGGTATTGTATGTACCCTCTATGACATGTAATTTGATAAGTGTAGGTCAATTACTTGCAAAAGGCTTCAAGATGAAGCTTGAAAGGAATTAGATGAAAGTCCATAGGGCTGATGGGAGGCTAATCATGAAAGCACCATTGGCAGAAAACAAAACGTTTAAGTCGAACTCAACACATCAGATCATAAGTGTCTTGCTTCGACTACAGAAGAAGATAAGAACTGGCCATGGCACCATAGGTATGGACATCTAAACTTCATGAGTTTATGCATGCTTAATCAGAAGGGATGGTGTTTGGTTTGCCTTGTGACTCGAACACCACAGATTCAACTCGTGTCTTATCATAAGGCAAATAATATAATTTATTAATTACTCTTGTCTTATCAAAACACATTAATATGGTTATCAACTCAAAGCAACAAATCAACATAGAAAATACAAATAAGAATTCATATCAAACAAATATGTTATTCACAAGGGAATCATTATCATCAAACTCGAAAAATAAAATACAAATGAAAATCCATATCAATCAATTGTCCAAAGATTTTGCCTAAAAAGGTTTTGTATGGCCACAAATATCATCAAAGCAGAGAAGAAAATGAAGAAGGCGTGAGGGTAAGGAATTCCCAATATCCCTCCCTCTGTTTAGACACCCATATATAAATTCCTATTTCCTTAAAATTATAGAGCGATGAAATTTTTGCCTTTGAGATTATCTCTTCGTTTCTTCACACGATTATTCTAACTATTCAACCTCTTTTCTCAAAATATGTACTAACAACTCTCTTTCCCCTCCCACCCTTTTTTATTTATATTAACCTAATTATCCCAATTCTCCTCCCCCCGCATCAAATATCCCTACACACTTATTCTTTCTATTTTCTAAAACTCTTATTAAAATACTCAAATAATGATTTAAAATACTCTAACTCCCAAATAAAATAATATAAATTCTAATAAAATATTATTTTAGTTTATAATAACTCTCCGTCACCCAATAAATCAAATCCTCATCAATTAATTAACTAAAATCACTCTAAAACTCAAATTAAAATATTGCCAATATTATTAAAATCAACATTGAGGTGTTACATACTCCATCTACAACTAAATATCAATGTATCAGCCAGATAGATGAAAAACTGCTTTCATGAGTGAGCGAACGAACTACCGATACAACATGATGCTCTTGTTAGAACCACATATTAGAGGTTGATGAACAAAGTTTTTAAGGATGAAATAGGCGGGACATTTGAAGTATATATGGATGATATTATAGTCAAGTCAAGCATAGAAGAACTTCACGATCAACGTCTCGCCAGAGTCTTTTGAAGAGGCCGACAATATAATACAAGGGTGAAATTCGGAGAAGTGCAATTTTGGTACGAGAGCCAGAAAGTTTTCGGGATTTTATCTAATAGAAAGAGGGATATAGGTCGATAGTGTTATCATTAATCTCGACCTAAAAACAAGAAATGTTAGAAGTAAAAACTTGAGTTGAGAATGGTACATGATTATGTGAGGTTGATGAAGTGAAGTAAATGAGACAAAAGCTTTGATCAAAGAAATACAATCGCTCTAATAAATGCTCTGAGAAAGGAAGAGACGAAGACATTTACGAATAAGAGTGACTATGAATGAACTTGAATATCAAAGATTGCGAGAAAATGTTTCAATGTTCAAAAGTAAAAATATCATTATTGACACAATGTAAGTTCATAATTCGGTGTCAAAATAACATTTTAATGTCAAGTTAGTTAATAAATAATTTTTATTATGTAATTTTGTTTGTTAAAATATAATATGAAAATGATAGATTCTTACTATTAATGGTTTCCAAACTTGAAAAAACTCCATTCCTTGCAAACCACGCAATCTCTCTTCAAAGCAAAGTTGATTTGGTTAAGAAGATAATCAGTGACACCTGTTAACAACTAGCCTCCAACCGCAACACTGACAACCCAACTTCCATGGCTAACCAAATCAGAGTTCATATTCATGTTAATGATACATTTAATGTTTAATTAAACAACTAATCTTGATCGTTCACCTAATCAAATATTCATTACTTCACATCTCCATTTTGTTCGCCCTATTTCTTTCTCCACCTTCCATCTTCACCTTATTAACATTACACCAAACAAAAAAACCACTTCATTTTCTCTTTGCAATATTAAAAAAAACTCCTATCGCAACCTGATTGGCAAAAAAAATCAAGTGATGGCGCCTCGTCTCTGGACCTGTTTCGGAAACAAGGGCAGTCGAGACGGGGCAGAAGGAAGCATGCAGACGTCCCACACAACAACAGACGAGCCAGGACGCGCCGGACCAGTGGTGGTTGAGATGTTTTCATCTCAAGGTTGCACGACGTCGCCGGCAGCGGAGCTGGTGTTGTCGCGGTTGGGTAGAGGTGATTTTAAGCTTGAAATGCCGGTGGTTTTGATGGCCTTTCACGTCGATTATTGGGATTACATGGGTTGGAAAGATCCTTACGCCTCGAGTCAATGGACGGTTAGACAGAAGGCGTATGTGGAGGCTCTAGGGCTTGATACATTGTTGACTCCTCAGATTGTTGTTCAAGGGGTTGCTCATTGTGTTGGAAATGACGAGAATGCCCTTGTTGATGCCATTAATAATGCCACTAGATACCCTTCACCTAGCTTCCAGGTTTCTTCTCTTCTATCTTAAATTTTTGGAAGCCATGTGTAGATTAATTAACGTGTGTATTTAGTCGGAGTTTAACCTAGACAGCTATATATGAGACTCTATTATGTGATCACAATTTAAATGTGAAAAATTTGAAGATCAAAGTTGTAGTCAATATCTTACATGTTCTAAAAGACGGCTCTGGTGTATGTATCAAACATAATATGATGTGAAGTGAATATTATGCTTATTTTGCAGGCAACTTTCACGAAACCGACACAAGACACTTTGCAACTGTCACTAACAGGAGCATTACGGAGCAAAGTAGACAGTAATGGTGTGAATATCATGGTAGCATTGTACGAAAACGGTTTAGTTACAGACTGTCCAAGAGGAGAGAACAAAGGGCGTGTTCTATCAAATGATTTTGTCGTTAGAAAGCTCGAAAAGCTCTGCACTGAAAAAGACATATCTGCTAAGAAGACAATAACAGGAACGGTTAGCTTTCCATTGTGGGGAGGATTCAATAGCAACAAATGTGGTGTAGCTCTCTTTGTTCAAAGCCCTTCTCATCAGATTTTTGGTTCACAGAGTTTTCAGTTGCCGGATAATATATGATATGATATTGTTGATTCATTGTTTTGATTTGTTCTGCATAAACTATCATATATTTCAGTTACTTTGTTGTTGTTTGTTAGGCTATATGTATATGTTATGTACAACACATATTTTAGGATTATATTAGTTTTCTTTTGATTTTTGCTCTTCTGTTTTCTTTTTTATTTTTTATGTCCTCTTGTACTATATGATACCTTCCTAATTTTGTTGTACCTAAGCTCTGTGAATCTCAAATTTATCTTGCTCATTCATTCATTCAAGTTTGAATTTTCTTTACTGAAAAAATAATATATAAAAAAGAGCAAGAGCACACACAAGCATGAAATAGGAAGGTCCCACTATGCCAAAAATGAGTTTTCGCTGCTGTAGATTGGAAAAAAATACGCTTAAAAAAAGTGCTGCCAAAGGATACCTTTAGAAAGCGTTTTTTAAAAGCGCTGCTAAAGGCCGTACGGATACCCCATCTAAAAAAGCGTTTTTCCAAAAACGCTGCTAAATGGTTACCTTAGAAAGCGCTTTTGAAAAGCGCTGCTAAAGGTTAATCTACAAAAGCGCTTTTGAAAAGCGCTGCCATAGGCCTTAAATTGGAGAACGCAAAGAAAACGTTTTTTTTGCAAAAAGCGCTGCTATTCCAGCACCTAAGAAAGGGCTTTTCAAAAGCGCTTTCATAAGGTTATTAAAAAAATAAAAAATAAGAATAACGTGAAACCCTATGCATCTTCTCTATTTTCCCTCTTTTCTGAGCCACGAATTTCCTCTCTTCAGCGACTCCCCTTTCATGAATCCACCATCTTTTTTCTCTCCACCATTCGCCGCCATCCCCTTTCAAGAATCCGCCCTATTCCACCATCTTTTTTCTCTCCGATTCCACCGTTCGCCGCCATCTCTGGTCCAACTCCGTCCGTCAGCCACGTCCGTCAACGACTTCAGCAAAAACAGAACATCTTCGGTCGCAGCCATTCCTTAATAGAGCGGTCAGTAACTTGTGTCTGCTCAGCATCTTCAAGAACAACCTTGATGAGAACTAAGGTGGTTGATAGCTTTTCAGGCCTTGATTCCGAACTAAGGTTTGTTTTCGCTTTCATCTTCTCCGATTCTGCTAACTCTGAGTTGGTCATTATGCATATTCCTTGGTTGCTCGAATGTATTTCTTGAATAACATTTTAGTGTGTCACTAGAAATTGGAAATCTGTCAGTGTGAGTATTTTGTAGATGTTGGTTTTGTATGTTGTATTAATGTATTATTTTGTTAGATATTTTAGTGGCTAAATTACAGTTTTGGTTCCCCTATTTTTGTGTTTTCACGTTTTCGTCCCCCTATTTTGTTTTTGAACACTTTTGGTCTCCATCCCTACTTTGGCTACAAAAAAACGCTTATATGTCATTTTTTAAAATACATGACATATATGAGGGTCTTGCTCGAATGTATTATGAACATTTTTCATATTTTGAATTCGAGTGAGGGGTGTTGTTTCAATTTTAATTAATTTTTTTCACTTCTCAAAAATATGTTTGTAAAGAAAAAAAGTGTGACTAGTTGGTTTAACCAGATCCACAAATTCATTAGTTTCATCAACAAATTATTCCGATCACATCATTTCTAACAATATTAATTGCATTTTTCAATCTTTTGACTATCCTCTTCTCCCTCCTTTTTAATTTATAATTAAGCCGATCAGAGTTAGTCAAGCTTTTAAATTATTGGTTGCAAATTAATATTTTGGTTATTGAGAATGCTTGCTTGGTCAACTTTTTAGAGTTTTTATTTTTTGAATTTTTCTGTTTTTTATTTTAAAGTTTTTCAAATATTATTTTCTGCTATAATAATTTAAAAAACTGAGTACTAATTTTCTAAATAAAAAAAAAAATTGATTCACACAAGGTAAATCACAAAACAAAAGTGTAAGATAAAAAGAATTAATACTAAGATAGCAACATCCTTACCAATAATACAAGCTTGATTTATTTATAAAATTCTTAGCAACATCTTCTTTTCTGTCTCCAACAATCCAAAGTAATCTAATTTTCAACCATTTCGTTTTCAAATGGCATTGTATCTGAAACTCACCTTGTTCAAGCCAAACTCATTTTTACTATATACCTTCTACAATAGAACTTAGAGAAATCCATGAATTTAATACATCACAAGTTTAGTTACTATATTTGCTTGTGTATGTAAATCATGGACTTTTTTAATGGAAGACCCTAATTTCATGTGTGTGTTTCAAACAATTTCATATCTAAAAATCATGATACATGTCTCCTTATAAAACAGTCAATTGTCGATGATATTCGCCACTATTTTTCTTTCTTTCTGCTTTGTTTATTTACTTGTTACAAGTTAACTCTTGCCTATAATGTATATGTAAGAGATTTAATGAAATTAATTTAAGAGTAGCCTCTCAAATACAAATGCAAAAAAATCCAAAAACTCTAAATAGTTAATCAAACTCACTAAAATGATATCCACAAAAACGAAGAGACTTGACTTCCTATCATTCCTACCATTATTTCCTTTTCATGACAAAGCTAGCTCCACTAACTTATATGAGACATATCAACTTCATCATCAGTATACTTGAATGTCTCAGCTGCACCAAACTTACGACGTTCTTCGCTACTTTCACTTAATTCTTCGTCACTACTATCGTCTTCATCGTGGTCTACAGAAGGAACATCACCGTCTTGCATACTTTTAGAACGACATAATGGAGTGGCAAGCATGCTGACTTGACCGTGGTGAGATATCTCGACAACAACTGTGGCGTCGTCCTTTGGGAGAGGTTGTTTCCATGGCTCACCGTCGATTCTCATGAATGTGCAGTCAGCTGCAGCCTTATGAAATTCAAAACGGATTCTGCTTGTCTGTATGGGTGTATTGAAATGTAAGTTAGTCAAGAGAAGTTGTCTTTTCAAATTCATTGAATGACCAGAAGGAGTACTACATTTATATTACTAAGATCACAAATATGATATGTTTGTCGTACGTACCTGTGCCAAACGAGTTCCGTGGCCATTTGGTGCAAGCAAAACAAGACCATGCCAAGCATCTCTAAACCCAACTACTTCAAATAGGCCATCATCAACAAATGGAAGAGTCAGGTCCCTCTGCAAAGCGTAATTTTAGAAATTTCCAGTCAAAACTCGAGGCAAAAATGTGTCGAAAATTATACATAGAAAACTAGCAAAGAGAAATATGAGATTCATGACTTACATAGATTGACTTTTTTCGATTTGGCTTTCCCCAAGGATTGAGTCCACCAGAAAAGCTGGGCAAGTTTAGGCAAACTATCGATCGTATGCTGTATATATGAAAAGGTCAAAAGTTGGAGTAATTCAATTATGATGTGTATTAGACTAGTCAATGTGATTTGTAGATATCCTATGGTTGCATGTTTTGAATGGTACCTCACCTGCGAGGTATGTGAAGGTCTTCCCATTGACCTTTTTTCATTATCTTTACCTTTGTCAACTGGGCAATGTTTCTGTAAAATAAAAATCATATGTTAAAATCAGAAATATCTTAAAATTGTTAACAAGTTTGAACTGACATCCCGAATTCGTAAAATTATATAATCATATGTTACTTTCATAAATAAATTGACCAAGTCATCAAAAAGTAGTTAAATTGACTTAATAGTAGTAAAAAATGTCGACTCTTTAATAACTAACCGAGAAGAAGATTGAAACAAAGAGCTCATGAACCAGCCTTGAGTGCATCCAAGCTTCAGATAAGCACTCTGGTTACCAAAAATAAAGGAAGGATTAGAAAATCAGTTATTGACAATTATGTGACGAAAATTTATTTTACTTTCACTGCATAATATGCAATGTGAGACGAATTCGGAACCTGATTATATAGCTGGTTTTTAAACTTTTCTGGATGTAACTTCCTCTCAGAATGAAATGCATATGATACTTGCGCATCCATTCCTGCATCGAAAAACATACACATTTTTATTTACTCTGTCGGAACACATTTGCCAAAGTACAATATCAATTTTTTTTTAAAGAAGTTCGATTTTCTTACCCATGCTAAAATAGTTCCAAAATCCCCCGCGGTACGTGTGGTAACCCTCCTGCGAACAAAGAATAATTCAGCGATAATCATACACGGAGTACTTCACTACTTCAAAAGTAAATCAAAGTATAAAGAGCTTGAAAACAAAAAATACTATGAAACTTAGAGCTAAAGGTTTGTTTGATTTGACACAGTTTTCTGTTTCACTCTTATATGTATAAAAAAATCGCAATCTTGAGATTAAAAGTAAAAATAGAAGATAAATACAAAAAAGTATTTAGCACTGCAGTTTCCTATTTTGTTTTGTATCACTTTTGCCTACACTGCCAAAATCCAGTTGTTTCTATAGTTGTTATCAGATTACCAAATAAACATTAACACCGTGTTTGTCGGACTAAAATTTTATAGGATGTAATAGAGATAGATAAATAAAAGGAAAAACATATGTAAAACTCACCAAATTTAGTTTATCACTTGAAGAGACGCGATTAAATGCATGCATAGCATGAGGCAGCTCTAGCGGAGCAACAGGGTCACATGAACCTTCTTTCGGAGCCTTCATTCTCATTATAATATGCCAGCTGAATAACATATAAATTTTAATTCATCATTTAAAATGAAATCTCACTAATGTCAGAAATTCATCAGTTGAATAATAACTAACAAAGATAAATGGTCGAAATACCTGTCTATCTTCATTTCCTTTGCAGCCTTTACGTTATCCAGAAACGACATCACTGATTGAACGTCTGTGGCAGGATTTTTCTTTCCCTGTGAATGAAGAAAATCATAATGAGAACATATACAACTCATGCACCACTTCCAACTGTAAAACCTTAATTACGACGATCCTACAGAAATAACAGACAAACGAGCAACAAACTGCACTGCTATGATCTGTATCGATATGATTATAAAAATGCAAACGGAATGATCGAGGAGATATTCAACCCTCCACATTGATATGGACATGCGTATGAAAACCAATAACAAAACAAAAATTGATCCGAGTGATTATGAGCGAAATAGACAAATATTATACCCATCCAAATGCAAAAGGCAGATTATTTCCCGTCCCAAGCGGCACGGTTGCAACAGGTGGTGGATGCGGTAGTTGAAGGTCAGATACCACTCCAAGAAGCCAGCTAGCAGTACCATCTCCACCAGCAACCTAGATTTCAAGTGGCATATTAGAAATCATCATAGACCAAAACCATTGGAAAAACAGACTCAAAAATTCATTCGCAAAGAATTATCTTACAATTATTCTCAATCTACTCTGAATTTCCATAGCGAAATTATCTCCATTATGCTTCAGCTTTTCTAAATTAGCATACAGCTGATGCAGCACCTTATCAGGAGCATTTATCCCCAAATCATAAACCTAGTAAAAAAAATTCAAAAATCCTCATCATCAATCAAACCTTTATCACAATCACATTGTGTGTGCGCGCGTGTTGTCAGATACAGCTCACTGTTTCAAATATCTATAGCAGAGTTACGATGCAAACCTTTATATTACAAAAAGGGCCGAAACTCGAGGCTGAAAATGAAATGTACCTGATTAATGTTAAGAAGTGAACTATAGGTAACAAGAAGCTCCCCTCCAAGCTGACCACCACTTTTGGAGTTAATAAAAACAATGACAGGACATGCAGGCAAATGCAAAACACCTCGGGGCTCAGTTCCGGGCAATAGTATATAATCCGGAATCGAAAAATCCTTCAAGGTTCTAATACTATTTCCATCCCCCATTGATCCTTTCCAACTGCACAATTTCAAATATTCATCAAATTCTAAATATATAAGTTTCTAGTCAAAAACAGCCTAATTGATGGCACATCACAGCACAGCATATATATATATATATATATATATATATATATATATATATATATATATATATATATATATATATATATATATATATATATATATATATATATATATATATATATATATATATATATATAAAAAATAAAAAATAATAACGCGGTAATGGATTTGAAAATTGAACCATGATGAAAATCTGTTAGGCATGATGGTTGTTGTAACTGTTTGGAGGTTGTTGAAAAGCGGAAAAGAAAAAAGGATTGTACAGAAAGAGAAGAGATTAACAGCGTAATTACCCTGGAATAACAATAACCACCAAGAAACAGTTACGTAATAACTATAAAAATAATTGCATGTGATTGATAAACCAAACAGGGCTTTGTTCCCTTAGTTCAAACAAGTATCTCTCAGGAATAAGATCATAAAAATACCTTGCGGAAAAGGTTTGAATTCTATAAAGAAAAATATTTGAGAGAATCGTTTTGGTTAATTTTAATGTTGAGAGAGATGTGGAGCAGTTGAGGAATCTTTATATAAAGACAGAATGGCAGTTGAGGTCTTGAGGAGAAAGGAGGAAGATGAACGTTACTGAGACTTTCAGTTTCGGCTACTTTTATGGTCATTATAAATCATTTCCTAAAATATTATTAAACTTCACTACTAAGTTTTACATTTCTCTATTACTAATAAATAAATGATTATTTTATTTTTGAGATTAATTGTTACGCGGGATCAATGTAAATTACTTTATGCATCACAATCATTATAGATAGTATTATTTATTTATAAAAAAGATATCTCAATTTATTTATAAAAAAATTTATTAATGAAAAAAAAAACTAAAGAACCCACCCATAAGGGTGGGACGCACCCCATGAAAACCCTAAAATGTCTTTCACAAAATCGGAAATTTATTTTCGGTACGCACTATTTTTTAAATTTTTTTAGTGAAACTAAAAATATATTTCTAGTATGCACCATATTTTGAATTTATTCCAAATTTGGTCTCACTTGTTCTCACTTTCTGTAATATTTGCGTGGAACCGAAAATATACTTCCGGTATGTACCATATTTTGAATTTTTTCCAAATTTAGTCTCACTTGTTCTCACTTTCTGAAATATTTGAGTGAAACCGGAAATATATTTCCGGTATGCACCATATTTTGAATTTTTTCCAAATTTAGTCTCACTTGTTCTCACTTTCCGAAATATTTGAGTGAAACCGGAAATATACTTCTGGTATGCACCATATTTTGAATTTATTCCAAATTTGATCTCATTTGTTCTCACATACACGCTTTATTTAAAAAATACATACAGTTTAAAACCGAAAATATATTTTTGGTTTACACCCAACCCTTTTCAACGTGATTTTCATGATATAGGATGCTTACCGGAAATAAATTTCCAGTTTTTCAGGGGCAAAAATGGAATTTCACAGGGGTGGGTAAGAAGGACATGGGGTGGATTAAGAAATTCACATTCTTAATCACTTAAGATTTTTAAGATATATAAAGATAATAAATCTAAAGAACTTGTGCACTAAATAGTTACAATAAATTTAGCTCAATAGTGTATTCAATATTGTCCTAATTAGATGTCCAGTTGTCTTCCTTCAAATCTTCAGCTCATTTTATAGAGGCTGAAAAAGAGACATGGGAAGATAACTTGCATAAGTGATCTTTGTTGAGAATAAGTTTCAAGAGAGACGTTGGGAGTTGATCTTGTTAAGATTTTCAACCTCTGTGTAAAAACTTTATCCAAGACGTCTTTCTCATACTAGGTATATATCTACCAAGATATTGGAGTAGACTTAAGAGGTTATGTCAATTTTCCTTGAGTCTTGCACTAAGAAACTCTAATTGACTCTCTTTATAATTTGGCTTTGACATGATAGTTCTGCTTTAGAGACTGAGCACGAATCAAAAGCTGAGTACCTTTAGCTCATGTCTTTAGAGTTTGAGTTGTCACTAGAAGTTGAGATACCAAGATCCGAGTCATCACATTTTGATCCTTCAGATTCCGAATCTTCTAACTTCTCTTCATATGTTCTTATCAGGGTCAAAACCAAGTTGATTTTTAAATTTATGATCATGCAAACGCGAATATATGTTAGTATACCTAGTTATTTTTTAAGTACTTTGTTATTATCAAAACTCAAGGGACATGAACAATTTTGTTCCAACAATCCCTCCTGAGAATTTATTTTTAATAAAATAATTGCATCCTAGTATTTATCACTATTTTAAACATGAATAGAGGGTTTTGAATAGGAAATTATTTAAAAAAATTAATGGTTAGTTTATGAGTATAAAAAAACTAACTTATTTACATTGGTATATCATAAAAAATAGAAAGAAAATACTATGGTCATAAATTGAATTTGGAGTCAATCTATATTATTTTCAATATCTTTCGATTTTATATCTTAATAATTTAATTAATCTAATAGTAAAATAACAAAAATGTGCATGTTAAGAAAACAAATATACAAAAAAAATATTTTTATATAATAATTTATTGATTAGAAATTTTGATATTTTGTTTTAGTATATAAAATGTTTTGAATTGTGATATTGGACCCCTAATATGGTGTTGTAAGTCTCTGATGTAGTGGATTGTAGGGAATGGATCTGCAAGATTAGCATTCCAATAACCAAGTTAGTTAATGAGTCTAAAAAAGGATAGACTGGAGTATGGGAAATATGAGCCTACCTTAGGTCTTATGCATGTTAAAATATTTATACCCGTCGATATGGTAGTTGTTGGGCATCTTTGGCGTAATAAATGGATCTCTCTTTATTTGGTCTCTGGTCGAACTAGAATAATTTCCTATAATGCTTATTGTTAAGTGAAGAACTAGAAGTGTTCCAAAATCTATGTCGGCCTAATGTTGTAAGTTGCACGTGAAAGATATTTAACTTGTATGACTTACGAGGAGTAAAAAATAGGCTGGAAGGTCAGGGTCTGACACTTCACTTAAGGTGTTTGAGTGTAATTGAGTGTTGTGGTATTGCTGAGGCGAGATATGGTTGTTGTATATCATCTTATCACCTTCATTTCATCCGGGTCATTATTTACTTGAGTCTATTCCATATATAAGGATCAAATATCCTGGTGAAAGGTTTTTGCTCTCAATACCAATTGGATCATACTTGTTATTTTTAACAAATTGCTCATTCCTTTTTGTATTTTTGGCAACCTTTGGTTACATTGCCCCCTTTTCCTTATCGGAGCAGTGTGTTCCCTGAGTCATCTTTGACTTTTCACTTCTTCTACTTGATTCTCTGTCTTGATCTATTTGTATCCCATGTACCATTTTCAAACCCTGAACTTTATTGCATAATCTCCATTTCCTTTTGTTCTTGCAGGAAAAACCTGATTAAAGATATTGTTTAGGGATTTGGAGACTCAAGTGTCGTAACTCAAGCTCCAAGCTTATCATTGTCTTGCTTCCGGCGGACCTATTTATATCAATGCCTCCATGAGGCTATTTCCTTCCTTCCGTAACTGCCTTAGCACATTAACCATGGCTTTAAGGCGAGGAACCAGCTGTTTCAGCTTGTAATCATTCACTAGTAACGTCTCATAAAGACTTTAGGAACTCTTCATCTTCATAACGTATATTCAATCGTTCTTGCCGGAGTACCTGCCGAGCTACATTTCGGACCTAGGCCGTCCTCATGTCTTTTCCCGGGACTCATGCCGGACATAGATCTCCTCCTTTAAGGCCGAGACCTATCTCGGCTCCCTACAATCTTCCCTCCGGGCATCCATCTCGGCTGAGGATTTTATGCATGATCATAAGCCCCCTTGGTCGCTCGGTTTTAAGCTTCTTGAATCCGTGTCGACCAATCAGTTCGAACCCTCAATCCCTTAGCGAGATGAGTTATATTTTCAAACTTTCCCAAGTGGCATGACACGTGACCCACGTGACACCAGTCCAACGGTTACTTATATTTTTTGCATGATTGCCCTATAATAGGGAAAACCTGATTTCACGCCACCCTTTCCTCTTACTCATTATATTCCACTTAATTGCTCTCCAGAAAATCCATCTCTACAAATTTTCAAATCCCATTTCTTTTGCCGTCGGTTACTTCAAAACACATTCTTTCAATCGATCGATCATCACACTCGGTATCTTCTTTCCTATATTGCTTTTTGTTTCACTCTAGACATGGTCATCATTAGGGAATCGACGATTTTGGTCGCAAAATCCACTTAGGAAGCGAAGAGCGTAAAACCTGTTTGAAGAATGCATGCGCGAGATGAGCAATGCTCAAAGAATCGACCTAAAGAGAGTCAGATAGGGTTTGCGAAGTCTTTACTCGATAGTGATTCGACCACGACTCTTCGTGTTCGGGGCTTATAATGGAAACCAACCGTCGATCAAAGGAGAAGTAGGGCTTTAAACGAGACCTAATACAAGATGAAGAAATCGCGCCTTCGCTCTTTAAGGAATGTCTCGTCTACGAGGAGAAGATGGCGTGATTCAGGTCTTGTGAGTGCTGGGAGAGTGTCAGTGATCCGTCCTCAAGAGGTCAAACCAGTGGTTTTATTTTTATCTTGGAGTGATCGAGGAGTTTGACATTCAATTCCCCTCTCCGACTTGAGACCGATATCCGCACCATTAATCTTGCTCCTCCCAACTCCGTCCCAACATTGGGGTTTCATCCGCCTTCAATAATATATGCCCCCTATCTATAACCCCATTGGTTTGTTCTTTTCCTTCTTGAAATAAAAAGCACGAGACAGAACTGGGTTGCCATCGGCATCCCAAAAGTTTCCTCCAAGCCTACACCTCCAATTTTAAAGGTTACAAAGCGTTTCATCCGAGTTAGATGTGGGTCTCGGTGCCCATGTTATCTATGTGCAGATGGGCATCATAAGTTCCTCTCTATTGGACTTGTGATCCACTTCCCATTTCGGCTTTGACTATGATAGTCCGAGCGATTCGAGATCCTTTCCTAGAAATTCGGACTCCTTGACCGATCCGGGTCAAAGATTTACTTATCTCCGGAAGTCCTCGACTTCCTAGGTAAGCTTTTCATTTAGCTTTATTCAACTTTTCTTTATTTGAATGCTTACTCTTCCTGTCCTTGTTTCATTTTCCACAGACAAAATGGTGATATGTGAAAGAGCAAGAAGGCGATGGCATGCTCGCTGCTCGTATGGATCTTTGGCGGACCTTCCGAGTCCAATCCAATTTGGCCGGATGGAAGTCGCAATCCAAGAAAAAAGAAAACATTACGACCCGTGACCCTGCTCCAGAAACAATCATTCTCTCCACTTCCCCTCTCAAGCGCCCTGCAGAGACAGAATCAGCCCCCGAGCCCATCCAAAAAAAGGTGAAGACCGTTATGGGGAATGAAACTAACTCGGCAGACTGGGCCATCTCCAATTTGCTAAAGGATACCGGAGGTAGCCATGATCATGCCTCCTCAGAAAATCGTTTCTAGTCTACTGACTTTGACGGCCTCAAGTTTCTGTACGATCATCTAAATGCCACAACTGATGTGAACAAACTGACCAATCTAGGCTCACAACAGATCACTAACAATGAGCTCATACCGATGAGGTGTCTGTACTCACTCGAAGCTTGTTCGAGTCTGGTGATCGCGTGGAGAAGAAAAAGACCGATCTAGAATTAGAAATCAAAAGGTTAGCCGACAACGAACAGTTCCTTCTCAATGCCAACAATGCATTCAAGAACAAACTCTCGGAGGCTGCCGATGACATTTCAAGCCTTGAAGAAGAATTGAAGCGAGCGGATAAAGACCTTGGAAGATGAGCTTGCCGGATGTCCACCAAATTCCAGGATTCTGAAAAAACATGCTCCGAGCTGCAGGAAGCATTGAAGAACTCCCAGATGGGTATGTTAGATGCCGGGGACATAGCTTTTGACCGGGCTAAAGCTCAAGTCAATTGCCTTTACCCCGACATAGACATCTCGGAGGTTGACTTCTTCAAGACTATTGTTGATGGGAAGCTGGTGGAGGTTGATGAAGATGATAGCGAGACCACCATTAGCGAAGAAAACGCTAAGGTGGATGCCAACTCTGCCAACCCCAATCCCTGATTTCTTTGTTGTTTAGAATTTCCATAGTTAGTCATCCCTTGTGGTGGATGCATTTTGTATTCTGAATATTTGCCTGGGGTTATTTTAATTGCTTTCAATTTTTGCTATTAATTTCCAAGTTAATTTTGCCTTTGTTCATTTCGGCATATTTGTGAACTTTTATGTAGTACTTATAGGAGCCATAGGATGTGACGAGCAATCCTAATGGTTTTAGAGAAAATCACATAACAATTGTTCACAACCCCAACATCGTTTCGGTAATATCGGTTTGAGACTGGAAAGAGTGTTGATGGTACGCTGATGCAACTCGATTACATTTATTTTGAAGGTCGTTCAGGAGTATTCCCATGGACCGAGCTTAGCGACGACACCATAGGGTTCATAGCCTCAAGCGAGGTTGACCAAGGAGTATTCCTCGTGGGACAGAGCCTTTACGAGGCGATCTTTAGACCGAGCTCGACGTCGCCATAAGGTTGAGCCTCAGCCGAGGTTGACCAAGGAGTATTCCTCGTGGGAGCAGCCTTTACGTGGTGAGAGGCGATCTTTAGACCGAGCTCAGCGTCGCCATAAGGTTGAGCCTCGAGCGAGGTTGACCAAGGAGTATTCCTCGTGGAACGAGCCTTTACGTGAGAGCGATCTTTAGACCGAGCTCGGTGACGTCGCCATAAGGTTGAGCCTCGAGCCGAGGTTGACCAAGGGTATTCCTCGTGGGGCAGAGCCTTTACGTGGCGAGAGCGATCTTTAGACCGAGCTCGTGATGCGTCGCCATTTGCCCACGGATCGATCTTTGCAATATAATTTCATTAGATAGATGCCTCATTAAAACCACGGCCTTGCTTAGGAAAAGAGTGCACCAATTATTCTTACATAAGCATTTTAATCGAAATAAAATTTAAGGTTGGCAACATTCCAAGTTCTTGGCGTCTGATCCGTCGATGTCTCTAATTTATAGGCTCCGTTTTGCAATTCTTCCGAGACCAACGGTCCTTCCGTTGGAATCTAACTTACCTTTCTTGGAGGGTCGGTCACCTTCTTGAGTACCGGATCTCCGACTTTGAACCCTCATTGTTTAACTCGTAAGTTGAAACGCTGGTCATTCTCGCTTCTTCCTTCCGGATATGTCGCATCCCTTATTTCATCCAAGAAATGCTTCCTCACCAAGTCACAGTTGTTAGCCTCTTCAAAGCTTTCCGACGCCAAGAGGGTAAAACTACCTCTGGGATCATGGCATCAGCTCCAAAACCATCCCGAAAGGAGTCTCCGGGTTGTGGAGGTGGTATGGTAGGCCCATAAGACTTCGTGTAAGTGTTGCGCCCACCCTGGCCGAGTCAATTTCTTCTTAATTGCATTTAATATGACCTTGTTGGCCGATTCGCCCGTTCGCTGTGGATGCTCTACGATATAAACTGTTTTGAATCCCGAGATCCTTACAAAATTCTACTACCGAGGTGCTGCAAAGCGTGTTCCGTTGTCGAAACTATAACCCGAGGTAGCCCAAACAAATAATGCTTCTCCAAAAAATGTCGAACCCGATCTGCGAGATCCGAGATACGACCTCCGCCTACCCATTTAGTAAAATAATCTCTGCCACGATCAAAACTTCAATTGTCCGGAGCCAGGGAACGGCCCCAAGATCCCTGGTAAAAGGCCACGGGACGAGCGGTATGCAAAACTCACCGGAGTATGGATAGTGGGCAAACATCGGCATTTGTACATCGAGTCACATACTCTTGACAATCCTTTGTTAAAGTAGGCCGTAGTACCCGGCCAAGATCCGACTTGCTAAGGCTCTACCTCCACCATGATTTCCAAGCCCGCTTCCTTCATAATGGCGACATATCCCTTCCGACACGGTAGCACATGGGTGTTACGCGTCCCAACCGTGCAGTTTCCGACTCCATTACGAACCGGGATGAAATTTTCTGATGCGTTTAGCTTTCTTCATCCGCAGCAATATGTCTTGTTGTAGAAAGCGGATGATCGGGCTCATCCACCGTCGTTGTCCCCATAAACCATCAAGGATTCTTCCTTCTCAATACTAGGCACGGAAGTATTTCACGGATGACCGATTTGTTTATCCTGAATCCCTAGAGCTGGCCAACCGGATAGAAGGTCACTCGGGTATTTTCTTCCCAACTGACGTATCTCAAACGCCTCAAACCGCCGACTCAACACAAGGGCTTGTTTCAAATATCTCTCGAGTAGCGTCTTTTACGAAATGATCCGTCCACTTGTCCGACCACTAACGTGAAATCGGTGCGGACTAGCAAATGTGTCACTCCGACCTCGAGCCAGCCTTAGACCGCCAATGAGCTTCAGATACCTTGGTTGTTACTTGTGGAGAATCCAAAGCAAAGAGTAAGAACTATCTCCGGACCTTCCACACCACCGCAGGTTAGAGGGCCGTCGACAGATAGAACCCACCCTTGATTAGAATCCTTTCCGTGAGGGGGTTAATTCGATCATGAAGTCGGCTAAAGGCGGGATTTGATCTTGTACGAGGGTGGCCGATTTCATACTGATAGCTCCACGCCCAAGACACCATCCTCCCCGCCAAATCCGCTTCTTGAACACTTGTTTTAAAGGATAATTAGTCTTTACAGGACGGGATGTCCAAGGAAATAGTGTCGAGTTTTCGGCGGTCGTCGCCAACGCCAATTTCTATCTTCCGATATCGGTTTCGCTCCTTTCAACACCTTGCTTACAAAGTACAGGACGCTCTCCTCTACGTATCTTGGACCAACGGTGATCGCCTCGGACGCCAGATGTCAGTGGGAGCCTTCTTTGGGTCTAACTAACACCGGAGGTGACGATAGTCGCTTTATCCCTTGGCTTTGCGTGCTTGGTCCATTCAAACAGCTCTCTTTTAATTGCCGAAAAGTGAATAGATTTGTCGCTGCCAAGACGAAAGCGAGACAACGCGGCCGGTTAGTTCTTGTACTTCGGATCGAGGTCGGGCTTAGCATGTCGATGATCGCTGGCATTTATCCGGATTGGCTTCAATGCCGCGATTTGTGAGCATGAAACCGGGAACTTTCCGGCTGAACTCCGTTCACGCACTCAATTCAAGCCATAAATTTCAATCCAAATGCTCATGTCATGATCCTCTCGGTGGCATATCCTCATCAGGTCGTAACCTATAATCAAATTAACTAATTTTCTTTCATGAAGGCGGTTTTGGACGCATCAGCCGGGTTCATTCGGATCTGGTTGTACCCTGAATATGCATCCAAAAAACTCAGGAGGCGGAAACCGGAGGAACTATCAATCAGCCGATCAATGTGAGGAAGAGGATAGGGATCCTTCGGGCATGCTTTGTTTAGGTCGGTGAAGTCTACACACATCCTCCATTTGCCATTCTTCTTCTTTACCATAACAACGTTCGACAGCCAAGTTGGGTATTGCACCTCTTTAACGAAACCGGCCTTTAACAATTTTTCTACTTCCTCCGAGACAGCCTGTCCTCTTTCATCTCCCATCTTCCGCTTCCTCTGTGACACTGGTTTGATCCCGGGGTCGATGGATAAATGATGGCACATGATCTCTGGGTCAATACCCGGCATATCTGATGGCTTCCAGGCAAAGAGATCCGTGTTTGCCTCAACACCGACTATTTCGTCTCCTCCTCCCGTCAATTGAGTTCCGAGATGGGTAATTTGTGAAGGCAACGGCCCGATCTGGACTTCTTTGACCTCCTCCTGAGGGGTAAGTCCTTCCTCACCCGTTCCGTCTCTTGGATCGATGTCGACCATACCGACTTCGTGCTTTGGAGAAGCCTCGGCGGTCTGACTTTTCTTGGCTTTCAAACTATCTTTATAGCATTTCGAGCCACCCACCACGGACAACCCCGCTCGTCCGTTACCGGTATAGTTAGGAACATTGTCGACAATCGCCTCGAGTGCATTGAGCGAAGGTCTCCCAATGATGATGTTGTAGGGTGACGACGCATTAACCACGGATACCTAACACGAGCGACTTTGGAATTTTCTTCCTCTCAAAGGTAGTCGGCCGGTACCCGGGACTTGTACCGGGAGAAACCGACAAGTGTCCCGCTAAAGGGAAGCAATTCACTTGCTCGAACCCCATTCCTTTGAAGGCCTCCCAATAAAGGACATCCGAGCTTCGGATCAATCAAAACACGCTTGACACCCCATCCGGTTGTACTTCAATCACCATGGGATCATTCTCATGTGGCGGACTTCCTTAGCATCTTCCCGAAAGGTTATCACTCGGAATCGAATTTTGAGGTTCCGTCTGGCTACTGGCGACCACGAGCATACCTTTTCTGGCGAACTGGTGGAGCCACCTCTGCGAAGCCCCGAGATGGTGTTGAGAGTGTCGGGTCGATCTTGCTTCCTTTACTTCTTCCACCTTACCCTTTCTTAGGCCGAATCGAAGCCGAGTCCGTTTGGGGATGAGTCTCGCTTCTTTGGATCTCCTGGTCTTCCTTTACGTATGTTGACTTTCCTCTCGAATTAGTTTTTCAATCTCTCTTAATCTGATACAAGCTTACGTGGTGTGCCCCGACGATGGAACTCACACCATGCTTCGGATCACTTCCTAAGCGTGTTGGTGTCCACCTACCGCTATAAGGTGGGGTGGCGGCTTGGTGATGGATGTCCGAAGGATATCCTCCCTTCGGTTAAGAGGTGTGAACGTCTCCTTGGAGCCGAAGCCACCGGGCGCGATGGTGGCGGCGGTCCGAGGCCGATCCGGCGGAGTGCATCTCGGGGGGCTCGCTCGTCGCGTCCCGATCCTTTGTCTTTAGAATCCGCACGTTTCTCCATGTTACTTTCCTCTCCTTTTACGTAGCATTCGCCCGAGTAATGATCTCGTCCATGCTCTTGGCGGGCTTTTGGGCCAAAGACTCATTGAATGTCGGCTTTTAGCCGTCTTTGAACGCGCTACAAATATCTCCGATTAGGGTGCGAGACCTTGATAGTCTCCTCGTTAAATCGGCCATGAAATCTCGGAGTGTCTCGGAAGGCGTTGCTTTACGTTGAAAAGGAGTGTTAGCCACCTGCGGTGTCGATTAATGGCTTCTTGTATAATCTTTCGGTTGAAATCTTGGTAGCTTACTATGGACACCGAGGCAGCCCCATATACCGGTAGGGATTCTCTAAAGGTGCCGCCATCGACTTGCACTTAAGGGAATCGGTTGCTCGATGAGTGCCATTGTGTTGTTGACCGCTATAATATGCTCTTGTGGATCTGTCTTGCCATCATACGATGCGAGCAGGGGTTTGAAGTTATCGAGCACGGCATCCTCCCATTGCTGGGACAAAGGCGTGGCTCCAAAAGTTCTCCTTGTTTCTTCTCGTCCAAACTCTTGGTGAAGAGCTTGAACATTGTCTTGTAAAGTTTCGTTATCTTTGGCGTGGGTCATCAATCATAGCCAATCGGGTTAGATCCGGAGGATCCGTTGGTGGTGGTGAGGCTTGAGACATTGTCTGCGTGTTAGTATGTTTGTGCGGCACGGGATTGATTTCACCGAGGCCCCATGGTGGGCGCCAATGTTCTTGGGAAAAACGATTAAAGATATTGTTTAGGATTTGGAGACTCAAGTGTCGTAACTCGAGCTCCAGCTTATCATTGTCTTGCTTATCCATGGTAGCCCTATTTATATCAATGCCTCCATGAGGCTATTTCCTTCCTTCCGAATCGCCTTAGCACATTAACCATGGCTTTAAGGCGAGGAACCAGCTGTTTCAGCTTGTAATCATTCACTAGTAACGTCTCATAAAGACTTTAGGAACTCTTCATCTTCATAACGTATATTCAATCGTTCTTGCCGGAGTACCTGCCGAGCTACATTTCGGACCTAGGCCGTCCTCATGTCTTTTCCCGGGACTCATGCCGGACATAGATCTCCTCCTTTAAGGCCGAGACCTATCTCGGCTCCCTACAATCTTCCCTCCGGGCATCCATCTCGACTGAGGATTTTATGCATGATCACCTTTAGCTTTTGATATGACAATATAAATTATCTCTCTACTACTTTGAGAAGTAACTCCATGATCATGATTTTTTGTCATTAATGGGATCAGACGCCTTAAATGACTTGAGCAAGCCCTCTCAAGCGCATGTTCGCCATGATTTGGACCTAGTGGTTATTTCTGTTTGTTATTAATATAGTGATGTTTCTACTTAAAACATATTTGAAAATGTTTTTTTTATGAATCTTCTACCTCTTTTATGATTAGAGTGATGGAAACTTTGTTGGTGGTATTTGTAAGTATGAAATGCGCCTAAGAGGGGGGTGAATTAGGTGTTTAAAAATCTTATCGTTTTTTTTATGAATACTTGTACTAATTTTTCTGGTTTGGTATATGAAGTTTTTATAAGTGTTTCTTTCCTTTTGGTTATGGTGTGATGAAAACAATAAATGCAGAAAAGTAAAGAACACAGGGATGTATCCTTGTTCCCCTCACAATCCGAGAGTACTTCAGTCCCCTTACAACATGCAAGAGATTTCACTATAGTCAGAATTACCGTACAACCTATTCACACCAATGGTGAAGCCTACTATCTAACCTGTAGGGAGACCAAAGGCTCTTAACACCTTTAAGATCTAACAACACTAAGTGCAAGAAGAAAAATCCTCTTCAATGCACAACTTGTTTCCAACAATCCTGGACAACAAGAATACAACAAGTATGTTTGAATTTTTACAAGAGATTTGAAGTTGTAGCACAATATATCAATCTTGGATTGATCTTCTTCTTCAAGCAAAACAATTCTCAATAATGGATGCAAGTGTTCACAATGATAGTATGAAACTTAGAATAATTTTTCAATGAAAAATAAGAATGGAAAGTCTCACAAAAATTATGATGTAAAATGTGACACCCCAAATAATTCAATTATTAAATAATTAGAATTTTAATTATTAATTTAATTAGAAGTTTAATTATTGGTATTTTTGAATTATTGAATTTAATTTAATTAATTAAATAGGATGGAAGTGGGGGTGTGAGGTGTGATGTGGAGGGTGTGAATAATAAAAGGAAGGAAGAAAATAAAGGAAAAGAGAGAAATTTGAGAAGTTCATCATACGTGCAATTGAGAAGAGGAAGAGAAAAGAGGAAAAAGCCAAAGCGTCGGAATTCGAAGAATCATCGCAAGGTAATGGGTAATTTCATTCAGTTATGATGTCGTATGGGTTTTGGGATTCAATTGAACGGTTGAATATGTTAGGAAGCTTGAATTAGAAAATCTAGGTTTGTAGAATTATCCCTAAATGTGTCGAATTATAGGAATTGGAACCGTTAGTGGGTTATATGATTAATGAGAATGATGAAATTATGATATGTGTTGTTGTATTGGTGTTTATTAGTTAAATTCTGGTGTTGTTAATGACATGATTCATATGGAATGAAAAGGAATGAGTTGGGATACATGATGTTGTCAAAAGTTGCAGATTTAGGTTCTGCAGGTCGCAAGAACTGGGTTCCTGGTACAAAAATCAGGGAGAAGGAATTCTGGGTTGTTGGGAACCGGTTACTCCTGGGGAGGAACCGGGTTCCCAGTTAAAATTTTACAAAGAAATCCATATTTTTCTGTGGGAACCGGTTCCTTGTCTGAAGGAACCGGGTTCCCCATACAAAATTCCAGAGGCGTGAGTTCCAGTATAGTGGGGAACCGGGTTCTCCCTGGGAGGAACCGGTTACCCCTGTAGCTTTTTCAAAAACACTTTAAACTTCAAAAACTCATATTTTTTAAACCGTAACTCAGATTCGGGTGCCGTTTTGGGCAGTATTTCTTAAATTAAAAATACTATCTTATAAAATAAAGAAAATATTATTTCATGGAATTTATTTTAAAAAGTGTCGATTTTCTGATTTTGTAAACTTGGGTAGTTTTAGAAATGTTGATGAACTGTTTGAGATTTGTTCTGATTGATTTGATTGAGGACTATATACTCATGTGCTGTTTCGGTTGTTTATGCATGAATATGCTGTTATTATGTGTTGTTTGATGGTGTTGGCTATGTATGGAATTATGTTGTGATTATATTCCATTAATTGAATGTTGCATGCTTTTGATGTGCATGCATATGCATTCTGGTGGTAGTCAATTCTCATTGTGTGGAATTGGACCTGCAGAGCTAATACTCGTACCCAGTGGTTTAGTGGTGGTGAGGCTAGATCCGTGTCCCAATGGTGTATGGACGAATCGTTGATTAACGTGGTTTCCGAGGTGTAAACGGAACAGGGTGTGAATTTAGTTCACGATTGGTACCACATGCATAGAGTCTGCATTGCATATGGAATTATGACATGCTAGGATGGCTTCCAGTGTTATAATTTCATTGTTGTTGTTATGTGCATAATGAAGTGCGTGAATTGTGTTTGTAAACTGAATCTGATTATGCTAATGAGGGGAAAATAATGTATTGAATTGTTCTATTGTTTTTAGAAACGTATAATGCATTTTATATTGCGATGAAATCTCACCATTACTTTAATGATTTCAGATTGAAGTTAGCAGCTCAGAAGTTGGTAAGGATGGCTTATAGAGCTATGCTATTTTAGTTATTCGTGTGTCAGTGTCATGCTCTGATAGTTGTAACACTGGGGAACGCTTCGCTGAGAGTTTTATTTTATACTCTATTGTTCTTTGATTATTTTTTTGGGAATAATTATGAAATTGAGTTTATTAGGTTTTGTATTTTTCATTGTAGAACATGATGTTGATTTTAATTATTTAATAAGTTCTTCAGTGAAGCATGACTACTGTTTATGAGATTTTTATATTTAATTTGAATTGTGACATCCCTTATTGCACGTTACTCTGATTTAATTATTATATTCGTGGGGTGTTTTTAGAAGGGGTGTTACATAAAACACTTGAGAGTATTTGAAAAATAGAGAGTTTTTGTATGTAGAATTGTTAATTGAAGAAAGTGAATTAATTCTGAAAAATCTGCAGTATTTATATGTTCTAAAACACCTTTACAAACATGTATAATAATATGAATAGATGCCATGATTCATGCTAAGTATCCCATAAAAAATCTGCTTGAAACATAAAAGTATTTTTCACACAGGTTCAGTGCTAAACGATTCTCACCTGGGAGAACCCGGTTCCTACTGAGCCAACGTTAAAAAAATTTGAAATTTAACAAAGGGGAACCGGTTCCCTCATAGGAGAACCCAGGTTCCCAATATAAAATCCAGGGGCGTGAAAAGCTGGGAGTTGGGTAACCGGGTTCCCATATAATGTAGGTTCCCTGTATTTTTTAAAAAATGTTTTTCAAAGGTGTTCAAACTTGATTTTGATATGTAAAATATTTTTAGCAATTTTATGGCATGCATGAATCATTATGTGAACACTTGTATGCATATAGAGAGATTGAATGCATAACCTTTTGACATTTTATTTTGATTCCACAATGATTCTTCAAGACTTGATTATTATGATGATTTGAGCCATTTCTTTTTGCAATCAAATTCTTCATTGTAAACTTGTCTTCATCAAAACACTTTAGGAGGCAAGTTTGATTTTACATCTTGATTTCACAGTATTATATTAGATAGAATTACTCCCACTCTCTTGGGGATTATTGTTGATTCAGTCATATATGTTATCCATCTGGCTTCTGTTGGGATTACTTCCCGAGATGAACGAATACTTCAATATTTTATCAACACACATAGAATTACACAAGGTTATGATCTTTGTGAGGCCGAGATTAGGTTTCATATGGAATATCTCAATTTGTCAAGCTCTGTTGGTTAGTGTGGTCTACTAATTGAGGCTCTGACCAATCTTTCATTTTGAGAGTCTACTAACACTAACTCGTATCCTTGTATGTATCAAAACTTGCTTAGGACTTTATCTATCTTTGATAGCATGGTCAAAGTGGATGGTGCTCTTATAGAAGTAGGTATGTCGCTTGATTGGGCGATTGTCCCCGTGGATTATGATAAGAGGATTTTTAGCGATTTCAACGGGTGTTCCATCCCCTTCTACGAGTGTTTATTCACATTGTTGAACTTTGAATTTCCTTTTAACGAATTTATAACAATATGTTAAAGCATTTTAAGATTGCACATTCTCAATTGCACCCCCAACACTTGGATTTTCATGAAGGTGTTCTAGTTTTTGTGAGTATTGAAGTTGGAAATCGTAATTGAATATTTATTTCCATCTCTTTGTTGTGGAGCGTACTTCCCTAGACAAGCTTCAAAATCATGATTTATTTCATTGCAGTAAGAGATCGAGCATTTTGGTAACTTTTCAAAGAATTAGCAAGATTTCAAGGATCATTTCATTTTTTTTTAGCCCCTAGACCCTAGAGGCTCACCTCACCTTCTAATGGGTCCTTGGAAATGAACCTGTAATGCTTGATTTATTCCTAATTGAGAAATCTATTTGTGGCGTCTGGATTCAAAAAATTGGACCTAAAAGATAATGTACATGAAATTGTATTTTTAAATAAATTTTAATTAATATATTATATAATTATAAGCAAATATGTGCATGTATGCTAGTCTGATAATACTACAATTTTTTATTATTATCAATATTTAAACTTTTTTTAATTTTTTTTCCCTTTTTAACATCAACATAAAAAAATGTGAATAAAAAAATAAATAAATAAAATTTCATTTCAAATAAAAATAATAAAATTTATAATTAAATACTATTTTATTTTTATTAATATATAAATTAAAATAAATATCATACAAATAATACGATAAAATATATACATAATATTTATTAATTTTTTTAAAATATTAAAATATATAACAATATGTAAGATTTTATAACGTAATACAATTTAATTTGATTTACAAAATACAAACTATTAATTAAATTGAAATGCACAATTTTATTAAAAAATAGCTCAAATACATTTAAATTTTTTTATTTAATTCGATTCAATTAACGGTTTTCAGTTCGGTTTTAACGTCCCTAAATTGAAGTATAGGCGCATCCATTATGTATATTGACAGTGTATTAAATTTTGACAAAAATGAGTGGGATGGCATACATAAATGGATTTGGTCATCTTGATGATTTGGCATTTGGCTGCTTCAACAATATTGACTTCTAATCCAGTTGCCATAGAAATGAAACATAGACCAATTGTGCGGAATTTTCTTCCATAAAAGAATAATATTAGGTTATATATAATGGTTTTATTATTTAATATTTTTTATATTTTAATCATCTTTTCTTTCTTTCACCTAATAATTTAATATATATTTAATTTTTAATTAGTATAATAGTTTTATTTAATAAAATTCAACATCTTAAAATTTTAAATATTCATAACAACTAATAAAATTTTGTAAAACATTTTATGGGACTCCACTTTTTCCTCATTGAACATATTATATATTTTCAAAATCAAATAATTTACTTCATTTTCAACACTTCATCCAACATTTCATTACAAATAAATATTAAATTTTTTTCAACACCCAATTATGCATGACTTGTAATAAGAAAGAAGCAACGTAACTTCGGCTGTGCTCTTTAGAATTTTACTCTACTCAAAAGTGAAGACGATTTTGGTTTTGAGAAAAACTACAAAATCAAATTTAGTTAATAAAATAAATAAGGGTAACTTTTAATCTCTTTTGAAAAAAATATCGCATAATTTAGTCTCTATTTTGTCTATACTTTGTTTGATGATAAAAGAAAGAGGGAAAGTGAAAAATAGATTAAAATAGAAAATAAAAGACTTACTTAAAATTTAGTCTCTTGACTAAATTGTTTGATGATAGTAAGTATTTAAGTATTAATCATAGATAATATTATCTTAAGTATAAAAGATGTTAAGTTGATGGATGAATATTGACGTATAAATGAAAAATGTATTAGTAACTTTATAATTTTATTTATTTATTTACTATTAAGATTTATAATTTTTTAATGAATATTTAATAATTTTTACCTCCTATTAATTCATCATTTATTATTTATGTTTAAAAAATTATTAGTAACTTTACAATCTTAAATTTATTCATTTATTTAATGAGTGAAAAATAATTCAATATTTAGTAAAAATAAAAAATAAATGTTAATAATAAATAAATAAAATTAAGAAAATATTAACTAAAAAGGTAGTTGAATTGAATACAATCATTTTCTTATTTAATAGGACTACTTTTGTTCCTATTTACATATCACTTTTTATTTTTTATATTCTATTGTTTCTTTTCGCATGTCATTTTTTGACATCAAGATGATGTATAAATTTTAATTTTTTGATATTACTATTTTTCTTATATTATTCTTAACAATTAACTATTATATAATAGGTTGTCAAGAATATAATAGACATCATTGAAATTTTAAAGTGGTAAGTATATATAAACAAAACAAAAATATATAAATTTTGTTATATTTAATTAATAATATTATTTATTTTTCCACAGTATTTTTTATTATTTATTATTTTATTTATTTATTTATCTTTCTTTAATAAATAATTAAGATATTATTTAATACATTTATAATTTTCTAATAAAAAATAATTTTATTCACAGATTCAAAAATTGATATAACACAGACGATCGCGATCCAACAAACAAGACAACAAAAAATCAACCAAACACACAATATTTAGGATAAAAGGAGTTTACACTTAATTAATACATTTATAATTAATTAATATTGAGTTAAACTTTGAAATTAATAAGAAAATTTAAAAAATGTTAAATCACATGTGAGAGGTAGTTTTTAGAAACATTATAAATTTGTTATCAAACCAGACAAGGCATAAACAAACATATTTGACAATCAAACAATATAAAAAGGTTAGAAAACAAACAAAAAGAAGGAAATATCTATTTTAATTATATATTATTTCCTTTTTCTTTTCTTTCTTTTTAATAAATACTAAGTTTATAATTATTATGTGCTTTATTTCAATTTCATATTAATTTATCAGTGATATAATTATCTTCTTGTGCATCAAACAAGTCTAAGTATTAGTTGGAATTAAATATTATTGTGAGGTTGGTATATCTAATCGTGACATAAGTATTATGTTTGATTAAATTTTTGTGAGTTGCAACTTCACCTAAAATATTAATTATTAAAGATGATAAATAGAGCAAGGACAAGGTTTGAGTGACTTTGGTATAAGGTAATTTGGTAACTTTAGCCAATATATTTTTCTCTCATCAATATAATATTTATTATTTTATTTTTTTAATTAAAGTCACAAAATTACTGTAACAGTAAAGTCACTGAAGCCAAATTCGTAAGCTAAATAGGTTATGCCACATACATCACACACAATTATTTTGTAAAATAACTGTGATGTGATATAAGAAGAATCATTATAGAAGATTAATGCAAAAATTAACCACATGAAAAAGAAAAATAATTCAAATGCCTCCTTAGTTATTTCTTAGTATAATTATCAAATGTTAGTTTATTTAAACTTTACAATAATTGCATAACCAATCAAATTATGTCACATGTATCTTTTTTTATACTTTATATTGTTTGCTTATCTACTCGCAAATATGACCTCACCACCTTAATTTTGTAGAAGTTAAAATAATCTATGTGGAACAATATTTTCACTTATCAATTGTGAACTTTTTATGGCACAAATTATATTACACATGTTTTTTTTTATACAATGGGACCGAATTAAACTTCTTTAACATTGGGACCAATGTAGCTTTCAAGTATTTTTCCATTAGGTCTAGGTCCACATAATTAACAGCGTGGGTAATTATCTAGGTAGCGGGTATTGAAGAGTAATCAATATTAGCTTTATTTCGTTTAGAAAAGACCCGAATTCACAGTCTTCTGTCGATCACGAGTCACTATAGTAGGTCAAAATATAGTGAATACTTAGATTTGTCAAGTTATTTAGGTTTTGTCTCCGTCGGTCACGAGTTACTTGTCGGTCGAACCTGAACTATTGTGTGGAAAGTCGTTGTACTTATTACCTTAGTCTTAGAAAACCGTTTCTTAGGCAAAGATTTCGACAGAGTCAGTACAATTTCACAAATCTTAACACATGTCTTAAGATCAACTGATCGATCTTACGAGTGACTCTTAGTTTTAGGACTTTGGGAGGACCAACGATTGTTTACCATTTTCCACAGTAAACAACCATGTAGTTAATTCTTTGCAATGAAAAAAAATTGATTAATTACTTCTGGATTTTGGCCATGAGACAATAAACCTTAGGCATGAACCTACCTCTGATGGAATGAGCATGTTTGGTAATCTTAATGCTAACCATACTTTATGGAACATTCTTCTCATAATCTATAACTTATATGTGTGGTTGTAGTGAAAATATACGATGTGTTCTATGATGATTTCGAGCCCAAGACAACCACAAAATGACATAGATGTTTATCTATGTCCATTGAGTTTTTAGTGGGAGGAAGACGTTGATGTTAATGGTGTGTATCAGTTAAAAATTTTAAGATGTGTGTCGTGTTTTAAAGCACAATCAATGACTTTTGTGCATACAAATTTTTTTTCTGGGTACAACATTAAGGGATATAGAGTATGTCATATATGTGAAGCTGATACATGCTACAACCAACTAAAGAATGGAAAAGTCGGTTTACCTTGGGCATCTAAAATTTTCAAGACTCAATCATCCATATCTTAGATTGCAAAATGCTTTTAATAGATAACATCGAAACTCATCGTCCGAAAATCCACCTCATCATGTCAAGGTTCTTGTTTTCTTCCTGTGAAAAAATAATATACTGTCTCTGAATTTTCTATTTCAGTATATCAAATACTCGTTCATTTCATTCATGAATCATAATCATAATCATAAATTAATCATAGTAATACATGCATTCAATTATTGTATGAATAATCTTAATTTCAGTAACGTCACTCGCTCATATTGTTTTTGGATCTTAATTCCATTCAGTAGTTCAAGATGCCATAACATCTTGTCCAACATATGTTTGTGATGCATGTTTTTTTAAACGAAACACGTTTTATCAAATTGTTGTCAATTATAAAATCACTGACCTAACATGCATGATTCCAATAGCGACAATCATGCATGTCGTGATCGCCACGTCGTCAATGTAACTGCATTGCGAGTTGCACAAAAATGATTCCAAGCTCCGCCCACCTCAACCCTCTATCTAGATCGCGTCCACCCAAAACCACCAGATGCAGTCACCGCGCCTCTGGGATCAACAACGACTTTCAACTTCTGTTGCGGCTAATACCTCTTCTCTAGCCAGGTATTATTTCCATTTGTATTTATTCGAATGACATACTTTTTGGAAAAAATACAAGGTGTCAATAGACAACCAGAGAATAACACTATGTGAAAATTCTTATAGCGTATAATATATCCTCAACTACCCCAAACCCACAGTACACCTACATCCTCCAAAACAAATATTTAACTATATCTCACAACACTCCAATACAAGAGTATAAGAAAACAAAGAAAGTCAAATACAAGTTTAAAGTGTTTTTGATTGGTGCATCTTATGTGAAGAACTTGAATTATATATATATATATATATATATATATATATATATATATATATATATATATATATATATATATATATATATATAACAAACGAGACTTCTTCAACATGTATATTTTCAACCGACTTCAACAATCTCCACATTGATTAAAAATAACACATAAACTTTCATTGTCTTTACCGACAATCATACTCCACCATAAAGAGTATCAACATGTATATTTTCAACCAATCTCAACAAAAATTGCTATTATATACATGTATTATTTTTTGTTTTTTGTTTGGACAAGTTTTGTTTTTCATTTATAATAAACAACATTTATTTTTCTATTTATATAAATGTTATATTATATGTTATTGCACAAATGATTAATAAATTGTATGTTATTGATCTTGAAATATCAATCTATAACATTAATAATAAAAGAATTAAACCTAAAGAGTTAAATGTGACTTATCTTTGATATTGTCTCTTAAGCCACGTATTAAGAGACACATTTCAAACTATAAATATGCATCATAATTTTTTTATTATGAATCACATGAGACACGCATATCTTGTTTACTAAAAAAGATGACAATGTCCATATTCTTAAGAAAATATTAAAATGCTATTGATCTTTTGACCCACATACATACATATTTTATAGACCACTAACACACCATCTACCACAGATTTTCAGTAATTCATCACATTTACTCATGACTAAATTAGATATTGTTATATCTATTTAATGAAACACAAATATGACTCCTTTGAAAAAAATTAAAAATTGAAATACAAAACCAACCACATAGGAATATTATTCAACGAGGTGTAGGAAGTAAAATAATGTGTGGGTAGTAAGTAACCTTGATTAATTAAAGGATAGATCTGTAAACAAAAAAAAAAACAGCCCAATTTGAAAACAAGAGAAATAACATTTACCACCAAATTCTCTCTCTCCTCGGTGCCGCCTCCGACAACATATGTCGTCAACGCTACCATGTACCACCTGATCCTCACCGACCCAGGTCGAGGATGTTGTGTTTAACATCGGAACTCATCGTCCCAAAATCCACCTCATCATGTCAAGGTTCTTGTTTTCTTCCTCTGAAAATTAATATACTGTCTCTGAATTCTATGCAAATATATCAAACACTCTTTCATTTCATTCATGAATTATAATCATAATCATAAATTAATCATAGCAATACATGCATTCAATTATTGCATGAATAATCGTAATTTCAGTGATGTCACTCGTTCATATTGTTTTTGGAATGAGATGAGTTCCTGTTAATCCAGAGCTCGTATCAAGTATTGTTCCTGTCAGAAATCGAACTCAGTATTCTCCGAATGTTTTTGGATATAAAGGATATAAATATTAGCTTTTATAACATAATCTCTCATATGATAAGAGCTTCTTGAAAAAAAAAGCTAAAATTTTGCATCTTAGCTTTGTTTGAGACTTTGAGTTTCAGCATATGAAGACTAAATGTTCGATCTATTATGCAGGCTTCTTGCTAGTGGAAATATTAGAAGGTTTGTACAATCTTTTCCCCGGAAACAGAATAATGGAAACCTCGAAGGGTTCTACCAAACGGGGCACCCTTACTCGACATACAAATATTTCTCATACATTGGAGTTGTACAGAAAGGACAGACTCCGTTTGTGTTATTTAAATCAAATGTTAAGCTGTTGACGAATAGTAATGCGAGGAGCTTGTATACTCTCCCTGCAAATAGTGTAAAATACCAGCGTAGTCGAGCTCTTTGGAACATGATGCGGTTTCATAAAGGGCCTGCTTTACATCCGGTAGGTCAATTTACCCGTGCTGTAAGTCTAGCTATCGTTAAATCGAATTTTTTTGTCCATGGTATGATTGCTGTCATAGTAAGTGCATGGACGCAAGGTAAATTAGCCGAAGCAGAAGCGTTCCCGAAAAGGGATTTGTTGTACTTACACGCAAATGGTGGACGTGTATATTTAACATCAGCAATCTTGGAACTGTTTGAGATGTTTATCTTGTTTCTAAGGGCTGTGTATTTACTGATTTTGTTCACTCCTTGCATAGCTATGGCTCCTTTAGTACACTATTTAGGCGTTGAGTTTAGAAAAACGTGGATTCGTGTTGTACGTCTTACACTCGCGAAGGCTGGGCCGGCGTTCATTAAATGGGGTCAATGGGCTGCAACTCGACCCGATCTATTTCCGAGGGATCTCTGCGGTGAACTCTCAGAATTTCAAACCAATGCACCATCACATAGTTTTGGTTATAGCAGAAAATGTATTGAAAATGCGTTTGGTCGTAAGTTAAATGAAATATTTGAAAAGTTTGAGGAGGAGCCGGTAGCTTCGGGTAGCATCGCTCAAGTTCATCGAGCTACACTGAAGTACAAGTACCCTGGTCAGCAAATCAAGAAGCCTGTTGTCGTAGCAGTGAAGGTCCGACATCCGGGGGTTACTGAAGCAATTAGAAGGGATTTCGTTATTATCAATCTTGTTTCGAAGATTTCGTGTATTGTTCCTAATTTGAAGTGGTTGAGATTAGATGAAAGCATACAGCAATTTGCTGTTTTTATGATGTCTCAAGTTGATCTTTCAAGGGAAGCGGCTCATCTTAATCGTTTTATCTACAATTTCCGGAGATGGAAAGACGTTTCATTCCCGATACCTCTGTACCCCCTAGTGCACCCGTCTGTTTTGGTAGAAACCTATGAACAAGGCGAAAGTATTTTGCATTTTGTTGATGAGCTCGAAGGACACGAGTATATAAAAAATTCTCTCGCTCATATTGGAACACATGCTCTTTTAAAGATGCTTTTGGTAATATACTCTGAATTCTCATGTGATTTGTGTTCTTTTCTTTTTGTCTCTTTGAAGCTCTTAATCGAATCTTTTTCCAGGTGGATAATTTTATTCATGCAGACATGCATCCGGGAAATATTCTTGTTCGTATGGCGAAAAAGAAATCACCACCTGCTGTACAGCTCTTCAAGTCAAAGCCTCATGTCGTTTTCCTTGATGTAGGCATGACTACCGAACTTTCTAAGAGGGAACGAGAATCTCTACTCGAATTCTTTAAGGCTATTGCACTTCAAGATGGCCGCGGTGTTGCAGAGTGCACACTTAGATTATCGAAGCAACAAAATTGCCCTGACCCAAAATCTTTCATCGAGGTACAAATGGTTTCTGCATTGTTCCATACTTGTTTCGGTATCCACCTATTATTTTTTCCTGAATTCTCCTCCATCATTTAACAGGAAGTTGATAAATCATTTAAGTTATGGACGTCCTTAGAAGGCGAAGCTGTTCACTCAGGCGACCGTATGCAACAATTGCTTGAGCATGTTAGGCAATGTAAAGTCAATATAGACGGGAATATTTGCGCTGTGATAGTGACTACATTAGTTCTGGAGGTAAATTCTGCCTTTGAATAAATCATATATCAGAGGATGCAGAGCTCTGTACTAAATGGCTCTTTGTGTTGCTGCTTATAAACATGAACTAATTTTGAATTTGTGTTGCATTTAGGGGTGGCGGAGACTTGATCCTGATTATGATATGCTGCAGCGTTATGGACGCTGCTATTTAAAGCTGACTGGGCAGAAGAGTCTCTAGCTTATGCTATCGAAGGACCAGTGGCTCCATAGTTAAAATGCAGTTCTTTTGTAAGCTCCCCCGTATAGTGCAGGAAAATTTTGTTATGTATTAATGAAAATCGTATCATCCGATTCAATTTAAACTCCATTTAATCGGATTGAATCAGATTTTTTGGATTTAGACAGACTAGTTAGTAGATGTTCATATTGATTTAATCGAATTCACAATAAGTTTGATTTTCCCAGTCTCTAGTCATGGCACTGTAGGCTGTATTTGCTGATATATCAAATGGTAACATGATATTTCTCTTTGGGTATTAACTTGTACAACTGCAGTGATTATCATCTGCACTGTTAAAATGAATCTTAGACACAATTTAGAATTTACTTTGTTTTGTAGATTATATTTACAATTTAAAATTGGGTTAATAGTGTGAGACAAAAATTACTCAAAATTACTGCAGGTTAAGTGGTCAACATGAGAAACCTTGTTTTGACAATCAACATTACTTTATATCATTTGTATTTGATATTTTTAGCTTCCTAGTGAAAGAGATTGTAGATCTTTTACAAAAAGTTTAGAGGCTAGACTAATTTTTTAAAAGATGATTGGTTTAAAAAAGGATAGAGATGTAGTTTGTTATATGTTTGTCTTCCATTTATTTATAATCCTTATTTATAAATATTTATATAAATTAATAAAAATAATTATTTTTGAATTCTTGGTGTTTCTTTTTTAGGGATTGATTTTGAAAATTGGAACATGACCTCCAAATGGTTTGAAACGATCCTACAGTAAAAATCTCTCAAACGTGAGAGAACTAGATCAGTCTAAACAAGATGATTTAGTAAAAAAATTGTGTGTGTGATCCTCTATTCTTTTCTTTTTCTTTCCATTTCTATGTTTATTGTGATGAGAATATGGAAAAACTTTTAAATCAAACACATCTCAACCCAACCCCCTTTTCACTTTTGTTTTTCTTACCTTGAATTGATATCACTACACTGACTCTTATTTAAACACTCAATTATGTAAGAGTAAAAGATTCTCTAAGAAAAACATGACTAACTCAAGAGTTGAATTAACCTCTAAATCTAAACATTCATTTATTATCAAATCAACCATCTTCAATGGAGATAACGAACAACTTTTTCGATGATAAGATAAGTTATATTGTTTCTTCATAAGTCAAGATGAAAACTATGGGATAAGGTAGAAAAAAGTTTTACTATTCATGGTCGGCTCTGTGTTTGTGCAAACAGTCACGGCATAAGACCTCAGGTTGCCGTAGGACAAAGATTACTCAAAATCATTGTAGGTTAAATGATCAAACATGAAAAACCTTGTTTTGATAATCAACATGTCATTATATCTTTTGCATTTGGTATTTTTAGCTTCCTAGTGAAAGAGGGACCTCACAAAACCTTTTAAAAAATTATACATAATTTTATTTATAAGTTTTATTTACACAACTATACATAATTGATGCCAGCAGCCGTGCATTTAAGTTTTGCTAACTCTTACAATTAGTTTCACTACAAATTTACTTATATAATATTTTCTAACTTCCAATGTGACATAATATAAATCTCTAGAATATATTGAAAAATGTCACATCACACTCACTTTCAAATGCTAATAACAACATAAAAAACTTTAAGCATGTTGTCCAAAGGAAACATAAGAAATGAAAAAGAAAGGCGAATAACTATTGTTAAAGATGTCAAAAGTTAACAAAAGCTATATTATTCATTGAAATCATGTACCCTACTTGGTTGCTAAATTTGGTGATGGTTAATAAATCCTTAAGAAAATGACGTATATGTGTGGACTTATCTGATCTTATTCAAGCATGTCATAAATATCTCTATCCATTATCAAACATATACTTGTTGCTTGAAGGATATGCAGGTTGCCGAGTACTCCATTTCATGGATGTGTATTTAGGGTACAACCAAATCAAGATGTTATGCACCCAAAACGGTGTTCATGACTACCAGTTGCAACTATTAGTATGAACTAATTCCACTTGGTCTCAAAAACGCTAGAGCCACCTTTGATGGATACCGTCTTTGTAAATTAGACGTCTTTATAAATTAGATTGGTTGTAATTTTGAAGTTTATATAGATGACATGGTGGTCTAAACTTATGAGGAGAAAAACTAGTTTAACAATCTAAAAGACACTTTAGCATCAATTAAAAGGAATAACATGTGCCTTAACCCAATCAATTGTTCTTTTGGAGTGAAAGTTGAAAAATATTTAGTATTCATGTTAACTAGAAGAGGAATCGAAGCCAACTCTGACAATGTCAAATTATAATTGATATGAGAAGCCCGACGTCAATTTAAAAATTTCAATAATTGACAGGGAGGAATGTAACCCATTCCATATTTCTCTCATGCTTAAGTGATAGGTCGTTTAATTTTTTTTCTCAACTTTAAAAAAGAGATAAAAATAAGAGTGGATTAAGGATTGCGAAGAAGCTATGTCGAAACTGAAAGTCATTTTGGAGCCCTTTTTTCTATATGAGATAAATCTTTATTCTGCTGATAAGCGATGTCGGCAACTCTCATACAAATTATGTGATTAACTAATTATTCTAATTTACACATGTTAGTCATCTCATATCTTTATCTAAAGAAATTTTAAATAATCTTAAAATTTGTACAAACATAATATTTAATTCTCTAATTTTTTATATATAAAAAAAGAAATTTTAACTCAATTTTATAAATAAAAAAATAGATTTTGATTCCTCATTTTTTTTATAGCTTTGGTGTCTCCCTCCTTATTACAGTCGATTTTGCTAATGTGACAAAGTATACGTGGATAATTGTAATATGCAAGACATAAATTGACAATTTGGTTGACATGTCATATTAAAAATGTGTGTCTTGACACTATCTATTATTCAATAATTTAATATTATAGTATTACTAATATTAATTATTTTACTATTAATTTTGCTACAATAACAGATTTAAGGATTTGTTTATCCATTTTTAGAATTTTATATGACACTTGTTCGTAAAGAATTGAACAACGGCAACAATAACGGACACAAATCTAAAACATCCCCCACATCGCATCAAACACAAAACATTTTCCCTTCGTTTTCTCATATCCTCAAACACCCTCTTCAATCATTAAACTCATCAACACATGGAATCCACAAAAACAAAACCAATTCATAAAAACAAAAGCAAACACCATTTGTTCAATTGTTTCAAATCCGACAATGTCGTCGACCAACCACCGCGCCGAAAAGAGAAAACTAGTGACCCGCTTCTTAGTTACATTGCCTTGGCCGAGAAGCAAGGTAGGGTCTTGCCTACCATTTTGTCGTCCATTTTAACAGCCGCCAAATGTGGCTCTGGAGATGGAACTCCGAGTCGGAGGAAAAAGATGGGTAAGCAAAGATCTCTTCGAATTCGCCAGGCTTTAATTGCGGCCTTGAATCATTCATCATTGGTACTTACTCTTTTTTCAGTACATTTACATTTCCATTCTATATATCAATTTTTTATTTTTTCTTTTTAAGAACGTGCAAAACAGACTATACATATGATTCAAAATTTGCTAGGGTTAAACAGTAAATTTTTTTGTAACAGTTAAACTATAAAATATTTACACAGAATCTCTAAAAATTGTAAAATTTATGATATTCTTGTAGGGCAAGAAAATTATTAATAGAACTAAATCAAACAAGAACAAGAAAAGTTGGGGAAAATCAAGGTTGAGCGACAACATAGGAGGAGAAGGCAATAACAATATTGCGAACACAAATGATAAACAAGTACAAGAAAGAACCAATTCATGCACTAATCCATCATCTGATTCTTTACCAGCAATTATATCTTCTACATTATCATCTTCTACGAATTTAACCAGTTCACAAGGGAGTCATCATGTTTCGGGTTCATCTTTTGATTTGAATGCAAACCCTTCGATGAATGGAATTGTGGTGAAGCACCAAGTTGGAGAGAGTAGAAAAAAGAGTTTCGGTTTGAACATGAGTTTGTGTTGGCATTTTATTATTAGTCTTTTGTTTTTTATTTTGTTGGGTAAGTTGTATACCTTTTTGTCGGAGAAAATGATGTAATGAATGAGAGGGATATGTCATATGTGTGAAGAAAACAATGAATTTGATTATGGTGAGGATGAAAAGTTGATCATGAAAGGTTTGTATAAAAAAGAGTTTGAATGGAGGAAGTCCTTTGTTTTTGTTATATTTTTTATTTGTTTTATATTTTTGAGGTTTTCATCATTTCTTCTACAAAAAAACAGTGTCTTTATTTTCTTTATATGGTGGCAAATGTTCTACACATGGAAAGAGACATATTAGAGTATAATAGGTTTTGGTTGTTGTTCTGTGTATGGTTTATGTGAATGTTGATTTGCAGGCAGGGGATTCAGGAACGTAAGATTAAAGAGGTGAGTCATCCTCGTCCATTATCAGAGGTTTGACTATTTTATTCTTATACTTAGCATAAGAACTAACAAATGAAGAAATGGGAGTGGTAGATGGAGGCAGGTGCAACGCCAGATTCGGTTGTTCTTAGTGACTTTTTGTTTTAGAATTTTATGTTTTTAGGATGAACATTTTATTTGTTGACTTTGTGAATCCAAATATAAGAAGGGATGAATTGTGGTTGTTGAAAACTGATGTCTAATTATTAAAAATTGGTTTATAAAATGTTCAAGTTAATTTTATAAAACAAACAAAGAATAAAAAATTGTACAGATGAAAGTAACAATGAAGAAGAGATAAAGAGAGATTAATAGAATGTAAAGAAAATAAAGTGATGGATAATACAGCAATAAAGTGATGGATAATACAATGATAAGGGAAAGAGAACATACACCAAATATTTATATAGGTTTGACCTAATTATTTGGCCTACTCTTGTCTCCAAGAGTTCTCTCTTGAGAGTTCTACTATAGATGTGATTTTTTCACAAGTTATCCTCACAAACCTTCTTACAATCAAATAGATATTTTATCTGGATAATATCACTAACCAAACAAGATATTTTAATAGGTGTGTGGTATACTTATGCGGGTAGGGGATAATTAGAGGCCTTTATAGTTAAGGGTGGTTAGGGCCTGCTCACGGTGGCGAGAGATCATATTTGGTGATGTTTAGAGTGATAAGAGAGGGCGAACCCACGTCGCATGAGAGGCTTTGTGTTTAAGAGTTATATTGGGTCAGTTGGGATATGTAATTTACCCCAGGAGACACAAGGTATTTATAGAGGTTCTTGGACCCAGGGTTTAGGAAACTCTAAGATGCGGTAACCATTCCTCCTTGACAAAAAAGGACTATTGACTACCTACTTTATATGGATTTGTGAATTATTATGTTCGTGTAGGTAACAGTGGGGCAACAATATTATACACATTCCACCTAAAGGTGATACCCCCTACCACACAAAGATCTCTCTCAGGGCTATGCTTCATAGGACGGAAACCCACTTGAGGGCATGTGTCACCCTCACATTGGGATTTCCACAAATATATCACTACATGACGCCTCAAGCACGAGGGCTTGAAAAAGGGAAGAGTGTTTTTTAGGATCTCTATGGATTAAGCTTTGTGGTCAGGGAAAAGTCCCTCAATTGGGGGGAGTCCCTCATTTGAAGTTGACTCCTACTATGGAAGATGAATCCCTCATCCGGAGGTGGGTCCTTCAAGAAGGGGTGAGTTATTGCTTCTTTTTTTTTCCAGACGTCTATTGTGTATCCAAAGTGTTAGTGGTAGATTTCAAGCCTCACTTGATTGACCTTAGAGACATCCAAACATCATTCAATTATGAAGGCTCGAGTGCTTTGTGGGAGAGAAGTATGGGTAGAATTTAATGCAAATCATGATGACTTTCCTGGGAAAACCAAATCAAATTTCTTTCTTACACGTCTCTTCCACACGTAGGAACTTTTCCACTCCTTACAATGGTTATTCCATTGGATGGATACATTGATTGTGCTATTAGACTGCTTTAAAATAAACTAGTTCATTTATCTGAGAAATCTTTTCCCTTTCTTCACTTTCAGATTCTTTGCTTTTGTGATGGCTTTTATGATGCCTTGTAGGGAATATATGAGCTTAAGGTAGTTTTAGAGAGGAAAATTTTTCTAGGTTCACTCTTCATCCTAGGGCATAACCACTGTTGGCTTTCATCCTTCTCCTTACTTTCACTGGAATTTAATGGCTAGGAAGAAAATTAAATGTGCTCATGTTCGAGACATTTCCTCCATATAATCAAACTTTGACATGATTAGTAGGTTTCATCGGGGTATTGGGCTTTCTAGTACATGACACGAGGAAGACATGATTATGGAATCCTATTCAGAAATGTAGAGAGTTAATCTGTCACCTGATGGTGAGTCATTTACTCCCTATTTTTTTTTTTAAATTTTTAGCAATCTGTTATCCATGAATTTGGGGTTCTGGTCCCTTTCACCTCTTTTGAGGTGAACTTATGGAAGTTATTAATGTTATGCCTTCCTATATCACTCCCAACGTATGAGGCATGCTTAGGGCTTTCTATATAATTTGTTGCAACTTAGGCATCATTCTTACTATTTGAGTGTTCATATCTGTTTTCAATATACAATTATTACCTATAGTGGCTGGATAATTCTTGCTAGATAAAGACTCACATAATGTTATTTTACATAAGGTCATCATCAAAACCAACAAGCTCATATAACGATTACATGAAATTGTGTCTGCAAGCACTTACATCCATATTCTCCCCTTTTTGATGATGAAAACACATATCTCAAATAGGTGGTAAAACATCAAATATATGGAAGGTTTGAGTATTCAAAATCCCCACCACACATATAGAGAATATATCATAATCCTCGTGTACTTTTTCAAAAGTATAGGTGTATGTGGTATCCCTGCGCGATTATGGTATACTCAGATGTATTTGTAGTTAAGGGTGGTTAGGGCTTGCTCATGGTGGTGAAATACCATGTTTGGTGACTTTTACGGTGGTAAGAGAAGGCCAAATCATGCAAGGTGAAAGGCTCTATATTTAAGTATTATGTTGGGTCAATCGTAAAATGTTCTTTACTCCAAGATGGATAATGTATTTATAGATTTTATTGGATCAAGGGTATATGAAACCCTAAAAGTCTATAACAACTCCTCTTTATTGGGGGAGATTATTGACTACCTAATTTCTAGGGAGTTATGGTATGACTCTGCTCGTGTGCGATATAGCAGGGCCAACAATATTATACATGTCCCTCCTAATGGAGAGACTCCTTGTCGTACAAAGATTGCACCCAGGGTGATGCTTCATAATGTGGGAACCCACTAGAGGGCATGTGTCTTCCTTACTTGGGAATTTCCACAAATATATCACTACATCCCTTGAGAGTATACTTCTCTCCCTTTAGAATTTTCAAAAATGTGAGAAAAAATAAAAAGATAGATAAAAGCACAAGCACATGGATCACAAACAATCACTTTATAAATAAAACCAAGATATATTTAACTATCAAACAAATACATAATTCATTAAGAAGGAATAACTTACAATTTGGAAAATAATTAGAAGTAGAAAAGAGGAAAAAACAAGGAACATGAAAATAAAGTAATCAAGCAAGGATAAATCGGTGTCCATATTATCATCACCAAGCAAGGACAACTCGATGTCCACATTATCATCACTAAATATCCCAAGCGTTAGTCGCGTTCTAGTTTCAACAAGCTTGCACACTAGGTAATTAATCTTTTTATTTGTCTGGTTTTGCACTTTGTTGATGGTGTTGAGGAAAGATTTAGTATGAGAAGTATGAGTGACTCATAATCAAAATCCTCAAAAGTTAAAGGTCCTTATTGTTGAGGTGCTTGTTCCTGAGACGGAACTTGTTGACTCTAAGCAACTTCATTTGCTTTGGGAGGTTTCATTTTATAAGTATGAGTGACTCGTAATCAAAATCCTCAAAATTTATAGGTCCTCCTTTTAAGGTACTTTATGTTGAGATGGAACTTGATAACTATAAGCAGCTTCAATTGCTTTGGGAGGTTTCATTTTACAGTCATACTTGGTCAAGTGGACCATATATATCACACATTCTAACAATAAAAGCATATATTTTATTATGTAAGAGTGGTTAACTCATCATGATCTTCGTAGGTAATTTTAAAGAAATTTTTTACCTCTTCATCTAATTTTTCAAATGTTGATGTTTTTGAAGATGCTTAATTTAATTCTATAGATGTTGTTTCTTTTTCTAATTCCGGAAAATTTTTAGATAATTCTTCATCTAATACATTAAAGGATATGTCCTCCTCTGATACTTAAAAGGATACTTCAGATGCATCTTCGTATGATTCTTTTGATGATACTTTAAATGATGATATAAATGATTCTTCATTTGATACTTCATAGGATGCTTCAAATGCATCTTTAGATGATGCTTACGATGAAACTTCAAATTATGCTAGAAATGATAATTATTCTTATGAATCTTCTTTTTTGATCTTTTCCTCATATTGAAGTATTTTTATTAGCTCTTTGTTGTTTCTTCATAATTTTTGGCTTGTTCGACTTTCCCTGTAAACTAACAGCAATATTTTTTATCTCTAGATTTTAGTATTAGATCATGTTTTCGATTCTAGTTCTTGAAAATCTTAGATACTCATTAGAATCATAATTTCTGAAATCCTTGCGAAGAGTTTTAACACCAGAGAACCATCTTTGAAGACTTTCTTTATTTTCACTTGGTTTCTCAACATCTTGGTCAGATATGTTAATCATTTCCCTTTTTCGTCTTAGTTGAAACTTCATATATTTACTCAAGGGTGTAACACACTTCTGTAGCAGCACTATGGTTAAAAACATAATTATATTATCTAGTTATTAACAAAATTATCATGAAGTACTTAACTTTAAATATTTTTGAACTTTTTTCTTTACTTTTGTGGTTCACAGATTTCTAGGTTTATTTGCTACGTACTTCATTATTAATATAATGAGTTTGAACAAAAGGATTATTTAAAATATAATCCCACAAATCAAAATCAAAATCAATATACTCATTACCTATTCTTCACATATGAAAACTTTACATATGTCATTTTGCATATAATGTTGTCATCATCAAAACTATAATGAACACATAACTGATGTATATTCAAATGTATCTCTTAGAAAACTATATTTTCACGCCTCTGTTTGTAAATGTCGTCTCTACTTGTAAAAATCTTATTTTTGAAAATATTTTTAGGGGAGCGATCTATTTAACCATCTTATAGACCTCTCTACACCTATATTCTCCCTTCCAACAATTTTATCCAAGAAACATCTTAGTTGATAGTCTACTTACACAATTTTAAACACTGTCACGAAACATCTTAAAGAGAGTGACATATTCTACAACATTTAAATTCCAATTGGTTCCAAAAATTTGTGAGAGGTTTAAGGTTGATAAAATAAATAGGGAATTTCTTTCTCCACCTGATTATGTTGAATTAAACCGCTGAAAAACCGAAAATACCCTTTGGATGTGCCTATCCGAACACACCTTTTATATGATTCATATATGCACATCCAAAGTCACCTCCCTTTTTCCATGTTTTAATACTTAAATATTGGATTCAAAATTATAGAGGTAGGTTCATATATGCATATCCGAAACCACCAGTGAATATGTTAATAAATATTTAAGATATGCATATATGAAACATTGTCTATTTGTGCAATTTTTGTTTAAGACATCATCATTACCATTACCTAATAAACTGACAAACGTGCAATCATAAAATGATACGATTTGGATGAAAAAATAAATGAACATAAAAATTATATTAGATGTTCAAAAATAGATTAACATAATATAATACATAAGTTGTTCAGAAAGTGCGTAAAGTCAAAATATTACATCGGTTAAAAAACAAAACATAACATAGGCTACTGCACATGTCTAATCCTAATCCTCTATGACTAGGGGTGACAAAATGGGCCTGGTCCATTGGACATTCCCATTTTGACCACACTTTAGTGCGGGGTGGGCCAATGATTTAGGCCCCCGCCATCTAATGTACCCCCTATTTTCTACGCGGGCTTTTGCGGCCATGTGCATTTTTATAAATTTGTGTGTTTTTAGGCTTAAAAGGTGCAATGCCTGCAAGCTTTCCCCGCTCCACCCTCAATATTTTGTGGGGCAGGGTTAGGTTTTAGGCCCACATCCTCAATTATGCTCGCCCGACCCGACCCTATTTTTTGTGGGCTTTTACGGGGAGCGCCTAAACGAGACAGGCATTGTAACATCCTGATTTTTTTATTAGTTATTTTATTAATTATTTATTTAATTATTATATGGTGTGATAATTATATAATTATTTAATTGTGTGATTATGTGTTAATGATGTTATTTTGGTGTATTAATTATATAAATATCTAATTGGGCCTAATAGTTAGAAATATAAGTAATAAGGAGGTGTAGGTTATTAAGCCCAATAAGAGAATACTAGATAGTAGGGGTGGGAATAGGTCAGGCCGACCTATAGGGGCCTATGTCCTAGCCTATATGAGGCCAGGTTTATTTCCTAAAAAGGTCAGGCTTAGGTTTTTTCAAAAGCTTATTTAATTAAATAGGTCAGACTTAGGCTATTAAAAAATCCAATGAAGCCTTATAGGCCGACACTTCCTTTCGCTTTACTCGACCCTATCCTCGAGGCTTGTTAACTAGATGCTCAACTCACTCACGCCGAGCATGGGCAGTCTGACTTGGCCTGCCATGTCTCAATCGATTGTCTGGGTCCTAGTTGTCAACCATTTTCTTGAAAAATGATAAATTTTAATATGTTGGTTTAAAATTATCAACTCAGGCAAGAATTCGCATGTGCACATCCGAAACTAGTCAAAGGGGTGTTTTGAATGTGCACATTCAAAACCACCTTTGAACAACCATTTTATAAAAACTTCATCTTCTTGCCCTAAATTAATCAAAAACCTTTTTTATAGACCCAAACACCCACATTTAACTACTTAACATCAACCTACATAATGTAACCGATTCTAACTAACCTATTAACCTATTATAACATTGCAAAGTGAATCAAATAGAAATAGAGAAAATTTACACAAATTTGGAGATTTGGAAGATGAGTTGGAATGTGTTGAAATGCGTTTTTGAGAAGAAGAAATGAATAGAATTCCAATTTTGAGTAGAAATTATGCGTGAGTCATTTTGAATTTGAAATGAGTTTTGAGTAGAAATGAATTATGTGTTCTGTTCGCGCTATTGATAACAATTAAATGTCTTCCAATATGCACATCTGAAATATTAAACTATGGAATTTATTCGGATATGCACATGCGAAGTCATATTTTCTTGACAAAATAAAATGACTTCAAATATGCGCATGCGAACCTACATATTCTTGACAAATACAGTGCGTTCAGATATGCACATCCAAAATCTGGAGTTATTTTGAATTTTTCACTGCTGGTCTGAAAGAATTTTTCTTGCAACCCCCCAAAAAATTTTTATTCTCACTTTACCCCTGATTCTTTACAAAGGTATTTTCGGACGAAATTTCCGGTAGCACCCTAAATTTCTGGTATACTGGAAGTTATAAATGTCCGGTATGCACCAAATTTTCGGAAGCATATTTAAAAAATATGGTATACCGAAAATTACAAAATATCCGGTGTTGACCAAATTTTCGAAAGTGTTTTTAAAAATTTCGGTATACAGGAATTTTCTTAATATCCGGTATACCGAAAATTTAGTTTATACCTGAAATTTCCGGTATGTATACATATTTTGCTTTTTCCAACGGTTGGGATTTTGCCGACACTTTTGGAGGGTTTAGATTGCAGCGACACTTATGTGTGGTCTAGAATGTATAATCATTTGTATAAATAGGGTTTTAGGATTATTGAGTAACACATCTCAACAACATGCCTCTTTCTCATTTTCTAATTAAGGCAGAAGTGTATTACAATGAACGCAAACTTGCTATTGAATTCAAGCTCCCAGGTGGATCTGAGTCCTTTTCCACCTTGAAGAAAACATTGAATAATTTGCTGCCTGATTTTTAGAACATAAGGGTGACAAAGATCGAGTTTCACGAGGATTACATTGGTACAGATGGTTGGGTGAAATACAACCTAATTGAGCTAAAGAATGATGAATACGTGAAGGGCATGTGGAAATTATTTTGTCGTAGGATAACCAAAGGTCCGATCAAGTTGGACACGGAGATCTGGAGATCTGCTGATGACATCATGAAGTTTCTAAAGCGTACAGATGAATCTGGTAGTTCCTAGGTTTTCATGTATCAAAGTACTCTTTATGTTTGTTGTTTGTCATCTGATGTTTGCTAACTTATTCGAGTTATTTTGTTTTCTTTATGTAATCGAAAGAAAAGGTACTAGCCAAAAAAAATACAATAAACTAGAAGTATGTTTGTCACAACATACATATATAATACAATAATAAAAATAAAAATCTACATAGGCCCTCCACGGGCCATGTCGGTCAACCTAGCTAACCCATGATAAACGTCACCATCAGGGTTCACCAACCCCATGATGTTATCTAATGTAACTGCGATGAGTTGTATGCGGGTGTCCTGGTCAGTTGCGTGAGGAGGAGGTGGTGGTGGATCGGAAGAATCTCTGGTACCTGAAGGCCATGGGACGTCAGATGCTGAAGCCAGTGGTATGACCCGAGGGTGTGTCACACTAAGGAACCACTCAAGGTATCCATCCTCGCACTGCCCGGGATCCTAAACCCTGACAGTTGTATTCATGATCTCACAGGAGGAGCTGATGATGTGACTCTGAAACAAACGACCAATGCCGCCAGCTGAGGTGTGTGGGATCGACTGTTGAATGCCCTATACATAATAAACATAAATACTTTTGAACGCCTACCGAAAATTTCAAAATTCCCGGTATCATTATTAAATGATAATACAGGAAATTTTAAAATTTTCGGTGCGAAAATACCAGATATTTCATAATTTACGGTAGGCGATACCATAAATTATGAAATATCCAGTACGAAATACCAGAAATTTCCCAAAAGTATCATAAATCTTGTTTTTGTAAAATATCCGGTATCGCCACTAAATTTTCGATATCATCATAAAATTTTAAAAATGCTGATATATCATAAATTTAGAGAATGAAAATTAGTTGAACAAAATTCTCTTTTCATAGCAATGGAAGAGTGCCAAGTTAATCTTGAGGGTGATAAGAAAAATGCTCTCAAACTTGTTGGCTCTTGTGTAGGCCCAAGTAAAACACAAGAGCCCAACCTATAAGGCACGCGCGCGCACACAGTGTTTCTCCTCTCTCCCACTATTTATACACAAATCCATATTCTCTAATTATCTATAACAATCAAACCCATTCCTTCTTTAATACATCTCCCTACTTCTTAGCGAATAAGAAACAAAACCATTCTCTCTCTCTTTCTCTCTCTAGAAAACTCCTCATTTTTCTCTCTTCTTGTCTTCCATCAGAAAAATGCATAACCCCCATAACCCCACCGCCCACGAATCCGATCCTCAGCTCCCACTAATCAGAATCCACCACCCCTCCTCCCCCCGCCACAACTCCGCCGCCACACCCACTCCCACCGCCGGCGCCCGTCGTAAAATCGGCGTTGCCGTTGACCTCTCCGACGAGAGCGCCTACGCTGTACGCTGGGCAGTTCAACACTACATCCGTCCCGGCGACGCCGTCATCCTCCTCCACGTCAGCCCTACCAACGTCCTCTTCGGCGCTGATTGGGGTTCCATCGATCTCACCATCAACACCGACCCTAATTCCGATGAAGAAAACCCCAACAGCGTCATCAACAACAATGTTCACGAAACCTCGACTCCGAAACGGAAGCTTGAGGAAGATTACGACGCGTTCACGGCAACGAAATCGGCCGATCTTGCCAAACCGCTTCGTGAAGCTCAGATTCCGTACAAGATCCATATCGTGAAGGATCATGACATGAAGGAGAGGCTTTGTCTTGAGGTGGAGAGGCTTGGGCTTAGTGCTGTGATTATGGGGAGCCGAGGGTTCGGCGCGGCGCGCCGAGGGAGCGATGGGAAGCTGGGGAGTGTTAGTGATTACTGTGTTCATCATTGTGTTTGCCCTGTTGTGGTTGTTCGCTATCCGGATGATGAGGCTGTTGTTGCTGTCAAAGAGGGTGATGAGGGGGAGGCTGTTATCAAGCCTCTTTCTGTTGCGCATGAACATAAGAAAGGTTAGGGTTTTTGAGCTATTTGATTTGATTGTGATGATTTGGGACCTTCTTTTGTTGATTAATGGCGTTTATGGTCGTAGTGTATAGTTTGATTGTTGAAGATTATGATAACAATTGCCAGCCACTCTATTGGGATTCCGAAACGATACTGACACCTGTGATCACGTTTAATTTATTCATTTTTCAGTTCACAATGGTTCTTTTTGGAACTGAATTGTCTGACACGTGTTGAATGTTGAATGAGTGACATTAGGGTGTTGAATAACGTCAAATGAAATTAAAAAAAAAAAAAAAATCAATTTTTGGATCACTGTTTGAGTTTTTCGACACATGTCATTCGAGTGTCATACAAGGGTCAAACACTTATGCTTGTTAGACATTGCGACATGCCTAATTTAGAGGTGGCTGGGCTTCATTAGGACTAGGTATTCCTTAAACTTTGTGGGTGTCAGGGAAGAACCTTGTGAGACAATTGCAAGCATATGATTTTCCAAGCCGTAGCCCTAGTGAGCCATTTCAACATGCTTGATCAGCTTGTTAACTTGTTTCACTATTGTGCTTCTCTGTTTTGGAGTAAATGTGAATAGGATTTCAAAATTAAGATTCTTAAAATTATCCGGGCTTTTTATTTGTGTGTAAAGTCCATGAAAACTAAGGTAAGTGTAACATTTGATGAGCTCTATAAGTGAATGTTAAAACCTATGTTGCCTATCTCGGACTGGGGAGCGGAGAGGCTGCCCCTAAAATTGTAATTACTCTTGATATATTTTGGACATATTACACAGTTAATACTTATAATGCATAATTGCTACAAAATGAATCAAATTTCTCAATTTATGAAATATACATGTAAATACTGATGAAATTCAAGGAGTATTTTGGACAAATTACACGGTTAATACTTAACAAGGCTTAATTGTTACAAAGTTTGAGGAGTATTTTGGTGCAATGGCCTAATCATTTACACTACAATGTACTATCATTAACATAGGTTAAATGTGTGACTGATTTTGTGAGATATTTCTAGTTTGTTTTGTCATTCATATTTATAAGTTAACTATGGAACATGGATCAAACTGCATAGATAGATAGTATTGTGTTGATATTTAAAAGTCTTGCCTGAATGGGTTTTTGATTAATTGAATTAGTTTTTTAATCTTGAAAGTAAATTTATCTGTATTTATGCATTATTGATTTTGGTTTAGTTATTATGCATTTTATCTATATTCCTTGGATTGAAAGTCAATTTTATCTGTAGTTATGCTTTAGTGGTTTTGTTTTAGTTTTTATGCATTTTATCTGTTGATTTGATATAATTCTTGCTGTCTGCTAACCGATTATCATGTATTTTGAATAGTTATTTTTCTTTGTAAATTAGAGTTGTATCTACACGTAATTTCAATGCAACGGTCGATATACATTTATATTTGTTGTGTAATTGAAAACTAACTCTGTAATTGTTCGCTGAATTGGTGCAGAAGATTAGTCGGATTCAATACATCACTTCAACCCTGTCTCCGCAGGTGTGCTATTTAACAAGCTTGTCCCCGATATAGATATTGCATTTGCTTTTGTTTGAGTTTTTCACTCTATTGCAGAGAATGTAAAATGCCATGTTTCTCTTGCTGTCAGGTTGTACTATTGAGCATGTTCCTGGTTGTTAACTCTGGAAAGATTATGGTTCCTTATAGCTGTTGGAAGGTTATGTTTGGTTCAGAAGTGAGTGGCATATACTGTTTCATGTAGATGTACAAGTTTGCTGTGTGACCCTTTGGGGTTATTTCCCATACTGTTATGTGGGAGATAGAATTATCTTGAAGAGCACTTATTTAGCTAGTAGATAAATTCATAGAGCTATGTTATTGTTGATGGGACTATGTCTGTTTTGAGTTCAGCACGATTATCTGTTGTTAAAAAAGAAAAAAACTGAACTGAAATCTTGTTGATGACAACCCAGGAATGTTTAGCGTAATGGCTGAATTATATTTTAAAACTAAACTAAAATTTACCTATAGAGTACCAACTAAAGTCTAGTCCATCAAAGAGGTTGTGATTTTAAAACTCAACTAGATCTCCAACCTCTGCGATGCATACAGAGGCAGATGGATAGTAAAGTTTGAAGGGGTTCAATTGAATCCATGGTTTATGAAAAAACAGTCAAAATTCCTATATATTTTGCCTTTTGAAACACACTATAAATTTTGTTTACACCACACATTAAACAACACTTTAAAATAACATATATTTTATTTATTTATTTGATTTTTATATTCTCTCTAATCTTAAACTCTTTCAAATTTTTTGATATTTATTTATTCTATCAACAAATTTAAGTATAGTAGTATATTATTTAAGACTATTTAATTTGATAAATCATATTTAATTGTTCATGTTATTAGAGTTTGTTCTATTTTATAATTAATTTTAAAATTTGATCTGGTAAGAGCATTTAGATTTTGTTTACAAATAAATAGAAAACATGGATGAAAAATATTGTTTAATTTTCTTCTTTTAGACTTTGCTTTATAAAATGATTAGTAATTGAATTTTGAAAAATATTTGAGTTTTATAGTACTGTTCAAATTAAATATTGATTAAAAAATTACCACAATAGGGGATGCGATATCCTCCTTTGAGAGATATTTTCTCACGAGGTTTGACGAGAGGATCTTGAGAGGTGCACTCTTCTCGTGAGGTCTAGTTATCTTGGATAATTTGGGTCTTTTGGTCGTAGTTTTGTGTAATTCGGTTGAAGAAACAGTAAGTCTCTTAGGTGAGAGTTTAGTTGATCCAAGAAATCTTAAGTCTTTCAGACATAATTCTATGTAAGTTAGCTGATGAGACTATAAGTTCATCAAGCGAGGTATTTTACTTACTTGAGCGAGACTTCCATCGAATCATTAAATAAGACGTGGTCCTGAGGGGTGACAAGGATCTTCACTTTGAAGTCCAATAAAAGAGATGTTGCTCTAAGAGACGGAAAGGATCTTCGCTGTGAAGTTTGACATTTAGAAAAGAAACATCTTTATTTGGAATAAGTCACTTAATAATAGTTTGACATTTAGAAAAGAAACATCTTTATTTGGAATAAGTCACTTAATAATTATTAATAATTATTTGGAGGTACGATGCTCATTTCAGTCCATTATGAGCTTTCCTAATTCTCTCAGTTGTGCCTCATTCTCCTAGATTGACATGATGTTTAATAAAGACTATAAATAATTCTAAATGTAATAGTATCAAAGATGAAGAGGGTTCTCGATTTTGGATAAACCGGCCCTTCTAATTCCTACAATATTAAACAAGTTCTGGGAATATAGAATTCAGGGGGACCTGTTTAGCTAACTCTAAAATTGGTTTATGTGATTAAACCAATATGCTGTTGAAGATGGTTCGTCTTCTAGGATGTTGAAGACTGTTGTTGCTGCTAAAAAGAATCCTTCTGAGATAAAGGAGACCTTGGATGAGCTAATGAAGACCAATGCTTTAATCCAAGCTCGTTTGGACAAGTAAGATGAAATAGCTGATCATCACGATGTTTCTATCACTTCGTTTTCCAATATGATGAAGGATTTCATGACCATGATTCTGCCTCCTCCTCCACCAAACCCTTAGACCTTTGCTTTTTAGAACTCTAGAATTTTTTTCCGCGTTTCTAAAACTTTTGTACAATTGATCTTTGGTTAATGAAAAGTTTACTTTTATCTCTTTATATGTTTTTGATTTCTGACAAAGGAGGAGGAAGTGACATGATTTTGATATGTATATTTTTATATCTTGTTCCCAAACATGTTCCAATATTTTTGCCACTAACTCTGTTTGACTCAGGAACTTTGTGAAAGTTCAGTGGATTTTTTTAACAGAAAATCTCAGAAGTTCTGAAGGAGCTTCAAAATCCAAAGAATTAGAAGTTATAGGTTATTTATGCTTTGGAAAAAGGAATTTCAACCAGACTTTGAAGGTTTGACAAGTTCAAACAGACTTGGATACATCATTATCTTCTGATAGTAAGTCTGAATCTGAGATGAAGATTTCTGCATTTCAAGTCATAGTTTTGGCTGTTCTTCAATCAAGGATCTTCAATCAAGGAAGTATTCATTCGTTCGGATTGATTTGTGCCATTTTCTCAAAACTTCTTTAAGTATTGAACTCAGGGGGAGACTCAGAACAATATTAAACAAGTTCTAGGAATATAGAACTCATGGGGAGCTGTTTAGCTAACTCTAAAACTGTTTCATGTGATTAAACTAGAATAAATTGTTTATCAAAATACAGATTTTGTCATCATAAAGGGGGGATTGTATGAACAACATTTGATTCTGCACCTGGCCTTGAATTTTGATGATAACATTACATGGGTGATTAGATAACAATATAGTACCATAATGATTTGTTTAATGTGTAGTTTTTGCTAACAAGTTCTGACTCTGAAGAATTGAAGTGTGACATCATCCGATTATGGACTACTAAGTGATACAAGTGCATGTGTCATTTTTTAGAATGCTTATTAAAATAACGGTTTTGATGAACATTAGTTTTATGGCTTCTAACTGTGACTTTGCAGTAGAGCTTCATAAGGGGTTTAAAGCTTTGAAGGTTCCAAGCTCTCTTGCTCCAAGGTTTTGAAGATTCTAAAGACAGGGTTCTATTGAATGAGTTATGAAGTTTTTTAAGACATAACCCTGAAGACCAACATGTTGGAGAATCCGAAGATAAGGTTCAGTTGAACGAAGTTCTTAAAACTCTAAAGACAAAGGTGTTAGAACAAGATTTGGTTCTGCAGTTATGTCTCTGAGTTTTGATGATAACAAAGAGTATGTTTGTGTGAACAATTTTGATACTCTAATGTTTATTGTATTTTAAGACTTGACAAACAGGTTCTGCTTTTGATGAATGGCGTGGCCAAGACATTAGAAGAGAAAATGCCCCTCTTCTAAGCTACAAAGCTTCTGATGAACAAGTAGCGAGAAAAGATTCAGAAGGCTCTAAACCTCAGTACTCTGATACGTAAGTCTAAAGAAAAAAAAGTATGAAGAACTCAAGACAGAAGTTCTGAGTGAACGTAGTCCAAGATGCTGAAGACTCAAGTTTTAGAAGACAAAGGGTTATGAAGACCAAGTGCTGAAGACTATGAAGACGTGGCTTTGAAGACTCTGAAGACTTGAAGCTCTTCTCACCTATATATGATACAAGGTTCTAAGACCAAGTGCTGAAGACTCTGAAGACGTGGCTCTGAAGACTCTGAAGACTTGAAGCTCTTTTAACCTTAGATGTGATACAAGGTTTTTCAAGACCAAGTACTAAGTACTCTGAAGACGAAGATCTGAAGACTCTAAAGACTTGGAGTTTTGAGTAACCAGAAGTTATGTTCTTTCTTCTTACTCATGCTCGCAGAAGCCTATGAAGTACAAAATGTTAGAAGATAACATTAACGTGGAACAATATCACCTGGTACGAACAAAATATTTTATTCCACTACCATGAAAAAACGGAAGTTGCGTACGATCTTGACCCCCACACTCTCTCAAGGCGCCACAAATTTGATATTTCTAGACGTACCCCTCAACGGTTACATCTCACACATGACTCAATATAAAGGCTTGAATACTTGAAGATACAACTGCTCACGCCATGCTAATTCATTGCAAATACAATACGCGCAAACATTAATATTTCTTTGTAGAAAGCTGTAAATTTTATTAAGTCATTGTGCTAAAAATCTGTTTACATATTAGCTTGTGTAGAAGCATATTTACTTTAAAAAAACTTGTATTCAAATGGTTGTTTGATTGATCCTTAAGAGACCGATTATGTTAGAATTCTTAAGAAGTCTTGGAATATTGCATCTTAGATGTTGATAGTTAGTCACACACAAGTGGCGTGTGCAGGTGTTAGTCACATAAAATTGGTGTGTGCAAGTGTAATAATCTGTTTGATTATTGGATTAAGACTTCGTTGGAGAGAGATAAATCACCTAGAAGGTTGGACTAGAGTAGTTTGAGGTTATTAAGTGAACTAGGATAAAAATCTCGTGTTCATACCTTCTTTACAATTATGTCTATCTTATTATCAAAGTAAAGTAAGCTTCACATGGGAGTATTTTAAAGAAAAAGTTTCAAAGGATAAAACACAATTCAAACCCCCTTTCTTGTGTTTTTCACAACTTCAGTTTGCATTAGAGCCCCGGTTTTGAAGTGATTAAAAGGTTGAATTTTTATCAAACATCTAACAATGTTCAGTACCGATCTAGTGTGTGAAAAATAATGACTTCTTCCAACAATGTTGTTGTAGTTACTTCTGATATCAAGGAAAAAGATTCATATAGTGCAAAACCTCCTATCTTTGATGGTGAGAAATTTGACTATTAAAAAGACAGATTAATAAGTCACCTTTTGGGATTCAATTTGGATATATGGGATATTATGGTTGATGGCTGCAACTATCCAGTAGATGATGAAGGAAAGGAAATTCCCAGAAGCACTCTAACAAACGCTTAGAAGAAGATGTACAAGAATCATCATAAAGCGAGAACTATTCTTCTCAATGCTATCTCATATGCAAAGTATAAAAAAATCACAGATAGAGAGACTGCTAAGTCCATCTTTGATTCTCTTTAGATGACTCATGAAGGCAATGCTCAAGTCAAGGAAACAAAGGCGTTGGCCTTAATCCAGAAGTATGAAGATTTCAAAATGGATGAATATGAATCTGTGGAAACTATGTTTTCAAGATTTCAGATGCCTATTGCAGGACTCAGAGTTCTGAACAAAAGATACACTAATGTTGATCACGTTAAAAAGATTATCAGAAGTCTGCCTGTCAAATGGAGACCCATGATAATTGCTTTGAAACTAGCGAAGATCTAAACAACACTAGTCTTGAGGAACTCATCAGTTCTTTAAGAAGTCATGAAATTGAGCTTCAAGAAGATGAACCTCAGAAAAGAGGTAAATCTATTGCTCTTAAGTCTAAGTCTAAAAAGACAAAGGCTTATCAAGCAGAAGAAGAATCAGAAGAGTCTGAAGAAGACTCAGATGAAGATGAACTATCTCCAATCTCTAAAAAGATAAACCAACTATGGAAACACAGACAAAGCAAGTTCAGAGTGTCAAGAAGATTTAAAGGTAGATCCGAGTCTACACCTGACCAAAGGAGAGATTATGGAAAGGAAATCACATGCTACGAATGCAAAGAGCCTGAGCATTACAAGAATGAATGTCCACAGCTTAGAACAGAAGAAAGAAAACCTAAGAAGGTTTTCAAAGCCAAGAAAGGTCTCATGGCAACGTGGGGTGGTTCAGATTCAGAAGAATAAGACTCTAATGAAGAGCCTGAGCATACCAATGAATCAATATCAAAAGATAAACTGCTTCTTAATGAAGAGTCAAATTCTAATGACGACAGAGAGGTAATTTATTCCTTATCTCGTTCAAAACTTGAATTAGGACTAATTGAACTTATGAAAAGGTATCAACTTCTTCTAAGCAAGCAAAAAAATTCGAAAAAGGATTTTGTGACTGCTTCTGAAACTTCTACTAAGGGTGAGCCAAATATTTTAGTTTTAAATGAAAAATTATTTTCTTTAGAAAAATCAAATATTGATCTAAAAAGTAAAGTTTCTAAATTAGAAGAAGAGATCACCTCTAGCATCTCTACCTGTAACACCCCTTCTAATTACCCGCGTTTTATAGATATTAATCAGAGTTTTAATCACCAATCAAGAGGCGTCACAATTTAAATCATAATTTTTTTAACCAAAACAGCGTCATGCTTCACTGAAGAATACTCATCAATTAAATCATACACAACATTATGTTTATCAGCGGAAATGAAACATAATTAAATCCCGAATACTTTACTCAACAGTTATTCCAGGATGATAAATCAACATAATTCCAGAATTATTAAAATATCCATAAAAGGATTCCAAACAATCCTTTTACCCGGTTACATCTACGAGCACGACACGACACGCGGACAAAGACTCGAATCTAAGACTATCCTCACCAACTCCAAGCCTAATCACTTCGGATCCGAAAATGTTAAAGTAAGGGTGAGATTTCAATTCGATATAATATGAGTTATCGTTCTTAGATCCAACAATAACCGAATATATTAGTTCGTCAACCAAATACAAACTCATAAGCAATGCGAGACAAATCACACAATAATCATGTATATAAAACGATGGCAATTGCAACACCGAAACCATCCTAACATGTTACAATTCCATATGCAATGCGACTCTATGCATGTGGTACCAATACGTGAACCTCGCTCACCCACGCCGTTTACTCGTGGAAAGATAGTGTAATCCATGATTCGCCCACAACATCCGGGTCAAGAATCTAGCCTCACTACCTCCAACCGTAAGTCTATTGGCTCGCAAGCTCACTTCCGCACAATGGGAATGAACCAAATCAACAAATGTTTATGCATGCATCATCAAAGCATGCAACATTAATTCTCGATCACGATATCAACATATATCACATAATGCCAGTTCATCAACGTATCACATTCAATCATAATGAATATCAAGATACACATAAATAGCATTAACCTTTCATCCGGTACTTAGACCGATGGTAATAGTTCCCCGTTGTCGTTAACTAATCACTCTTTTCAAAAATCGGAGCGACCATTTTAAAATAATTTGGAAAATAACATTTTCTCTTTTCAAAAGGTAGTACTTTAAATTTAAGAAATAACGCAAAACGGCACTTAATCGAGTTTAGAAAATATGAAGTTTTGAAGTTTTGGAAAATGCACTGGAACCACCTACCTATACAGAACCGGTTCTAAAATTTTATAAAAGCACGTCCCTGTTTTTGAATGGGGAACCGGTTCCTACCTATACAGAACCGTTCTGAGTCAAAAGTCCCATTTTCTAATTTTGACACGAACTCGGTTCCTCCCAGGAACCGGTTCCCAAGACCTGAACATCATTTACTTTTTGACAAAGATTAGGCATCCATTATCATTACCAAACTTCCATATACGAATTTGGACATCAGAACACTATTTTATCATCACTTCACACCATTATAACAACAAACAAGGTAGTTTAATTATCCCTATCATTTATTTGACATACTATGATCCAATTTCCAACACCGACACAAAATAGGGTTTGTTCCTATAACTCCTAATCATAAAAGATTCAACTTTCTAACATACCCATTCATTCCTATGGTTCCCAAAACCCATAAAACATATTAACCGATTAAAACCACCCTTACCATGATGATTCTCGGTTTCTCTCGGCGGCTTTTCCTCTCTTTTCCTTTTTCTCCAATTCTACGATATAGTAGCTTTTCTCCAAAAACCTTCTTTCTTTTATTTTTCCTTTTTATATTCCTTCTAATACTCCTTCATTTATTCCAAATAAATAAATAATTAAAACTTAGTAATTAGTAGAGTGTTTTACTCATACACCCACCATTTACTCTGCACACCTCCAATCCTTTCCTCATTAAAAGATCCAATTAATCCAGATAAATTAAATATTTAAGACTTTAATCAATTAAATAATTAATTCTCATTTATTTAATATTTGAATTAAATCGGGGTGTCACACTACCACTGATGAGATTATTAGATATGATATAGCTTTTCAACATTTCATTGCTAAATGCATAGGTAGATGCAAAATGACTTCAATGATCTATGGAGTTAGCAGAAATGAAAGTAGAGATTTAGGATACTCTGGGCCACCAAAGCCGATTGATGATACTGAGAGTATAAAACTAAAACCTCTGTCTGAAATTTTTGTGCTTGCTGTCACTAAATTGGAATGTTCAGAATCAGAAGGTTGATATTCTGTTGAATCACTATCACATGCATATAAGGAAACTTCTAAACCTAAATATCATGCACAAATTCCACATGATTATACTGTTGCACAAAAATCCAAAGGTGCAAGAACCTTTGGAAATACTATTAAGAAAGGACCCAAAGTGTGGGTACCAACAGATCAGATAATCTATGTTACAGATGTTCTAGATAGTGCTTCTGAGACACCAGTTATTGCACCTGAACAATGGACGCTTTCCACACTAGCTGGGAAAAAGATCCATGTTTCAAGATTTGGAAGTAAGTCTGGAGGTGTCGTCGGTTTTGGAGGAAACCAGAACGGTGAGATCATTGACTCTAGAACTATTGGTAATGGTAAACTTCCTTCCATTAATAATGTTTTATTAGTTGAGAGTATGATGCATAACTTTTTATCAATTAGTCAACTTAGTGACAACGATTATGATGTCATATTTAATCAAACATCTTGTAAAGCCATTAGTTAGAAAGATGGGTCTGTCTTGTTTAATGGAAAGAGGAAGAACAATATTTATAAAATTCGTTTATCTGAGTTGAAAAACCATAATGTAAAATGTCTTCTGTCTATAAATGAAGAGTAGTGGGGTTGACATAGACGTTTGGGACATGCCAGTTTGAGAAGAATTCTTAGCTGAACAAGCTAGGACTAGTCAGAGGTTTACCCAATATGAAGTATGCTTCACACACTCTTTGTGAGGCTTGTCAAAAAGGAAAATTTTCTAAAATCTCTTTTAAATCTAAAAAATTGTTTCTACCTCTCGTTCATTAGAACTTTTGTATATTGACTTATTTGGACCAGTGAAAACTGCTTCTGTCAATGGAAAGAAGTATGGATTGGTAATCATAAATGATTATAGTCGTTGGACATGGGTGAAGTTCTTGAAACACAAGGATGAGTCACACTCTATATTTGTTTCTTTCGCTCCCAAGTGTAGAATGAAATGAATCACAAAATTGTTAGAGTCAAAAGTGATCATGGTGGAGATTGAAAATAATGACTTTGAAAAATTGTTTGACGATTTCGGTATATCCCGTGATTTCTCCTGTCCCAGAACTCCACAACAAAATGAAGTTGTAGAAAGGAAGAATAAGACCTTGCAAGAGATGGCTCGCACCATGATTCAAGAAACTGACATGGCAAAGCACTCCTGGGCAGAGGCAGTAAATACAACTTGTTATATTCAAAATAAAATATCTATAAGACCTATTTTGGGTAAGACTCCTTATGAATTATGGAAGAACAGAAATCCCAACATTTCTTACTTTCATATTTTTGGTTGTGTCTGTTATATGTTAAAAACTAAAGGTCATTTGGGAAAGTTTGATTCCAAAGAACATAAGTGTCTGTTGTCAGGTTACTCCGAATGCTCAAAAGGCTACAGACTATACAACACAAAATAAGGGATTGTGGAAGAATAAATTCATGTTAGATTTGATGATAAGCTTGACTTTGAAAAGTCAAAGCTAGTTGAAAAGTTTGCAGATCTGGAGATCAACTACTCAGATCCAGAAGAAAAGGCAGAAGAAGAAAGAAATTCAGAAGCCCCTACTTCAGATGCTGTTGCTTCTAAAGAAAAACAAAATAACAACTTCACACCCATAAGAATTGGTTCTAGGAAGCAATGATGCTCCAGTCAGAACCAGATTAACCTTCAAACCTTCAGAAGAAACACTTCTAGGTTTTGTGTCCTTGGTTAAGCCAACATCAATTAAAGAGGCTCTTCTAGACAAAGATTGGATTATGGAAATGGAGGAAGAACTCAATCAGTTCTCAAAGAATGATGATTGGGATCTTGTTTAGAAACCTAAATATGTCCATGCTATTGGAACCAGATGGGTGTTCAAAAACAAGCTCAACAAAAAGGGTGAAGTTGTAAGAAACAAGGCACGACTGGTTGTACAAGGTTATAGTCAACAAGAAGGAATAGACTATATAGAAACCTTTGCTCCAGTCACCAGGTTAGAAGCCATTAGTTTATTAATATCCTTTTCTGTTAATCATAACATCATCCTTTATCAGATGGATGTTAAGAATGCATTTTTAAATGGATATATTTCTGAAGAAGTTTATGTCAAATAGCTTCCTGGTTTTGAAAACTGCGAGAAATAAGATTTTATTTTTAAACTTATGAAATCTCTCTACAGTCTGAAACAAGCTCCCAGATCTTTGTATGACAGATCGAGCAATTTTCTCTTAGAAAATGAATTTACTAGAGGCAAGGTTGACACAACTCTCTTCTGTAATTCAATAAAAAATGATATACTCATAGTGAAAATATATGTTGATGATATTATTTTTGGTTATGCTAATCCCTCTCTTTGTGAGGAGTTTTCTAAGATGATGCAAGCTGAGTTTGAAATGAGTATAATGGGAGAATTAAAGTTCTTTCTAGGAGTCTATATTGATCAAAAGCCTAAAGGTACTTACATTCATCAAAGTAAGTATTACTAAATAAATTCTAAAGAAATTCAATATGGTAGACTGCACAATAGCAAAGACTCCAATGCATCCAACATGCATTTTGGAGAAAGAAGAAGTAAGTGGAAAGGTTTGTTAGAACTTTATTGTGGTATGATAGGCTCTTCAAAGTTCTCAAGCTAAAGAACACAAACTAAGAGCAGAGGAAGAAGCAAAATCTGCAGGGGAAGCCCGATTGGCTGCAGAAGTTACAAAGGTTGTTGAGGAAGAAAAAGATAAGCAGCAAGCCATGGTTATATCCGACTCTGATACTGCTACTAATTTGAAAACAACTATTGAAGAGACGAGGAAAGAGCAAAAATTGTTTAGAGAAAAATTTGAAGTTCAGAACAAGGTCAATGGCTTTGTTCATACAATTCTTAAGATGATCTTCGCAAAAATCTCTAAACCTTCATCACCTGCTCCCTCTACTTCTGGAACTTAGGCTCTAGAATTATTTTCTTTGTTCCTTTTGTCTTGAAACTTAGAATTTTGTTGGTTTCTTTGCATCTGCTGATTTTAAAATTTCAGTTGTCTTAATGAACATCTTATTTTCGCATCGATCACATTTCTTACCTTTTAAGTTTTTTGCTTTTAATTAAACTATTATGTTTTTATTTTTATTTTTCACACATTTAACGTTTTGAGTATGACAAAAAGGGGGAGTGGTTAAAGAAGTAATTTTGATTCTTAATGGTCAAATTCTCTGAAAAATACTGCTTACATTCTAACCAATATAAACTGTTGTTTCTTGGTAGAAGTGTGTTGTTTTTCTTTTTCAGGATTGGAATCTGAAGAAAGTCATGTGTCCGACTCACGAAAACTAGAATCTGAAAGAATTAGTTCAAAGTCATGAACTAATTGGATAATCTAGAATTTGTCTGAGTGACATTATAAATTCAAGATCTCAATTAAAATATATGTATTCAAGAATCAAGACTCTCAAGATACTTCTATTTGATCTGTTGGAACCAAGGGGAGTTTTTGCTCAAATGGTCCTTAGTCATAAGCTTTGATCTTTACCAAGTATGTGATTAAGGGGGAGTTTTAACGTAAAGGTTAAGTAATCCTTACCCTTCTCATTTCTACTTTCTTCTGACTTTATACAAAATCGTGTCACCAAAATACATGGTTTTATCATCATAAAAAAGGGGGAGAATAGAACAAGATTTGGTTTTGCAATTATATCTCTGAGTTTTGATGATAACAAAGAGTATGTTTGTGTGAACAATTTTGACAGTCTAATGTATGTTGTATTTTAAGAATTGACAAACAGGCTCTGCTTCTGATGAAAGGCGTGACCAAGACATTAGAAGAGAAAATGCTCCGTTTCTAAGCTATAAAGGTTCTGATGAAAAAGTAGCAAGGAAAGCTTAGGAAGGCAGTGATGCTCAGTACTCTGATACGTAAGTCTGAAGAAACCTGTCTGAAGATCTCAAGACAGAAGTTCCGAGTGAACGTAGTCCAAGATGCTGAAGAGTCAAGTGTCAGAAGACAAAGAGTTCTGAACACCAAGTGCTGAAGACTCTGAAGACGTGGCTCTGAAGACTTGAAGCTCTTTTCACCTAGATATGATACAAGGTTCTAAGACCAAGTGCTGAAGACTCTGAAGATGTGTTTCTGAAGACTTGAAGCTCTTTTAACCTTAGATGTGGTACAAGGTTTTTCAAGACTAAGTGCTAAGGACTCTGAAGATGAAGATTTGAAGACTCTAAAGACTTGAAGTTTTGACTAACCAGAAGTAATGTTCTCTCTTCTTACTCATGCTTGTAGAAGCCTATGAAGTACATAATGTTAGAAGATAACGTTAACATGGTACAAACAAAACGTTTTATTCCACTACCATGAAAGAACGGACGCTGCGTGCGATCTTGTCCTCCATATTCTCTCAAGCCGCCACAAATTTGATATATCTAGACGTACCCCTCAACGGTTTCATCTTATGCATGACTGTATATAAAGGATTGAAGACTTGAAAATAAAAATTCTCACTCCATGCTAATTCATTGTAAATACACTATGCACAAACATTATTATTTCTTTGTACAAAGCTATAAATTCTATCAAGTCATTGTGCTAAAAATCTGCTTACGTATTAGCTTGTGTAGAAGCATATTTACTTGTAAACAAACTTGTAGTCAAACGGTTGTTTGATTGATCCTAAGAGACTTGTTAGGTTAGAATTCTTAAGAAGTCTAGGACTAGTGCGTCTTAAAGGTTGATAGTTAGTCACACACAGTTGGTGTGTGAAGTTGTTAGTCACATACAGTTGGTGTGTGCATGTGTAATAATCTGTTTGATTATTGGATTAAGACTTCGTTGGAGAGAGAAAAATCACCTAGAAGGGTTGACTAGAGTAGCTTGAGGTTATCAAGTGAACTAGGATAAAAATCTTGTGTTCATACCTTATTTACAATTCTATCTATCTTACTATCAAAGTAAAGTAAGCTTCAAAGGGGAGTGTTTTCAAGAAAAAGTTTCAAAGGATAAAACACAATTCAAACCACCCTTTCTTGCGTTTTCCACCACTTTAGAAGGTTCTGAAGATTGATTTTGATCCTTCTAAGCATGTTTCAAATCATAAATACTCTGAAGCCTATGGAGATTAGAAGATAATATCAAAGGTCTCATATGAAGAGATAATACAACATCACATCCTTCCATTATCCTGGTTTTGTGGCGTAAGGATCGTACCTTATGTACAATGTTGTCTACCACTCTCACTAATCATTGCAAAGAGACAGTTGGAATTTTGGTATTCCCATTCTACCCTCTAACAGATTTCTTTTCCGCTATAAAAGTAAGACTTGGAAGAATTGGAATTGTTGAACAACTTTTAAGAAACTCGCGCTGATTCAAATTGTTAAAACACTGCCAAAATAAATTTGTTATTTTTGTAAAGCAAAGAACTTTTGTTCGTTAACTTGCTACATGGAACTTTTGTCCGCTAACTTGCTTAACACAATTGTGGTATTATTTGTTCTTTATTTTTGTGTAATCTGCTTTCAAGAAGCATTATTGTAAACACAAAAGCTTATTCAATAATGAGTTGATTGTTTCTTGAGTGACTAAGTGTTAGTCAATATACTCAAGAAGTCATTGATATTTTTTCTTTGAATTTTTGTTCCTTGAGAGACTAGGGCTTAGTCAGGATTCTTACGAAGTCATTGCCAGTTTGTATTTGTGGATTGTAATCAATTTGGTTATAGTAGATTAACTCCTTGATTGAGAAAGGAAAATCACCTTGATGGGTGGACTGGATTAACTTTGTTAACGGTGAACTAGGATAAAAATAACAGTGTTCATTTATTTTTATTCTTGTGTTATTGGTTTTGAAATATATTTTATTTCTAGCAACCCAATTCAAACCCCCATTTCTTGTGTTTCTTGAACCACAGTCTTTCACTAAAATTTTGAAACTTCTCTTTACTCTTCATGGACCATTTTCCTTCGTCTTCTTGTTCTTCTCATTAAACCGAACTTAAAAAGAGAGATCCGCCTTTGCCTTATCGTTATTCCCCCTCCATCCTTTGCTTATGAGCTTCAAGAAATATTTGAAGCTCCTCTTTGCTCATTGTCGCAAGATCCTTCGATTCTTCAATCGCCACTACAATTTTATCAAATCTCACCGTCAAAGAATGCAAGATTTTCAACACAACATTCTGCTCAGTAACAGTTTCTCTACATGACTTGATTTGGTTCACTAATCACGTAATTCTTGTCACGTAATCGTTGATCGTCTCCATTTCCTCTATTTGAATCAATTCCAAATGACGTCTGTGAGTTTGTAACCTTACCACCTTTGCCCTATCAGCCTCTGCATATGTCTTTTCCAAGATTTCTCATGTTTGTTTTGATGACTTGCAATCACCAACATTCAGAACAAGGGGATTCACCCCTTTCTTGATCACTTCAAGAACATCTCGATAGCCAAACAACACTTTCATTTGCTTACATAATTTATCGTGATTATTTGCATCAAGGAGATGTATGTTTGTTAGAGACTTTATCGTTGGAGATAAAATTTATGTTGCACACTATGTATTTGTAGATCAGAACCAGACTATTGATGCTAAATATTGGAACATAAAATCACACAATTGATAAACAATGAAGGATATGAGTATGCGGAGAAAGAGATAGTGAGAGAAAAGAGAGTTAGAGAGAGATAATTGAAGGTGAGAATTATAATTTTATTTCTTCTACATTACAAACATACCATCATGGTATTCATACAATCATTAGGATACAAAAACATCAAGTCAAAAGCCATAAAAGTCAAAAACTCGGAGTTGTAACTTGTTAAGACAAACTTCATGTAATCGGTTACAGCTGACGCAAACCAGAAAAATACAATCAGATGTATGTAATTTGTTAGTGAGAATGCGTAACCGGTTACAACAACTTCAAAAGTGATTTTCTACACCTTATTTGACTCTTTTTGATGTCTGTAACCAATTATACCCCGTGTTAACTTGTTAAGACAAACTTCATGTAATCGGTTACAGCTGACGCAAACCAGAAAAATACAATCAGATGTATGTAATTTGTTAGTGAGAATGCGTAACCGGTTACAACAACTTCAAAAGTGATTTTCTACACCTTATTTGACTCTTTTTGATGTCTGTAACCGATTATACCCCGTGTTAACCGGTTCCAACACTTGAAATACTTAAAAATCTCTTAACAAAATCATATAATAAAAAGCACATAAAAATAAAGATGAAGAAGAAACACTTAGAATATTCTTTCAATATCAATATTTAAGATCATCATTGTCAATAAAAATGAACAAATGCTCCTTCTGAAATTCTCAATCAATTTCAGTGATTACCACAATTCATAATCACCAGTTTTTTTCAGGTGCAAGAACAGTTAACAATTAACATTAATAACAGATAGCATTAAGGATATACACATACACCTTCAATGCTTCATCTGATTTACTATTTGCCCCACTGATATATATGTGCCTTGTATCCCAATCAATGTACCAGTGACAAGAATTCCCATGACGACCATCATCTCTAACTCAAATTTCTTACCACCTTTATTCATCTTTAAATAGCAAACACAAGGGAACAACAATGATATTGCCACACTCAAAAAAGCTCCAGTAAATGCCATAATGTATGCAAAAAAGGGAATGTATAATGCCACAAGAACACTGCTAGCCACAATAATTGTTCTCACTGTAATGCTAATAGGTCTGCTCATGCATAGATTCCATTTGTCCTCAATAGCAATTGTTATGGGGCTGATTTCAATAGCATACTTAGTGAAAGGATTTATTACGGTGGAATAGATTGCTATTTTTGTACTTATAGTATTTTTGGGTAAATTTAATGTGATTTGAGACTTTAGATTATCTCCAAACATCATGTAGCCTAAAACAGCAATAGTTCCATAGATAACAGTGCTTGTCACAAAGCAAACCAACACAACCTGCAATTAGAGAAATGTCATATCTATAAGAAACATCGAGACAAAAAGTTGATTGTTTCTAAGCCAGTTAGATGCATGCATCTGAGCAATTATATATAATGATGTGAGTCACAAATTTATTATTAAGTATGTATACAACAATTTTGTTTTATGAATATATATTTTTAAAATATTATCATTAAAATAAAAAATCATTGATCAAATTAAGTCTTACATAGATAATTTAAGAGATTAAGTTGTTTGATGATTATTCATTTTAAAATTTCAGATATCAAATTACTACCATTTTAAACTGTGTTTAGATGATAAAATGAAAAATTCTAAGAAAATTAAAAGATCTACACAGTTCTAATATTTCAATGGATTGATCATTTCTAAAAAATATTGTATGGAGAAGGAGTTACGAAATTATTTATTCTTAAACTTTAAGGGACCATTTAATAAATTTTGAGATAAAATGTAAATATTAATAATAACTTTTTTCATTATAGAATATTTAGGTAGTTTGGAAATTGGTTCTTTCCTCATTGGTTTAGTTGTCTAGATCCTTGGGAACTAGGTCTAGGATTAGAGTAGATTTGATTCTTGTGATGGGTCATGAGAGGATCAATTACATGGATCAAGAACGAAATATTATATTTTCATCTCTATTATAAAATCCTCACTTTCACTTTTTTAAACAATATAGAACTTTTAACTCATAATTAAGTCACAATAATCTTCTTCTTAAGTGTAATTTTATTCACTTATATACTCTAAAATAGAAACTCTTTCATTCATATATATATATTAGTATCCATCCATATACACTTCTATTATCGTTGACATTATTACCAAGTCATGAGAACTTCATCAAGACATGTCGCCCGACTATTGTTTTATTAGGTAGACTTTCAACACAACGAGTCAATCATTTATTTGAACCATCAACTATGACACAACTGATGGTTTTTTGGGGAGCATTAGCAATGAGTCAAGAGCAACCACACAAATGAGATATATGTCATATATTCATCTAAAATTTCAAGACATTAGTTGTATGAATTATCACTTATAAAATTCTCATCTTTCACCTTTTCAACCAATTAGGAATTTTAAGTCACACTTGAGTCATAACAACTTTTTTCTCAACAAATATATTTATTTTTTAAATTATTATTTTTACAAGAATAAAATACAAACTTTTTTATCCAAAAACACTTGAATGAGATGACAAGGATCTTTTTTAGTTTAACTAGAGATCTTGAGTTCGAACAATTGCAATTTTTAGAAAGAAAAAAATTGCAAATCCTTCCAATTTTAATATTTGGAGGAAAAAACTATAAATCTTTTCAACAATTTTTGTAATGAAAATTTGTAAACATTGTTAGCTACCATTTTTGCACTAAAAACTCGCAAAACCTCCCATGACACAACTTTCTAAGCCCCACCCGATACATTCGCAAGACTATAGTTGTTATGGTAACACTCTACTTATTTTTTCTTCTTTTTATTCGACGAAAAATTTAGATGTATTGTGTCATCAATTTGGGGATCAATATGAGAGAGCATTTTAACTTTGAGGTCTTTCTTTATTATCGACACATCTTCGTGAGATACACACACCACATACTCACTGAAAATCTTATGGTTATAGGTGTGTGAGTTCTGTCACATATAAATGCTCAAGTCTCTATTTTTCTAATCAATATAAGACTTTTCCACACTTTGTTTCTCAAAGTTTCCATCTCAATTAAGGTTGAGTTGTGTCTCTCACAAAGATGTGCTGCTTATAAAAAAAATCCTGAAAGTTAAAATGCTTTCTCATGTTGATCTCCCAAATTGATGATCAAACAATCCTATCATGAACATTTGATTCGAGTGAATGACCGATTCACTTGTATCGAAAGTAGTCTCCACATGACAAGGGATAAGAGGTGTTCTGTTGTCCGTTGAATAATGTCAACGGCGATACAAGTGTAAATGGATAAAAGAGCTTATGTTAGAAACATTGTGGATAAAAAATTTGAAAAACAATATATGAGGAAATCCCAAATTGATTAGAAAAATGGAGAATTTAACATTTATCACCTTAAAATTTTGGGTGAGTATGTTGTGTTTCTCTCACAAAGTGTGTTACTCAAAGAAAAATCTCATTATAAGATACTTTGACCTAACACTTAATATAAATTTTTGTAAGTTCGGGATAATCTCATCTTCTTTGCATGTCATTGACGGTGTAGAAGCTCATTGATAGAAGCATTTTCATTTCTTGAAAATGGTTTATCGGTAGGATTTGTGGTTATTCTTGAATTTTTTTTGAGTGGCGGAAGAATCATTTCTCTTTCTCACCCAATAGTGATTCGAGGATGTGTCATTTCTTTCTCGAAAAAGTGATTTTGTTGGTTGGGAAAATCTTGTTTGGGGGCAATTTTGAGGAGGGAGCATGTTGCTTGGGACACACCTTTGTGAGAGAACACCACATACCCACCTAAAATCTTAAGGTAATAAGTGTGTGAGTTCTCTCAGTTATATAGTGTTCAATATTACCTTTTCTAACCAATGTGAGACTTCTTCCTCACACTTGATTCTCAACACTCCCCTCAAGTGTGAGTCACAATGCTCCCCCTCATGTGAAAGCTTTCTCTTTTCACGTACACTTGTATCACCGTTGGCACCTCCAACGGACCTAAAACCTTAAGGTGATAGGTGTGTGGGTTCTCTCACTTATAAAATGTTCATTTTTTCTTTTTCTAACCAATGTGAAACTTCTTCCTCACACTTGATTCTCAACACTCCCCCTCAAGTGTGAGTCACAATACTCCCCTTCATGTGAAGCTTTCTCTTTTCACATACATTTGTATCACCGTTGGCACCTCCAACGAAACACCTTCTACCCACACACTTGTATCACCGTTGGCACCTCCAACGGAACACCTTCTACCCACCATCTACCCACCACCTGCGGGAGGTATTTCGATACAAGGTCTCTCACTTATAAAGTATTCATTCTTCCTTTTTCTAACTAATGTGAGACTTCTTCCTCACACTTAATTCTCAATAAATCTGTGGGTCAATTTTCTTCAAATTATTTGTGTTTTCTATACCCTAATTTATTTTAAGGGTTTGTGTTTATCATTTGTCAATTTTTTCTAGGTTTTCTAGGTTGTTCGGGTACGTTTGGTCACTCTTTTAGAAATTTCTATTTGTTTTTTTATCGTTAAATATTTTTAGATTTGTAGTTTAGTTAAGAGAACTTAATTGATAGCTGCAAACATCAAATATATGGGCGACATCTCATTTATTCCACCAACCATTAGTCTAATTAACCAATTTTCTTTTTTGGGATTGTTATGTATTTTTGGTGTTTTCTGAGCATGTTAAGCCTTTTGAGGAACATTAGCAGTATGATTAATTTTTTATTAATCTATTGTACTTGCCTTTCAAAAACATAATTCTCTAAAATTTATCACAAACACACTCTTAAAATTGAATGGCCAATTACTCTAAATAAGAAACATTTTCCTCTAAATTAAAATGAGATAACAAGAACACATAAATTACCTTGGGAAACTGTTTTCTATCAGTCATGGAACTGCATATTGTAGGCATCAAAGAATGAGCACTATAACAAAAAGCAAAAATGCTCATAGAAGTAGACAAACCACTCCAATGTATCACATCCCCTCTTTCATCAAACCCCACACCATCCATTTCACCAACCCACATAACACATCCAATCAAAATAACAGAAGTAAGCACTCCACCAACAGAAATATAAGCCAAAGCCCCCAAGTTTCTCAGCCATGTTGTTGGCAATATCACCAAAGCAGTAAGAAAAACAAAACCACTTTTACCACAAATTTTTACACCAAAGATTGTGAATCTCATATTCGGAAAAAGCTTCTCCAAATTATCTGCTTCTAATATAAGAAGCTCCACACATATTAAAAATGCCTCTAAATATATGAAAACACCTATCACACCTCTTCCTTTGTTCCCAAACGCAACCTCGCCTATGTCAGCGTAAGATTTTATTTTTGGATTTAGGTTCATGCATTTTTGCAAAAGTAAAGCTGTGTAGCAACTTATCACACCGAAAATGATAAGCAACAAAAAACTAAACCATCCTCCTTGATAAACTGCATATGGCATTGAGAGTATTCCAATACCTGTTAATGTATTGAGTACATTGAAACATGTTTTGAAAAAGTTTGTTCCTCCATTTTGTTGGTTTTTACTCTCTAATTCCATATTCTTTCTCTTGAGTTTTACAAGACAGTGTGTTATATGTTATAGATTCCAATATTCTGTTGTAACAAAAATTACAGTATCTTATTAACAAAGAAGAGACAGAAAGTGTTACAGTGACTTTTGGTGAGGTTGAATATATATGATTATTATGGTTATCTATAATAAATAGTTCTTTCCAAAAAATTAACTTTTGGTGAGGTTGATTAGATTATTATAGTTATAAATAATAGTAATTAATTGTTTTTCAAGTAATATTATGATAGTTTCAACGATCGGCTTAAGAGGTAGAGCATGGCCTTTTTTTCTTTATTTGTGCTTGGTAGCTATTTCGTAGTTGTAGGTGTAACACCAGATTAAACTAATGTTGGTTTTTAAAATTAACAAATAGAGGGACCAATTAATGGGGTCCGAAGGGACAGCTTGTAACTCCTTAGTGCATGTTTTCTTTGCGAGTAGGGCTAATAAACAAGCATTGGATGATGTCAAATCGGCCTTCAGCACTACAATTTGGTCTTCTAGAATTTGAATTCGATTTTAAGCAGTCCTGTTGAAGAAACCACCCCTAAAGTTTATAGAGAAGGTTGTCCTAGGATACAATTTTAGATTAAGTCACATAACTTTATTCTGATTATTCTCAATTTCATAATCAGTCCCAAATACAAAAGGAAGTTCTATGTATCCTAGGGATCTCGTGGTTGTCACGTTGAAACCCTGCAGATTTTCATAATAATATGGTTGGAAAATGGAATAGAAGTTTAGTTTAAGATATGCTTTACTGTACATGTACATCCCGAAATTTTAGCTCAGTCGAGATTTCTCTCTCAGTGTTCGCTGAGATGATGAACTAGAGATGCCATAGTCGTGCATGATCCCAGAATAAAGCTTCGAGCTTGGTCCCTGGTTGAAGTTGGACGACAGTTCTCAGAGCCGCACACATATAGCTCGGCCCTTGGTAGATGCCAGATAGGTGAGTTGGTAGCGCAACGTAATATTGGAGCCGTTATAGGACATGATTAGGGGCAATTATGGTGACAACAAATGTTATCTTAAACATTCAAGCATTAGAATCGAAGAGGCGACTCGTTATGGGTCAAGGGGTTGAATCACAAGTTACATAAAGGATACCAAAGCAAAAGGGAAGGAGACTGGAAAACTGAGGACAAAGATACATAAACCAGAAGCTCGCAACAGACACATTTCCATACTGTTGTGAATCATATGCCTTAGGTATAAAATATAAATTTATTTCTTAATGATCAAGAGACATACAATGGTAGAAAATATGAGGAACACGATGAACACAAGGAATCAGTTATTAACTATTATTCTTTACTTTATCTTCAAAATAAGATTACAAGTATACAAAAATAACAAATAACACTCTCACCCTAAATTAGGATTTGTAGTATGAAATGATGAGAGACTAGTATGCTATTTATAATAAACCTAACATACTAAACTAATGGGCTTTTATCACAAATACCCATTACAAGCTAACTTAGGGTACAAGCTAACTTAAACAACTGAACATAACAAACAGACCCAATTCAAAATACCAACAACCTTAGCATTTCAACACCCATATACTAGAACACACTTCGTCTACAGTATAAAGGTCTTCGACACCAGCATGTGAACAGACTTCGACGACATGCTCAATCCTGTCGAACCAAAAGCTACCCTTCGACCCAATAGAGTTCGATCCAATATCTCACAAATCTCCACCTTAGAACAAACTCTATTATCAAAGAACGAACTAGCTTTCTTCATGCAACTTTATCAACTGCATACAATAGAAAAACTTGCAACTTGGCAATGTCTTGGTGATCATATCGACAACATTATATTCCGTCGAAACCTTCGGTACTTGAACTTCTCCACGCTCGATAACCCCTTGACGAAATACATCCTCACATCAATGTTCTTGGTTTGCTCATGATAGGCCGAATTCTTCGATAAGTGTATTGCACTTTGACTATCACATTTAACAATGATAACTTCACCTTAAATTTTCAGCTCCTTAGCAAAACCTTTAAGCCACAATGCTTCTTTCACAACTTCAGTTAAAACAATATATTCCGTTTCAGTGGATGATAATGCAACAACCTTATGAAGTGTTGCTTTCCAACTAATTGTTGTACCAAACATAGTGAAAACATATCCAAAAATAGATTTTCTAGAATTCATACATTTTGCATAATTAGAGTTGACATATCATTCGATTATTGCTTTACTATCTTCACCCAAGGATCCACCATAAATCAAGACTCTGTTCATAGACCCATTTATGTACCTTAGAGTCCACTTCAATGCATGCCAGTTGTTGCACCCCAAATTTTACCCTGCTATTTTTCTACTTGCATTATATTTAAAATTAAACAAAAAGTCATTCACACATTGCATTTGCATCATTTCGTCGTATTTAAATTGACCAAAAGTTAGTTTAAATTGATGTTTGCATCGTTTTTAGTTGTAAAATACCTGTTATGTTACTTCATGCATTTTTACCTCTCTGTCTGTTTATTGCATTGATTTTTAAATTATTTATATGTCGATGATATCGATATTTCGATTTTATAAACAGACTGTTAAAAGCAATTCGATACTGTGCGAAAATTAGCGGAGAAAATATTTCAAGTTTTCATTTTTTACTCACTGCTTTATGAATCTACGTGTCGCGTAGATCATGAAAATGTGTTCTCCCTAATTTTTCGATACATTTTTTAGTCTCGTTTTAACCGTAAACGTTTTAAAGTCGGGTATTCTTTATTATCATTTTATTTCGATTTTAACAATTTAGATAATTTTTCTTTAATCTACAAGACTCGTAGTTTATTTTAATGTGCTCATATTATTTTTTCGGATAATTTATTGTCCGAACGTTTACCATTTTTAACAATTTTTGGTGTTCATTTTTTATCTCAAAAAATCAAACAAAAAATACTATTGGGCTTGTTAATTTTTACCCAATCCAATTTTGTGGCCCATTTAATCATAAAGGGCATTTTAGGCATTTTTGAAAATTATGTAAAACCTAATTTTATACTATATATTTGGTTGTTTGCTACTGTTCACGGGGGGAGGCCAATTGAAAAAAGGAGGAAGCGGAACAAACACATTCAGCGGCGGATCAAAATCTGAAAACAAAGAAAAATAGAAACAAAATACTTCCTTGTTCCATTCCACCGCAAAAACTCAGCTTCCTTGGTCTCGCTGTATCATCCTCAACCACACTCCATTCAAACCTTCTCACAGAACAACCTCTGTTCCTCCACCCACCGTCCATTCATCATCGTTCCAAAACCCCCTTCGCCACCTACCGCAAGCCCTTCAACCCCACGCTCCCTCTCGCCGGCCCATACCCTCTGTCTCGCCTTCAATACAGCAACCCCGCTGCTTCATCTCGCCGTAACTGCCATCGGCATCTACAACCTTCAAGAGCAGTTAGCTTCTCCGACGAGTCACCTATTTCCTCTTGCTTATCTGTCGCTCACCATAAACATCAACGTTTCCACCGTAACAACCTCTATCCAGCTTCAAATTGATAGTTTCGACGCGTTTCAGTAATTTTCGATCCTTACTTGTTTGTCTTTGTTTGAAGTCACATAACTGTAATGCTTGGTATTGACTCTGAAAAATTCTTATGCTACAAATATGCCATGTTCTGATATGTTAAATGCTAAAGAGATCTGGTGCTAATTTTTATCAGTTTTGAAATTGTTGTTTGGTTGGTTCCATTATGCTGTGAGTTTCTTTAAGTTGTTTTAGCAAGTTTTGTACATAAATCTGAACTTGTGCTTTATGTTTTGAACGTTCCAAAAAAAAAACATGACAAAACTATGATTTTGAGCTCCATTTTCTCCATGATTTATGCATCGTTTTGAAATTTTATCAGTATGGTTGTGATCCCTGCACTTCAATCTTCATTTTTCGGTTTCGAACCTTTGAGTTTCATTGAGATTTGAGAGAAATATTGATGCTGGAAAATTCATGTTTCAAACTGAGTTAAGTTTGTGTTTTGATTTCTACTGGTTTTTTGTATGCATGCTAGTGAAGAAGATGTTGTGTTGGCGTCCTCGGATTGGATGAATTCTTCTTCTTCTTTTTTTTTATCTCATAATGCACTTAAATATTTTGACACATTGATAAAAATGATAAAGATGTCAAAACACATGTGGAAAATAAAATGGGACGTGACATGATATTAAATAAAAAAAAAGAACAACTGAAGCTTGTTTTGGTTTGGAGGAAATGGGTTTAATATGCAAGGACACAATACCAACGTCCATTTTCCATTTTTTTTATTAGAACAATTTGTATTTCCAATAATCTTGTATTTATTTTGGTGGAAATTATTTTAATGTGTGATATGGATAACAATACTACTCTATGCTAAGTCCACTTAATAGATAAAAAAGGGTTAGATAGTTCAATACAGTGTGATTCATCTTTTTTTTAAAATAATTTTTGTTATAGAATGTTTAATTGTTATTTTACTTTGCACATGATTGGAATGAATTCTATGGAACATTTTTTTATTGTATAACTGCTCGAAATTCTGTTTAGGGGTTTATAGCTTGTTTTTAACTTAATTTTCTTTCATGCCACTAATATGTTTGTATTTGTGTAGACATTTAAGGATGGTTCAAGCATACATTCTATACGGTTGCATCTATACATATTTTTATATATACGGTTATTTATATTTATGTTATTATTTAATATTTAGCAATGTATGTATAAATACTTAGTATTTTATTTTTTTATTTAATACTGTAAATTTAATTATACATTATACTTTTATTGTTATATATTTAGTACTGTAAATATAATTATACATGTTTTTTTATTTTATTTCTTATATTTATTATTGTAAATATACATATTATATTTATTTCTTATATTTAGTATTAAATATACTATATACATATTATTATTATGCTTTATCCATTCATTCATAAATAACTTTTGAATTATATTATACTAATCTCCTTCGTATATCAATTTCGTAGAATTAGTTCCTATTGTCTATTCTAATTAATTTAATAGAATGCAAATAAAATACAATAATTAATATTTAAGTTTCACCGTAGTTAATTTCTGTTTGTATGCTTCTAACATAATTAATTTACAATTTCTCTTTAATTTATCTTTATCCCCATTCGAAAAAATGTATCCCAATCCCCTTGATGCGTTGTAATTAATTTACCGCTTTCTATTTTATTTTACCGTTTAATCCCTATTTACAATTCATGTATCCCTCTCCCAAAAAACAATTCTTGTAATAATTTAGTGCACATTTATTTTATTTTAATTTAACTGTCACTTACACAAAACCAAAAAATATCATTTTTAAACTAATAATTGTAAATCATTTTTAAACCCGTAAGTCGACAAAGCTACGAAGCGTCGCAATGACCACACATGCACACATGTACGCTTGATCCTGGGCCTTCTTACAGTGAGCCTATTTCGATCAATTGTCCCAATTGGTCGTCTTAGTGGACTAGCCCACTTTGCTAGTACACATGTAATTTAATTATTTTATACTTAGGTTGGCCACCTTGTATGGGCTTTGTCGATTTTACTTGTAATTTACAATTATCTCGATCCTATTCTTTCTCCATTCACCGAGCATTTAAAACACTTTCAATAAAATTCGACCCAACGTCGAGTCTTCTTCTCAAATCTCGATCCAACGTCGAGTTATTTTCAAAAATGAATTTCCAAAACAAAAAAACATGGTGTTATGATATTTAAGTAAATCGTTAGAGGATAGCCCGACGATTTAATTAAAATGTAAAGTATTTGGGCCATTAAAGGGTAACCCAATGACTTAAATACTTTATTCCATACACCTAATAAAAGTGAACTTTGTTTCACCTCACTCTTTTCATAATAAAGATTTTGGATGAGAGATGATCGGTTGACCTCAATCACCAATCTCGAGTATTGAATCGTTAGAGGATAGCCCAACGTTTTGGTACTTGTCATCCACAATTTAAAATCAATTCCAACACATTCAATATCTTTTGTGCGCTCTAAGCACCTTTTACCTTTAAACCCTTGTCAAGATTAGACATGATTCATTTATAATTGAGATGCTTCTTCCTCTATTCCCAAGGTTTTTGACTTCTCCACTTGAGTACTAGAGGTGTTCTCAAACCCTCCCTCATGTTGGTGTGTAGTCCTTTATTCTTTATCACACCTTGTGGACGTTAGACGAGTCTTCTCCTTTAAAAATGACGACTTGTCTTTTCATTTAAAATCAATCAACAAACAATTATTTTCTAGCCGAACTACGGCGCTCTGACTTTCCCATTGCACGAGGGAGTACGTAGGCACTAAGTCTTACGACCAAAGGCGAGCAAAAATAATAAAAACATTTCTTCTCTCTTTCTTTCTCCTTTCAAAACCTTAGAAGATTGTAAAATTTCACACTAACACACAACCACACTTTGAACTAAATGGGTACCATCGAGTACGATGGATGTAAGGGGTGCTAATACCTTCCCCTTGCATAACCAACTCCCGAACCTATATCTCTTAATTTCGTAGACCGTCTTATTCTTTTCTCTCGTGGGTTTTATCTATATTTTCCCGTTCTTCTTTTAGAACAAATAAAATTAGGTGGCGATTTCACTGTTTTTGAAAATTCATTTAAATGATTTTTGAAAATCGAGTTGCTTCACCTGTGAGCCTTTCCAAGATTCTCCATGTACATGCTTACAAGACTTACTGCATATGCTATGTCGAGTCTAGTACATATTATAACATACATCAAGGAACCTACTATATTAGCGTATGGGGTGCTATTCATATAAGCTCTTTCGACCTCAATAATAGGGCATTGATCAATACTCATCTTGAATTGAGGGTTTATTGAAGTCACAACAGACTTCGAATTCGACATACCATACTTTTCGAGAATCTTCTGTAGATATGCCTCTTGAGATAAGCATAATTTCGATTGCTTTCTATCTCTTCAAATGTCAATCCCAAGAATCCTAGAAGCTGTTCCCAGATCCTTCATTTTGAACTCCTTATTGAGTTCAGCCTTCACCCTCATTACCTCTTCGACATTGTTGCTTGCTATGAAAATATCATCAACATAAAGCAATAAAATAACAAATAAATTACCAGGACAAAATTTGAAATAAACACAATGTTCGAATTGACTTCTAAGGAAACCTATGTGTGCCATGAACTTGTCGAATCTCCTATTCCACTGTCGAGGCGATTGTTTCAGCCCATATAACGATATATTCAACTTTCACACATAATCTTCCTGTCCCTTTTTGACATACCCTTCAGGTTGCCTCATCAGGATTGTTTCATATAGATCACCATACAAGAATGCAGTCTTCACATCCATTTGTTCTAATTCAAGATTGAGCTGTGCCACCATGGCAAGCAACCTTCGAATGTACCTATGCTTCACAACAAGAGAAAACACATCATTGAATTCTACACCTTCTTTTCGAGTGAAACCTCTTGCAACCAACCTTACGTTGTATCTTTTCAACGCCACTCCTTTGATTACTTCCTTTACTTTGAAAATCCATTTACAGCTGACTAATCTGGCTCCAACAAGTTTCTTGATCAATTCCCAAGTATTGTTATCATGAAGATATTTCATCTCATCATCCATGGCCTTCAGCCATCCAGTCTTATTTCGACTCCTCGTACATTTCTTGTGGTCTCTTGCTTCTTCGTGTAGAACCTCACTTGCAGAGATTAAGCATAAGCTATAAGATATGCATACCCAAGTCTTTGATGTGGTTTGATGACTCTTATTATTCTATCTCTTGCCAATAGGTAGTCATCGACAGTTTCCTCAACTTCATCAGCATCATCTACTTCTTCGACTTTATCAAGAATACGCAATTCAGCATCAACATGATCCATCTTAACATGAATCTCTACCTATTCCAGCTCTTTGTCAGATACTTCTCTACCTTAACCAATATCATTAGTTTTCTTGAAATCCATTTAAGCTTCATTGAAAACTACATTTCGACTGGTGATAATCCTTCTGTGACTCGGCTCTAGGCCCTATAGCATATAAGCTTTGACTCCTTCAGGGTATCCCATAAACATGAATTTAAGAGCTCTCGATTCGACCTTGTCTTTCCTAATGTGAGCATAGGCTATACAGCCAAATACTCTCAGTTTATCAAGATCTAGTGGATGTTCTGACCAAACTTGTTCAGGTGTCTTCATATCTAACGCATTCGAAGAACGTCTGTTTATCAGATATGTTGCTGTCGAAATAGCCTCAGCCCAAAACACATTCTTTAACCCAACACTATTTAACATGCATCTAACTCTTTCCAAGATGGTTAGATTAAACCTTTCAGCTAAACCATTTTTCCTTGGAGTTCCTGCAGTTGTTTTGTGCCTTGCAATACTAGAGGCAACACAAAAGATGTCGAATGCCTCATTGCAAAATTCAATGCCATTGTTTTTTCTCAACCTTTTGACCTTTCTGACGATTTGATTTTCGACCAGAGTCTTTCAATCTTTGAAATTCTCAAAAGTTACATCCTTAGTCTTCTGGATGAATATCCATACCTTTCTGGAATAGTCATCTACTATGGATAGAAAATACCTTGCTCCTGAATGCGATGAACACCTTGCAGACCCCCAAATATCAGCATGGATATAACGAAGGGATCCATGTGTTCTTTGTTTGCCTTTGTTGAACTTCACTCTGTAATATTTTCCAAGTACACAGGGTTCACAAAATTTCAGCTTTTCGACTTTGTCTCCACCAAGCAAATTTTGTTTCCCTAATTCGACAAGACCCATTTCCCTAACATGGCCCAATCTCATGTGCCAAATTTCTGTCTTCGACAAAGGTTTCGTGGATGTAACATTTGTCTAACCGCTTACAACTTCAGCCTCAAGGGTATACAAGTCTTGTTTCTTTACGCCTCTCAAGACATCCTTCAACCTTTTCATGACTTTTAGAATACTTTTCTCTCCTTGGGTAACATATCCTTTCTTGTCGAATTCAGTAAGAGAAATAAAATTTCTCTTTAAGTCAGGTACATACTTGACTTCAGTCAATAGCCTTATTGACTCATCATGGAGCTTAAACCTCACAGATGCAACACCTGCAATCTTGCAAGCTTTGTTATTTCCCACGAACAAAGATCCATCACCTTGATCACACAATTCCTCGAACAAGTCTTTTTTTGGAGTCATGTGCCATGTGCACCCATAATCCATAATCCACTCCTTCGACGGGTTTTTGCTCGAAACCACAAGAACATCAGATGAGTCGAAATCATCTTGAACAATAGCTGCATTGCAATTATCCTTACTTCCATGATCTTTCAGGCGTTCAGGGCACACCTTTCTTGTGTGACCCTCCTTCTTACAATGATAGCATCGAATACCAGATGCTTCCCCACTGTAAAACTTATGCTGACTTTTACCTTTCTTCTTGTCAAACTTACTATCCTTTCGCAAGAGTTTTCCTTTAATGGCCAAACCTTCAAAACCATCGATGGTTTATGCTCATTTCGTTCATTCAAGTCGTTGGAATACAAGATTGATTGGACTTCTTCAAAGGTCAGGGACTCTCTTCCATACAAGAGGTTTTCTTTGAAGTGAGTATGTGATCTGGACAAAGCTCACAACAACAACAACGCTTGATCTTCATCATCGATCTTCACATCAATATTTTCAAGATCAAGAACCAACTTATTAAACATATCCAACTTCTCAACTAATATTTTGTCTTCAATCATCTTGAATGAATACAAAGCTTGCTTCAGATAGAGTCGATTCACCAACGATTTGGTTATGTACAAACTTTCAAGTTTCACCCATAACCTTGTTGCAGTCCTCTCCTTTGATACCTGTCTAAGAACCTTATCACCAAGGCTCAATAAAATTGCGTCGTGAGCTTTCTCTATCATCACCATCTTCTCAGCTGCCGTTAACGCTTCGTTTATGGTAGCTTCTCCCTTCAACGCTTCCAAAAAACTATACTGAACCAGTAGGGATTTCATCTTCAAGTGCCACAGACCGAAATCGTTCACTCCGGTGAACTTTTCAATGTCATACTTCGTTGAAGGCATGTTCTCCACGCTCATTGCACCAATTTGTTGTGAATCAGATGCCTTAGGTACATAATATAAACTTGTTTCTTAATGATCAAGAGACAAACAAGGGTAGAAAATATGAGGAACACGATGAACACAAGGAATATGTTATTAACTGCTATTCTTTCCTTTATCTTCAAAATAAGATTACAAGTATACAAGAATAACAAATAACCCTCTCACCCTAAATTAGGATTTGCAGTATGCAATGATGAAAGACTAGTATGCTATTTATAATAAACCTAATGTCATACCCCAAAATTTGCCCTCCATATACTCAAGAGATTTCATACATCCATACTCAAGGATTCCTCAAGAGTTGATCAGACAAACTCTCTCCTAGACAATCAACCCAAACTAGGGTTTGGTATCTCTCAAGTCAAGATGGAGTTCCAACCTCTCCAATGGTCTTCATGCCTCCTCATATGCTTCAAAGATTCTCCATGTCAAGTTTCAAGCTTCACAAGTCAAGTTTCCTCAGGCAATTGCTCAGATGGTTGAAAATCGGGTGTATTGGACAAAAAGTCAACTGTGGTCAACATACAGTCAAAACTTCTGATTTTTGGTCAACATCCTCATTTTGAAGTTACATTCATCATTTGATCAAGGTTTGATCATGATTCACCAAGAAAACTCAAGATTTGCTCAAAAGTCAAACTTTCTAAATTAGGGTTTCTAGGTGAAAAGTCAACTGAACTTTGACTAATCATAACTTTCTCATACTTTCTCAGAAATTTTTCCACCGCCTCTTGTTTTGAAGGAAATTCAATTCTCTACAACTTCATGTCTCACAAGAATGTCCAAAAAATGCTTCATTTGAGAGGTATAGCTCAAAACATTACAGGTCATTTTCAAAGTCAACAAAAAGTCAACTTTTTGTTTTGAAGATATATTGAGCATGGTAACTCCAATTGAGATGAAACCAAAGACATTGGTTAGAAGACTCTTAGAGCTTTCCAAAAAGTCTAAGAACACTAAAAAATGTGGAAAATTGAGCAAGATACACTATTCAGAAGTTGGGCAATTTTGGACAATTGCACAAAAGGACATTTTGGTCAAAATGCAAAATTTTCCAAATGGGCCTATAATCTTTTGATCCAAACTTGTTCATGACAATATCCTTGACCTATAAATGCTTGGCATTGGTAATTTTCTATTTTCATGATTTATATTTGAATTTTACAACATTTAATTCAAAAATAAATTATGTAAAATATGAAAATTAAGTTTCTTTTTCAAATAAGTTGGATTTATATCTTTCTTAATGTCCAAGAAAGCCCACACCAATTGCCAAATTCGTGACTCATGCACATGGAAAGAAAAAATCAAGTTTTAAAGGAAATTTGATTTTATTTATTGGAAAATATTTGCACATTCAATTTCCAATCTTTTTTCCTTGTTTTTTCTCTTCCAATCTCTTCTATAAATTGCCAGCATTGTGTACAAACCAAGGACACGAAACCCTAACCTAAAAACTACCCAAAACTCTTGCAAATTTTTTCTCAATTCTTGAAAAATCGTGTTCTTGTTTCCAGCCCTTTTCAGCTCAAACCATCCATTCCATCGTGCTTAGAGGGTAAGTTTGAGTAAGTACACACTCTTGCCATGGGTTAAAACAAGCCGGATCGATGCATACATGATCATACATATTCAAAACTTTTGATTTTTGCATTTTATTCATCTGCGCGTTTTAATCAATTCTAATGCTTTTATTGTGTTCATGAGGCTTTATATGATTGATCTGGGGCATCGTTGCATAACTTGAACGTCAGAAATCCAATTTGCCATGTTTAGGGTTCGTGGACTGCTGAGCTTCGAACTGATAGCTAGAGGCATTTTTAATCAAAACTGACATCACCATCGGACTCGGAAGGGTCGATTTAGGGGGGGGGGGGGTAGGATTCTCCTCTTCCATTTATTCTACGTGTTTTGCAGGTTTCAATTTTGGGGTCGCCGGAGAAGACGACCGGAGCTAGGGCTCCGGCGTCGTTGACTGGCGAAGACCGGTGGAGGCTTGCGTGGCGCGAAGACTCAATCTGATTCGTCCATTCGTAAGTTGACTGGGTCCGGCTTGCTGACTGTGTTCAAACTTAAAATCAGTGACACGCGTACTCTTATAAGCCATTGCTTGTGATTCCATGACACCAAATGCAAGCCGTCCTAGTGGTTAAGGCGTTGTTTTGAGGAGATTCCCCAGGAGGTCATGGTTTCGATCCTCACTGGCACCGGTTTTCATTCTTTTTCCAAAACTCTCATATTTTTTCTATTTTTCCATATTTCTTATTTATTTAATATTTTTGCATTGTTTTAATTATTTTCATAATTTTATTTTTGCGTTAAAAAATTACCAAAAACATTTATTCTTTTTGCATTTATTTTCTAAAAATGTTTATTTAATTTAATAAATTTAAAAATATCTTTTTGCATGCATATTTATTTTTATTTTTATTTTAGCATTTAAATCATTATAAATTCATTTTAAATTACTAAATTGCATTTAAAAAATCCCAAAAAATTATTTTAACTTATTTATCTTATTTCCAGCATATAATAATTTTCTCATATTAAAATTTGCATTTTTCTAACATTTTTTCTCTTATTCGATTCATATTGCATTTTCCGATTTCTTCCTTTTGTACAGGTTGATCCGATTCAGACGATTTTCTCTTTGTTATTTTATCATTTTATTTTTCCAATAATGTAACTGTTCATGGGATGTAATAGTTTAATTTAGAATTTTATTTTCCGCATTTTAAATTATGTATCTGCCCCAAAGCCATGTAATAGCGTAGGTTTTATTTTCCGCACCTTTACATTTCCGCTTTTACATTCCGCATTTTACTTTCCGCACCCTATAAATTGCTAGTAATTAGGTGTGTATGGCAAGATTAAAATTGAACATAGCCCACTAATTTTCAAGATAACATATTCTGAATCCAACACACTTCTTTCACACATGCACTCCTTAGGGTAATTCTCTCTCGATGCCTTTCGATTTAAAATGGTCATGTCCCTCGAACGTAGAGGTATTCTAGCACCGTTGCCTTCCAAACAAATCATCAAAGTCCCTTCGATACAAAGATCATAGACCCACGATGTCGCCTCCGAATACATGATCTTGACCCTCGATTGTCGCATACGAAAAATGATGATAGTCCCTTCAAATATGCTAGGATACTTCCTACAAGTTGCTTTCGATGACCATCCGATGTCCCTTCGAATGTCCCGCTTACATCCAACGAATGGAGCTACCTACTAACTAATGGTATGGCTAGCGCTATTCTAAAGGAATGTAGAAGTACAACAAAACGACCAAATTCTGAGTGGGTAATAAGTCTCCTAGTTGCTCGCTCTACCAAATGCTTTTCACACCACACACTTTTTTCAAAGTTCAAATTCTTTTTTCAAAACAAAAACATTTCCGAACACTTTGTATACACTCCTACATGAGTCATTACAAAGTCAAAGCGAAATGCCTTTTTTCAAAAGCATCTTTGTCAAACACACAGAAAGCAATTTTAAAAAGTGATCTAGAGCAACTAAGAGCCCGTAGAATAAACTGCGGATGGAAAGGGGTGCTAATACCTTCCCTTTTCATAACCATTCTCCCGAACTCAGAATCTAACGAAGGTCTTTTTCTGTTACTTTTACCTTCCCTTAATTGGATAAAAATAAAAGTCGGTGGCGACTCTTGCTATCCGCACATTTGGATACAAAAATCCTACAAAGTCAGTTCACCGTGTTACACCTAACATACTAAATCAATGGGATTTTATCACAAATGCCCATTACAAGCTAACTTAGAGTTCAAGCTAACTTAAAAAATTAGACATAACAAACATAATCAATTTGAAATACTAACAACCCTAGCATTTCAAAACCCATATACTAGAACGCACTTCGACTACAGTATGAAGGTCTTCAACACCAGCATGTGAATAGACTTCGACGACATGCTTAATTCTGTCGAAATAGAAGCTACCCTTCAACCCAATATAGTTTGATCCAATATCTCACACATACATTTGCGACCTCACCTGATTAGCATTAGAGAGGTTATCCTAAATGTGTTTTTAGCAAGAACATTACATAGCATCACACAAAATTTTCCTCCCCACCAATATGTGTAGGATATTCTGGCCAACCATCACGACCCTCGTAATGATATGTATTTGATGATTCGAGAAGTCGTTGACTAATTCTTCGTCATAGAAAGAAAGTGAGGGCCTTTCGCATGTATGAGAATCTTTGACGAACATGATTTTTGTAAGATTATGCAACTCTTCATTTTATGTTTGAATTAGATGTTTTTAAGGGTATGACTTGTTGATCAAGTGATTCTAAATACAAAAGGCGCGGTGGATGGAGTGAATTGTGATATTAATTTCAAAAATAATTTATAATTTTTTTCTTTGAAAACGTTCATGTTAGTATAAACAAATAAATAGATAAATAGTAGTGAAATAATGAGAAGAAAAGACGAACATGACAGAAAGAAAATAAAATACTAAAATTAAAAGAGACAAGGGATGAAAAAGGTACACTAAATATTTAAATAGGTTTGGTCTAACCACTTGACCTACTCTTATCTCTAAGAGTTTCCTCTTGATAGTTAAAATAAAAATAAGTTTGAACTTTAACGAAATCAACACAAACAACCTTTAATTACAAATTGATGTTTTGAACCAGATAAGTCCACATACCTTCTAGCAACAACCAGAGCATGTACATAGGCTTAAAAATAAAACAATTTTCTTTTTCTTTTAAAGTATATGTCTTTTTAAAAATAATAATTTTTTTTGTTAAAACAATTATCTTTTCTGATTTACAGTTTTATAACACTTTGAAAACAAAAGCGTATGAATTACTCCAGTACCCGTACAAACACATAGGTACTGATATGGTACGCGTATATGGTAATAATATTAAACTATTTATTTAAATATTAAATAATAACGATAACAAAGTTGATTTAATTATTTTAAATAATTCTGATCTTACCGGTGATCAGAACTTGTAAGCGACCGATATATGCGTCTGTAATGCTAGAATCATGGAGAAGGTGGGTGTACCTGTAAGACACTCTGATGCTCAAGTATGTAAGAATGAAGAGATACGTAAAAAAGCTTAGGATTTTTGAATTGAATATTGGATACATGACCCTTTCGTGTGTGAGGGTATTTATAATGTCATCAATGCTTGCTCATTGGTTTGTATTATGGGTTGGATATTTGAGCCCAAAATACGTGACTGTCAAAAATCGTACAAGCAACTCGTGCTCGTAGTTAGGGATGTCAATGGGGCGCGGTGGGGGCGGGAGATACATTCCTATCTCAATCCCCGCCCTCAAATATATTTCTCGTCTGCGTCTCGGGTCCCCACCACAGGGGATTTTGTCCCCCATCCCCGTCCCAACAGATCTCTGCGGGTCCAATTCATACGGAGATCCATAAACATGAGTATCTTTATTTATCATTTTAAACCAAATTAATAGTAAAAATTTCAAAAACTAACCACAACAAAATTTAGAAATTATTCCTTTATGATAAATATATCATTTTAACAATATTTAATCTATAAGATTGACTAACATAACCACCAAAATTCCGATCTTAAAAAGTTTAAAATAATAATTTATATGTCACTCTTTTACTAACGATACATTTATATTTTAAATTTGTTCATAAGATAAATTATATGAAATGACAAATAAACCGACACAAAATTTAAAATTATATATAAATTATGTTTATTATAGTATTCTAGGCGGGGTGGGGACTCCACGGGGTGGGGGATATTTATGCCACCCCGTCCCCAAAGTGTCTTCGGAGAGACTTTGTTCCCCATCTTCGTCTCCGTGGGGAAAAATTCCCCGTCTTTAGGGGCCCAAACGGGAAATTCCCGCGGGGATCCCCGCTAATGGGGCAAGTAGACATCCCTACTCGTAGTCCTAGGAGAGAATGTCCGAAATTAGTTGTTTTCATGGGCAAAGATGTCTGGGATTAACTGTTGTCGTGTGGAGGGACGGGACCGAGGAAAGACGCGGTCTTGTTGACCTTGATGGCGTCGACCGTATGTCCCCTTCTGTCGGGCAGAAGAGAAAAGTGTTCTTGGTTAGCCTTAATTGTTTAGGCCAATGCTTTTGAATTGTTTTGGATGCAGAAGTGGATTGGGCCGTGTCTAGTCACTGGTCCACTCCAAAACAAATTCCAAAACAAAAGTATTTATTTATACGAATAGTTAAGCTGTTGATTCAAATACTTTTATATACGGAAAAAATGATGGAAACTGATTTATTATATCTTTTAAATATAATAAGCTATTTTGGTTGGGAATAATTGATAAATTATTTGATTTTTGTTTATTTCATCACAATGTCTTATTTCTTCAAATTTGTAAATAACTGACGACAACTTAACATATCACATAAGTACTCGTGCGAACACACGAATACTGATACGGTACACGCATATATATAAAAAATTGATAAGACAATTTTTTTATTTATTTCAAAAATATGTCTTTTCTTAAAAAAAATATAAAAAAATAATAATAAATTATTATTTTTATTAAAATTTAAAATAAAATGTGTGACGTCATATATATATATATATATATATATATATATATATATATATATATATATATATATATATATATATATATATATATATATATATATATATATATATATATATATATATATATACAGTTAACAATCATCTATGTATGGTAATGATAAATAATTTAATTTGTTTTCTTCTGTCTAAACATCGACCTACAAATACAAAATAGCTATCTATTAAAAAGAAAAAAAATACCATGCTCACCTCTTAAGTCGATCCTTGACACTATCATATCATTTTTTGAAATGAACTATTTATTATCATTATTATTAATGAAGATAATAATCTAATCAAGCTCACCAAAAGTTATTTTTTGGAAAGAACTATTTATTATATGTAACAATAATCATCTATCAAGCTGACCAAAAGTCACTGTGACACTTTCTGTTTCTTCTATGTTAATAAGGTCTTGTCATATTGATATAACAGAATGGAGGAATCTATAACATATCACATAATATAGTACCAAAAAAGTTCTCTTGCAAACTAAAGTGAAAGAATATGGAATTAGAGAGTAAAAATAATCAAATCCAAGTTTCAAATGCAGACCAACAAAATGGTGGAACAAACTTTTTCAAAACATGTTTCAATGTACTCAATACCTTAATAGGTGTTGGAATACTCTCAATGCCTTATGCAGTTTCTCAAGGAGGATGGTTGAGTTTTTTGTTGCTGATTATTTTTGCAATGATATGTTGCTATACAGCTTTACTTTTAGATAGATGTATGAATGCAAATGCGCGAATCAAATCATATGCTGATTTAGGTGAGGTTGCATTTGGGTACAAAGGAAGAGCTATATTAGCTATATTCATATACATAGAGTTGTTTTTAGTTGCTGTGGAGCTTCTCATATTAGAAGGAGACAATTTGGAGAAGCTTTATCCAAATATGAGGTTCACAATCTTTGGCCAAAGAATTGGTGGTAAAAGTGGCTTTGTTATTCTCACTGCCTTTGCAATACTACCAACAACATGGTTGAGAAAGTATGGAGTTCTGGCCTATGTTTCTATCGGTGGCGTGTTTACTTGTGTTATTTTGATTGGATGTGTTGTGTGGGTGGGTGAAGTTGATGGTGTAGGGTTTCATGAAAGAGGTGTGTTGCTGAACTTGGGAGGATTGTCTACTTCTATGAGCCTTTTTGCTTTCTGTTACAACGCTCATGCATTAATGCCAACAATACGCAATTCCATGACGGACAAAAAACAATTTTCCAAGGTAAGAAAAAGGATTGTCCATCAAACATTTTCATTTTTTTTCTTTCTAAATGTGACATTTTGCTAATTGCAGGTTTTGGTTGTTTGCTTTGGTGCAAGTGCTATTATCTATGGAGCTATTGCAGTTTTAGGCTACATGATGTTTGGAGATCATTTAAAGTCTCAAATCACATTAAATTTACCAACTAATACTATAAGCACTAAAGTAGCAATCTATTCCACCATAATTAACCCTTTCACTAAGTATGCTATTATAATCAGTCCAATAACAATTGCTATTGAGGAAAAATGGGATCTATGCATGAGCAAACCTATTAGCATTGTAGTTAGAACAACTATTGTTGCTAGCAGTGTACTTGTGGCATTATACATTCCTTTTTTTGCATACATTATGGCATTTATTGGTGCATTCTTGAGTGTTGCAATCTCATTGTTGTTCCCTTGTCTTTGCTACCTCAAGATAAACAAAGCTGCTAAGAGATTTGGGTTAGAGATGATGATCATCATGGGAATTCTAATCATTGGTACATTGATTGGAGTACTTGGTACATATATCTCAGTTGAGAAAATAGTAAATCAAATGAAGCATTGAAGGTGTATGCTTAATGCTAACTGTTGTAACTAATATTGGTTCTTATAATCAAAAGAATTCAAAAAGACTCCCATTGAGAACTAGGCGAGTATGGTTAAAATACATTGTTATATATTTTTTTTAATGTTTTTTTAACTTAAATATTGGCCTTATAAGCAAAGGGCCCACTTTTCTTTAACACACAAGAATAGAATTAAGTTTGAATTTCAAAATCCAGGCACCCCAGATACACAACAAACTCTATGAAAAACACGCCAGATCAAAGGAAAATAATTTATTAGATCACTTTAGAATCAATAGACACGAGGCACCCAACCTGCTGGAAAGACAAGGTCAAGAAATGGAAGGACATTATCATGAGAGTGGGGGGCGATATAGCACTTCCATGATAATATTCAGAGAAGACGGAGACTGTTGTTTCCATCTATATTAGATCGGAGGCAGAATTTTCATCAATTACAATATCTCGACTCAACACAATCTTCTCATTATTTAGATTGAATAGTCTGTATGCACCAGTTTTATGATATCCTACCAGAATCATAGGTTCACTCTTATCATCAAGTTTCCTTCTTCCCGCATTAGGAACATGCTTGTAACACGTAGAGCCAAACACCTTCAGATGACTCGGTGATGGTGGTTTTCCACTCCACACTTATTCAGGAACCTTGTTCTTCAATTTCGTTGAAACAATTTCACCTCATACGGATTTTGGCAAATTCTTCTGCTTTAGCATGCATCTCGCCATATCTAATATGGTTCTATTTCTTCTGTATGCAGTTCTATTATGTTGATGCGTATAGAGATTAATTATCTCATGATTGACACCATATTTTGCACAGAAGCCTTCAAACATCTTGGATGTGTATTCGCTATCTTCATCTGTTCGTAGAACTTTGATCTTATTCTAACTCTGGTTTTTGAGAAGTATCTTGAATCCCTTAAAGATTTCAAATACTTTCTCCTTTTGCTTGATCACATAGATCTAGAGTTTTCGAATAAACTCATTAACAAATTAAACAATTTTTTTTGTTTCCACCAATGGCATGCTCTTCGAACGGGCCACATAGATCTGAATTTACAACTTCGAGTATGTAGGATGATCTTATTGGCATAGTGAAAATAAAATAATTTATGAATTGTTTTGCAACTAAAGAACCTTCACAGAGTTTGTTAGGAATCTCAAGACTTGGGATACCGGTTACTATATCTTGAGTAATCAGCTGATTGAGTGACCGAAAATTCAAATGTTCAAACCTCAAATGCCACAATCAACTATCCTTGTAGTCGAAAATAGTTTTTAGACATTGTACTTCAGTTGAATTGATCACGGTCTTAAACATCATATTCTTTGATAGCGGAGATTTTAAGATTGAATTATTCTGGGTGTCGAACAATTTTAAAGCTCCGCCTTTCATGACAATTGAGAAACCTTTTTTGACCAGTTGTCCAACTTCTACTAGCAACGAACTATTATTACCAAGTTTTACCTCACTCTTCTTCGACTCATCGAAATCTTCCAACCACACATTTTGAAAAATCCTGTGATTTGAGCAGTCTGAGTTGATGAACCAGACCTTGGATTCAACATGGTTATATGCAATTGTAGACATAGCCACTATACCTTATGAATCATTTGAATCTTGGCGTGCGAGGTTCGCTCCTTCTTCCTTCCCTTTTGTTGATCCATTGTCTTTCTGTACCAATAATGCTAGGCCAAGTGACCCCACTTTTCACAATGTAGCAGTACACACCTTTTTATCTTCTTTGTCTTTTTGATAGTTTCATCCTCCTCTTTTCGAGGATTCAGAAGTCCTATCATAAACCTGATGCTTATGAGGGTTTGACCAAGACTTCTTGCCCCGAGTCTTGTCGACTTTGCATTTGATTTTTTTTGGAATCACCATTCTTTTTTCCATGATTGAGCCTGCAAAGTTTGTATCGAATCTTGAACTGATTTCCTTTCGATAATCCTAATCTCACGCGCTTCCAACTAACCATCAAAATATTCTAGTTTTAGGGTTTCAAGCTAATTAGATTCTTGAATAGCTACGATAATATGATCAAAATTAGAGGTCAATGTACACATTACCTTCTCAACTATCATATTATTTGTTAGGATTGCACCATAACCCTTCATGAGATGAACAATTTTCTGGACATTCGATGGATACTCAAATATTTTTGTCAGCTCCCATCGACAATAATTCATATTATTGACGGAGAAAACAAATGCAATATCTATTTGACTTTTTGACCTCCTTCATAGTACTTGGCAAGAATATCCCATGCCTCGTTCATCGATTCAGAATGAGAGATCCTATCGAAATTCATCGCATCAACCTCTATTTTAATGCAATACACAGCCTTGCAATCCTTCTTCTTGGCTTCGTGGTGGGTTATTTCCTGTGCGCCAGTTTCATGAAAGCCAAACAGATATTGCATATGTTTTCTCCGTCGAATCAATTATTTCCGTCAAGAGTTGGAACAGAATCAGAATTCTATTGTTTCCATTCATCTTTGCAGCAATTGATTGACAATAACCCACGATCTCGGAAATAAAATCTCTGACCTATGATTCTTGAAATCACAATCAAGAATCTAACTGAAGCTCTAGATACTAATTTGTTAGTGAATGAGACACTTTTAGTGAGGAGAGAAAGAGAGAATAAAGCAAATAAGTATTTTATTATGAATTGAATTGTTACAAACTAATTTACAATCTAGTCTATTTATATACAACTAACTTGTACACTAAGTAGGCTAAAAAACCCTAATGTGGCTTGGGCTTGAATTACACAACTTGGATTATGTCTAATATCATATCAAATATTTCAACAAAAACTGCATATGATTTCTTTTAGTGGTGTTCCGCTATCTCAACCTGGATTTGACTGAGGTCGGTCTATTTAAGGCATGTTTGGTGTGCAGGATATGATATATGTATCATATCTTATTTTAATCTAATGTTTAATGACACAAAGAAATTTATCTTATCTTGTCTCATTAGTTCAAATCGTTATCCCGAATATGACATAGGTTAGAATCCGACAAGATAAAATAAGAAAATAGTTTACTAATTACACAAGATAAAATATAAAATGAGAAAAAAACTTAAATATGATAAAATATAAATAAATATTAATTTGATATTAAACTAAAAAATATTAATAAATAATTTTAAAAAATATGTATGATTGTCATAAGGTAAATTTTTAAAAAATTTATATTATATAAAAAATTAAAATATTTAAAATAAAATAACTATTAAAATTTTAAATATATGAATACTAATTTTATTTTTTATCAAATTAAATATATTTTTGTGCAAGCGTAGTTTTCTCATTTATATATTATGTATACATACTTTTATTTTGTATATATGTAATATAAGAAAAATAGTGCTTCTGGATTTCACCATCCAACCCTTGCTCTGGTATATGACATATGTCCAAAATAGGGGGCATTATTTGTCAAAATTTACTTTTTCCAACCAAATCTCAGATCTGGTTCTTGTCCAATACATTTATTTATTGTAGTTGCAGATTTGTTAAAAAGATAACATTTATTTTTCCATTTTTTATCCAAACTGAAGTGTGTATGTCTTGTAAATATTGTTTAGATGTGTAAATGAGATTGTGTATGTGTGTAAGTGGAGCTTGCATAGCAGTTGCACCTGTTGCTGTTATTTTTTTGCATATGGTGTAGCCCGCTTAACGCGCTCTACTGTGCAGAGCCAGTGAATTCTTTTTAAATTTCACTTGGCTTTCCTTTTTCCCACTTCCACCTAGGCTTTTTGTATTGAATAAAATTAGTATTTCTTCTAATTCTTTTTTTGATTGTTTGGACTCAAATTTTGGTCCGGTAACTTGAAGAATTAATAGGTAATTTTCCGAGTTTGATCGTTTCAACTCGCGGATGTATGGTAATGATAGTTTCAAAGTTGGTACACGCCAGATACTCATTTATCGCTTTCTATAGCATAACATGTTTAGGAAATTTATCATTTGTATAATTATCATGCCATTCGTTCTTTTTGCATTACTTGCTCGTGAATTGAATCACTTTAGTTCCCTTTTTACCCATAAATGTGAGGAAGCTTTCCATTATTCACATATGCTTGAGGTCACAATTCTTGTTTTAACTAGATTTTATTATGCTTAATTTTTTGTTTTGTGTTGATTGTATGAATGCATGAAAAGGATCAAGACATTCTATTTGATTTTGAGCATAACTACCTTGGACAAATATTCAATTCACCTTGTGAGTGTGTGAACCTTTGTAAATTCCTTTGAGCTTTTATCAATATCCATGTTTATTTGAATTTGATACTTGTCTATGAGTGTCAATTCACCTTTTTTGTATGGACGTTGATTTCTTTGTTTCTTGAACCCTCAACTATATGTTGTTGTATGAATTTTTACCTTGCCTGAGAAAGTAGGGAGTATTCACATAATGATGTTGGTTGAATTCAAGTTGGGGAGAGGAATGTTTATGTACTTATATTGTGGTTGATATGAAGTTAAGAAAAAGAAGAAAAAAATGTGAAAAAGAAAGATTAGAAAAAGAAAGAAAAAAAGAGAAAAAGCTTTGAAAAAGAAAAAAAGAGGTTTGAATAATGTTGTGTTATTAAGTGAGGTGTTTTGGTTTGACAATTTGTGATGAAGAAGAAGTTTAATTGGAATTGTATTGTTTGAAACTTTGTGAGTTGATCACTCCGTTAGGTTTCAACAAGTTTTTGTCTCAGTTAGCTTTAGGACTTATCACTTGTTTGTTCACCAAGCCACATTACAACCTTGAAAAGCCCTTGTGATTCTTGCATTTGTATTTTCAATACGTTTTTGGATGAATGCATAATTTAGTCTTTTGTTTGCAAGATTTTGGATGAGTGTTTTTTGTCCCTCACCTTTGTGTGTTCTTCATCTACCGATGAATTTTTGCTAGGTGTGATTCATGATTAAGCTTGTTTTGTTTTAGAATGTTTTGCATGATTTTTATACTTAAGATTTATTTAGTTTATATGTTGTCGTTGTAGGAATGTGGTAAGTAGGTATTTTGCGTGTACGTTTTCGTTTGAACCATACATTTGTTTTCCGTTTTAAAAACTTGTTGATTCGTGATTCTTTGATTATCATTTTTTGTTTTTTTAGGTTTACTTGACTTTGTTTGAGGATAAATAATGTGTCAAATTAGAGAGAGTTGATGAGTTCCAAAATATAGTTATTTTGTATATATGTTTCGTGGCACTTATCTGTTCTTGTTTGTTAATAATCGTTGAATAACCCCCACTTTTTGTTGTAAATGTGTTTTATTTTGTTTTGTGTACATAATGCATCGTTTGATAGTTTTGTATCTATTTTTGTAGGTATTTGTTGCATATTTGGAGCATGTAGGAATAAAGTGTTAGAGACACGGCTCCGAAGATGCAATTTTGGCCAGAAAAACAGCAACTTTCGCGCTTAGCGCGGTAAGGCGGTTTAAATAATAAAGTAGATCATGCTTAGCGCGCTTAGTGCGATCTGCGAAATTTTGTTTTATAAATTCATTTAAAAACATATTTTTAGGTTATGGTTTTGGGGTGGATTTTGATCCCCATTTCCATCAACCTTTATTTTTGGTAGATTAGCTTAGAAAACAACATTAGGGCTTCTTATGGATGATTGAAGGTGAATTGCTCTTCGGTTGACTCAGACAAAGTAGTGTAGATCTGTGGTTTATCTCTTCTCCTCTATATGTATTTCTCTATTTGTTGGATTTGTATGTATATTTACCTTGAACTCATGTATATTTGTCGCCCTTGACGTTGTATAAAGTTTGCTTTACGAATCTGTGTTGTTGATTGTCTTAGGTTTTTACTCTATGTTAGGGATTTGAGCTTTTCGAGATATAGATTGCTTAGATTCTTACCTAGGATGATTATTTGTTAGTTTGTGAATGTTAGAAATGGGTTTAGAGCTGACATTTACTTAGAGTATTTGATCTAAATGCCTCTGTGTTGGTTATTTTAAGCTAAAGATAGTCGTTACGAGTGGCGCGGTTGACTTCTGGTTGTTGAGATAGGTCAGACATGGCTATCGAAGTGATTCGGGAGGATTCTCAATTTGGGTTAGAAATAACTTAGATTGTGAGAGGTATGTGATGACACGGACGAGTATCGTAGGCTGAGTATGACATGGACAGTAGATTTAAGCCTGTGACGGGTGATAAGTGCCAAAATGTAGTTATTTTGTATATACATTTTGTGGCACTTATCCGTTCTTTTGTTGATATTTAGTTGAATAATCCCCGCTTTTTGTATAAATGTGTACATAATAGAATAATTGAGTTTTTGTGTAAATATTGTATCATTTGATAGTTTTTTTATCTCTTTTATAGGTATTCATTCATAATTGGAGCATTGAGTAATAAAGGTCAAAGGCTAAGCTTCAAGAGTGCGATTTTGCACAATACGTCATCGAATAAAGCTCAAATTCAACACAATAAAAATCATCAATTTGGTTGATATTTCTTCATGGTTGGATAGCGCATTGAATAAGCTTTCCAACGCTTCAAACCGGGCTCAATTCGAGTTACGGTTCTCAAGATCTGCAAAAATAAAATCTTGAAAATAGCGGATGGCGAGCGAATGATGAGCGCCCTGCGACATCAGAATTCTTTAAAAGGGGCTAAAAACACATTTTTAGGTTATGGGTTGGGTATTTTTGAGTCCCAACACCATCACCTTCATATTTTTGATAGATTTGCTTGGAAAACAACATTGGAGCTTGCATTTTGATGATCCGGAGTCGAATCCCTCGTCGATTGGTGTTGACAAACCAAGAAATGTTTGATTCCTCTTCTTCTCTTCTCTTTGTAATCTCTTTTGTTGGGTTTTGTATGTATATCTACTCATAACTCATGTATATTTGTCGCCCTTGGCGTTATATAAAGCTTGCTTTACGAATTTGTGTCGGTGATTATCTTGGGTTTTTACTTTATGTTAGGGATTTGAGCTTTGCTAGAAATAGATTGCTTAGATTCTTACTTAGGATGATTATCTGTTAGTTTCTGAATGCTAGGAATAGGTTTAGAGCTAACATTCACTATAGAGTATCCGAACTTAATGCCTCTGCGTTGGTGAAGTATGCTAGGAATAGGTATGGAGGTGACGCAGTTGACTCTTGTGTTGTCGAGGTATGCCAGGAATGGATATTGAGATGATTTAGGAGGATTCTCAATTTGGGTTAGAAATAGCTTAGATTGTGAGAGGTATGTGATGACACAGACGAGTATCGTAGGCCGAGTATGACATGGGTGGTAGATTTAAGTCTGTGACGGGTAGTTTACATTCGTTCCAGACAAGTTGTCTATCCTTTATACTTTTTGTTCATTTACTTTTTGTCTTTTATTTTCATTTCTTTTAATCCTAAACTCATTAACGGTAGAATTTTCGAACGACGAATCAATAACCAATCTCTGTGGACACGATACGATATAACCTAACCGGTATATATCACCCGGTAAAATAATACCAACTCTTTGCTTGCCGCTATACCGCCGCAACAAAATGGCGCCGTTGCCGGGGATTGGTTTTATTGGTTTTGTATTGCGATAATTCCGTTGTTTTTGAGTTTTGTAATTAATGTATATGTTGTACAGACTTTGTATATGAACTTGTATATTATTACTTGTACATGTTATGTGTTTACTTGTACATATTTGTGAATTTCTTAGTTTTCATGTGATGTTGTGAATTGTCTCGTACTCGTAACGTTTGTTGTGTGGTTGTTAGGACACTTTCTTTAGGTTTGCACGGTGTGGAAATACCATGGCATGACGAGAGGAGGTTACTAGTGCTCGCACAATAAAGGCGTCGAGCTTACGACGTAAAACAAGCATGTTTTTGTTTGTTTATGTTTATGTTGTTTGGTGACTTATGTTTTAACAAGTTGAAATAGGACTTGCTCTTAATTTCAAACTTTCACTTTTCAACTTGTTAATTCGTTTTCACCAAGTTTATGTATTGTTATTTGCTTTTGTTTTGTTATGTCAATTTGTTATTTTCCACAAGTTTGTAGTGTTTTAGCTTGTGGAAGTGTGTATGTATTGTAAATATTATTTAGATGTGTGAGATTGTATAGGTGTGTAAGTGGAGCTTGCATAGCTTGCACTGCTTTGTCATTTTTCTGGTGTAGCGCTTAGCGCGGCGCTTCTTGGCGCTTAGCGCTCGCTATCAGGTGAATTCTTTTAAAATTTCACTCGGTTTTCCTTTTTCCCACTTTCACCAAGGCTTTTTGTATTGAATAAAATTAGTATTGTTTTTCTAATTCTTTTGTTGTTGTTTGGACTCAAATTTTGGTCCGGTAACTTGAAGACTTTTGAGGTGATTTTCCGAGTTTGATCGTTTCAACTCGCGGATGTATGGTAATGATAGTTTTCAAAGTTGGTACATGTCAGGTACTCGTTTATCGCTTTCTATAGCATAACATGTTTAGGAAATTTATCATTTGTATAATTACCATGCTATTCATTCTTTTTGCATTACTTGCTCATGAATTGAATCACTTTACTTCCTCTTTTACCCATAAATGTGAGGAAGCTTTCCATTGTTTACATATGAGAGTCCACATTCTTGTTTTAACTAGATTTTATTATGCTTAATCTTTTATTTTGTGTTGATTGTATGATTGCAAGAAAATGATCAAGGCATTTTGTTGATTTTGAGCATAACTACCTTGACCAAATATTCAATTCACCTTGTGAGTGTGTGAACCTTTGTTAACCCTTTGAACTTTTATCAATATCCATGTTTATTTGAACTTGATGCTTGTCTATGAGTGTCAATTCACTTTTTATGGATGTTGATTTCTTTGTTTCTTGAACCCTTAACTATATGTTGTTGTATGAATTTTACCTTGCCTTAGAAAGTAGGGAGTATTCACACATTAATGTTGGTTGAATTCAAGTTGGGAGAGGAATGTTTATATACTTATATTGTGGTTGGTATGAGGTTAAGAGAAAAAAAAGAAGAAAAATGTGAAAAAGAAAGATTAGAAAAAGAAAGAAAAAAGAGAAAAGCTTTGAAAAAGAAAAACAAAAAGAGTAGGAATAATGTTATGTTAGTAAGTGAGGTGTGTTTGGTGTGAAATTTGTGATGAAGAATAAGTTTGATTGAAATTATATTGTTTGGAACTTTGTGAGTTGATCACTCCCTTAGGTTTAGGCAAGTATTTGTTTCGATTAGCTTTAGGACTTATCACTTGTTTGTTAACCAAGCCACATTACAACCATGAAAAGCCCTTGTGATTCTTGCATTTGTATTTTCAATACGTTTTTGGATGAATGCATAATTTAGTCTATTGTTTGCAAGATTGTGGAGGAGTGTTTTTATCCTCACCTTTGTGTGTTCTTCATCTACCGATGAATTTTTGCTAGGTGTGATTCATGATTGAGCTTGTTTTGTTTTAGAATGTTTTGCATGATTTTTGTACTTAGGATTTGTTTCGTTTATATGTTATCGTTGTAGTATAGTGGTAAGTTTGTATTTGTCGTGTACATTTTCGTTTGAACCATACATTTGTTTTCCGTTTTAAAACTTGTTGATTCGTGATTATTTGATTATCATTCTTTGTTTCTTTGAGTTATTTGACTTTGTTTGAGGACAAACAATGTGTCAAGTTAGAGAGTTGATAAGTGCCAAAATGTAGTTATTTTGTATATACATTTTGTGGCACTTATCCGTTCTTTGTTGATATTTAGTTGAATAATCCCGCTTTTTGTATAAATGTGTACATAATAGAATAATTGAGTTTTGTGTAAATATTGTATCATTTGATAGTTTTTATCTCTTTTATAGGTATTCATTCATAATTGGAGCATTGAGTAATAAAGGTCAAAGGCTAAGCTTCAAGAGTGCGATTTTGCACAATCGTCATCGAATAAAGCTCAAATTCAACACAATAAAATCATCAATTTGGTTGATATTTCTTCATGGTTGGATAGAGCATTGAATAAGCTTTCCAACGCTTCAAACCGGCTCAATTCGAGTTACGGTTCTCAAGATCGGCAAAAATAAAATCTGAAAATAGCGAGATGACATGAGCGCGACATCGAATTCTTTAAAGGGGCTAAAACACATTTTAGGTTATGGGTTGGGTATTTTGAGTCCCAACACCATCACCTTCATATTTTTGATAGATTTGCTTGGAAAACAACATTGGAGCTTGCATTTTGATGATCCGGAGTCGAATCCCTCGTCGATTGGTGTTGACAAACCAAGAAATGTTTGATTCCTCTTCTTCTCTTCTCTTTGTAATCTCTTTTGTTGGGTTTTGTATGTATATCTACTCATAACTCATGTATATTTGTCGCCCTTGGCGTTATATAAAGCTTGCTTTACGAATTTGTGTCGGTGATTATCTTGGGTTTTTACTTTATGTTAGGGATTTGAGCTTTGCTAGAAATAGATTGCTTAGATTCTTACTTAGGATGATTATCTGTTAGTTTCTGAATGCTAGGAATAGGTTTAGAGCTAACATTCACTATAGAGTATCCGAACTTAATGCCTCTGCGTTGGTGAAGTATGCTAGGAATAGGTATGGAGGTGACGCAGTTGACTCTTGTGTTGTCGAGGTATGCCAGGAATGGATATTGAGATGATTTAGGAGGATTCTCAATTTGGGTTAGAAATAGCTTAGATTGTGAGAGGTATGTGATGACACGACAGTATCGTGAGGCGAGTATGACATGGGTGGTAGATTTAAGTCTGTGACGGGTAGTTTACATTCGTTCCAGACAAGTTGTCTATCCTTTATACTTTTTGTTCATTTACTTTTTGTCTTTTATTTTCATTTCTTTTAATCCTAAACTCATTAACGGTAGAATTTTCGAACGACGAATCAATAACCAATCTCTGTGGACACGATACGATATAACCTAACCGGTATATATCACCTGGTAAAATAATACCAACTCTTTGCTTGCCGCTATACCGCAGCAACAACGGGTAGTATGCATTCGTTCCGACAAGCTGTCTATCCTTTTAACTTTTTGTTCATTTACTTTTTGTCTTTTCGTTACAACCATTTAATCTCAAACTCATTACGATAGAATTGTTGAACGACGAATCAATAACCAATCTCTGTGGACACGATACGATATAACCTAACTAATATATATCACCCGATAAAAATAAATACCAAACTCTTAGCTTGCTGCTCTAATACCGCAACAACAATTAGTATTGTAAAAGAATAGAAGAGGAGAAAATAAGAGAAGTGAAACTTAAATAGGAGTATGGTTAGTGGTTTTATAAATTTTCTTATGCTTTTGGGAAATGAGATGATTTAATCAATTAAACTATAAAAATATAATTTACTGATTTGAACTAATTTAACCCTCAATGGCAGGAATTTGTTTGATGGTTGCACTGCCGCTTGTGTCTTTGGTCTAACTGTGTTTACTTTTCTTATCTTCTCAAAGATAAGTCTTTTACATTTTTCTAACCTTATTTTAAAAAAATAATTTACTTATTTGAACTGATTTAACCCTCATTGATAGGACACCCTTAAAGTTCCATCGATAGGGGTACCTACCCCTCTTTCCCTAATTTATTTTTTAAAATATTTTCTTCTCCCATGACCCTTATTTAACTCTTTCCTTTTCATTTTATGCTAAGTTTCCTACCTCGTTCTCATTTTGTTCTATTTTCTTTTCTATGTTTTGTCCCTACCTCTTTTTGCAATTTTTTACATACTTGTTTTCATTTTTTGTTAATCGGAGTAAAAGAATCGGAAAAAGTAGAAGAAAATAAATATTTCAGCATTAATTATGTTTATTTTGGCATTAATAAGTGAAAGAATCAAATATATACAATTAGAGTGCATCGGATATCAGGTGCGATCATATCAACACTAATGCATCAGATCCCTTGAGAAATATGCAGTTAACCGTGTTTGGAGGTGAGTAGTACTAGGATTGGTGACCTCCGGTGATGTCCTTGTGTTTCACCTCTTTTTGAGACTTTTTACATATTTGTTTTCATTTTTTGTTAATTGGAATAAAAGAACCAGACAAAGTAGGAAGAAAGGTGTTCTCCAATTGAAAGATTAGAGTTAGTATTGTAAAAGAATACAAGAGGAGAAAAAAAGAGAAGCGAAACTTAAATAGGAGTATGGTTAGTGGTTTTATAAATTTTCTTATACTTTTGGGAAATGAGTTGATTTGATCAATTAAATTGTAAAAAAATAATTTACCAATTTGAACTAATTTAACCCTCATTGACAAGACTTGGTCTGATGGTTGCACTGCTGCTTGTGCATTTGGTCTAATTGTGCTTACATTTATCATCTCCTAAAAGATAAGTCTTTTATCTTTTTCGAACTTTATTTAAAAAAATAATTTACTTATTTGAACTGATTTAACCCTCATTGATAGTACAACCTCCTGCTTCCTAAAGTCCCATCGATAAGGTTACTTGCCCCTTTCCCCTATTTTATTTTATAAAATATTTTCTTCTCTAATAACTCTTATATAACTCTCTCCTTTTCATTTTCTGTCAAATTTTCTCCCTCCTTCTCATTTTGTTCTCTTTTCTTTTATAACTTTTTTCCCACTTCTTGTTCACTTGAGAAGTTTATTGTATTAAAATCTTATTATTATCATTCAATTGAGTATTTGATATTGTACGCGTATCCAAGCCTCCAATAACTGGTTCAGTTTGGACGGCTTGTGATCTAGGAAACGACTTCCGTTTGTCATAATTTTTGCTTAATTTTTGAAAAAGGTTTTTGAGTAAAAATTTTCATTGGGGATCTATTCACCCCTCTAGATAAGTTGTCGTCGTCTAACAATTCAACCATTATTTCCTTGTATTAGGGGACTCGTGAGCTTCCCCTAGTAAAGACTCTCAAATACATAATGGAAACTCCCAAGATTAATTCTTGAGGAGAGGAGTACGTCTCTTATTTATGACTGAACTTCTATACATCATGTTCTTATTTTCCCTTTAAACTTTTTATTATCCGCACTTTATCTTTCAAAATAATTTATTTCGGTCCTAAGTCTCATAAAATATTTTAAAACTCTGATAAATCGTAGAAAATTTTTTTGAAATTCAATTTTCGCAAACCATAAAATTCACCCCATCTTATGTGTGAAGTCTCAATATAACAGGTATAACTAACTTTTTAAATAGTTAAGTGGTGTAACTATCTTCACCTACGAGCCTTAACTTTATAAGTCAACCTGTAACTTCTTTTTTGCTTAACGAATACTTAATACTCTTTCTTCATCTTCTTCATTCTCTCTAAATATTTCACTCTTCCAATGGAGTTTCGTTCTTCTTTTAGTTTACTTAGAATGTATAAAATAATTAAACTTCTTAAAATTTTACTTTAGAAATGCTCAAATAGTGTTTTTCAAAATTTATATAAATCCAAATAACCAATGAATGTAGAAAAGTCTCAATATCTCTAAATTTTATCATTACAATTTTGTTGAATATATTTCTTCTAATTTAAATACTATGAACAAACAAACAAAACTAAAAAAAATACATATTCAAGAAAGGAATAATGTAAAATGTTTTAGACTTGCTTTTTAATATCTTTCACCATATCTTTAAAAAAAATACATTAAAATGAAATACAATCCACTCTTATACGTAATACATTGGATATATTGATTATTCTTAAGTAGTGTCACTTCATGGGGATTAAACCATATGTGACTTGTAAAACAAATATATCATAAAACAATGTAAACACCCTAGAAACAAATTACTCCCTTTATAGGATAGAACACCAAACAATAATTACTTGCACCTTGGAAGAGGATACCCACATAGACACATGTTCTGTAAAAACGAACCAACACCAAACTTATTCATATTGCCACCCTTAGGAATCTTACCACATAACCTATTATAGCTCACATTCAACCAAGATATATTTTCTATTCCCTTAGGAAGCTTCCCATAGATTTGATTATGACTCACATCCAACGTTGTCATGGTCTTAGACAACTCAACTTTTCCAAAATCAAATGTAAACATGTTGTGTGACAGATGTATCTCCCTTGTCGCTTTATTAGAGCCAAAAAGCATGGAAGCATCACCTTCAAAGTTATTATACGATAATTCAATGACAGTAGTGTTAAGTCTCGCTAATGAAAGTGGGAGTTTCCCGGAGAGATGGTTATGAGAGAGAAGCAAAGAGGGTAGGTTTTTGTTATTGAAGTAACCATATGAAGAAGGGATTGAACCTGTTAATGAGTTGTTGTAAAAGTATATCATTTCGAGTTTCGGTAACTTGTAGATGTAACGAGGGAGTGATCCTGAGAAATGGTTGGATGAGAGGTCAAGGTTAAAGATGTTTTTCATATGGGGTGGGAAGTTAGGTATTGGGCCAGACATTCCGGTTGAGGTTATGGTTAGGGTTTTGAGGTTGTGAAGCTTGGATATGGAGTCAATAGGGATTGGACCAATGAGGTTTGGTAAATTATCAAAATATATAGAGTCTAAATAAGGCAAGTTACCTATGGATAATGGAAATTTTGAGGTAAGGTTGTTGTCGTTGGAAATAGTTAAATCGCGGACACGATTGTTAGAGCGAAAACAAGTGACACCGTACCAAGTTGTTTTGCAGCAATCAGTGTTTGGTTTCCACGAGGAGAGAATGGTTGGATTGTTTAGTTCTTTCTTTATTTGGAGAAGGGCTGTCTTGTCTTGTGGGTGACATAGTTCTGATTGAGAAGATACAACTTGGGAAAGCAATATCAATAGAAGAAACAAAGTTGTTCTCATTGTCTTAATTGTTTTTTTTTATGTAAAAGTGTTTGGAGTTTTGGATTTGATGAGAGAATGGGATAAAAATGTGTTTATTTATAATAAGGATTGATGCCATATAGCGCAATTAGTATTGTCAAAACCGTCTATGTCAAATTTGTGTTAAAAACAAGGTTTTTAAAAAGGTAATCGTCGCGTAAAGATTTTCGCGATTTCGATCGATATAGGTGCAATGCGGTCGTCGTGGTGTGAATTAACCATAATTTATTTTTCAATATAAAAATATTGATAACAATATCAGCATCAGCATCTAACAAAACCGTTTTGTCGAGAGGGTATTCGCGACCGTGTAATTTTTTATAAAAGTGTTCAAATATAAAAGAAAATTTGTGAATTGCTAATATTATGTTGTAATAATATATTTAAATAAAAACCAACTCAAATGGTTACCATATTAACAATGTACTTTAAATTAATCAAGTTGTCTTCAGTCCTGGTATATATGGTGCAATACGTTGTAAAAATTAAATGTCAAACACAAGCTGAAGGTTGAATGGGTTATGATATTACCGGGACAATATTGATTATATTCTATGGGTTAGTTTTGTTTTTGAAAGGAGCAAACTTAACTATTATCATTTAATAAATATTGAGGAATACAAGGAGTACCAAATTAAATATATTAAGCCTAGTTCAAGAATTGACCATTTTGATTAAAGTATGGGCAATCAAATTCGCTTAAGACTTAATAAATTTAATCTCGGAGAAGAAAACAAAAGGTTCTTAATAGCCATAATAATGAAACTAAACTCGGAACAACCTAATCAATTATTATTTAAGTTATTATTTAAAGTTAGGACAACAGTTTGGCAATCACTTTCAAAGATAACATGGGAGAGATTGAGTGAAATCGCATGTTAAATTGCTTCTCTCAGAACCATGGCTTCCGCTTTCAAAGGAGATAAAGCACCAAAATCCTAAGCCACACATGCACTCACAAAGTTACCGAAATGATTCTTAACACACCATCCCCGATTAGTTGTACCCATCGACTTATTAAAATCGACATCCACATTGCACTTTAACCACCTTTCCAAGGGCAGACTCCATCTAGAAGGCGGATTAATATTATTGTTATTATTAACAACATCTCTCGCCAAGAACCAATTGTTCCAATTATAATAAGCCAACATACCAATCTTATTACCATCTTCACGAGAATCGTTCCAAACAACATCATTCCTACATCTTCAAAGAACATCCAACAAGACCGCCACTCTACCAGCCTCTCTATGATCCTCCTTATTACATATATCAAAGATAATGAATTTAACATCGTCAAATAAAGCAAACGGGAGTCTATAATAGAAGACAAAGCTGTTGTCCGCCAACTAGGAAATGTAGACGGAAAACCAAAGAAAATATGTCACTCATCTTCGACTTTAATATCGCACCAAGGACATCTAATAGGACATTGAACACGATGCTAATGGAGATTAGCTCTAGTCGATAAGCACCCTCTACAAATACGCCACAAGAGATTTTTCCAGTTACCTTCAATACAATACATGCTTCCAAGTTCCTAACACTTCCTCCCCAACCGATACCCAGACTTAACGCTATTCTCCATTCCGCTCTTCTTTCAAAATAAATTTATCCTCCTCAACGTCTAACACCAAAGGTACATTAACAATATCATCTACCAGAGAAACCTTTTCGATTTCGAGTAAGTTTTGGTCAGTAAGGGTTTCGATTTCGAATATCATGCATTAATCATAAGATTTCAAATTAAAAGGCTGAAGCGGTCCAAAGAGGAGTTATTTATGATTCAAATCGAAGGAGGGAAATCCACCTAGCCCAGTGTAAGATTCGAAATTCAAATAAAAGGTGCCATTTGCAGAGGACGCATGGAGGTCAGTAAACAAAAGGAGCATGCATGTTTCGAACCTGGCGTGATTTTAAAATAGGGCCGTTAGGGTCGAAATACTATAAATAGATGTTCTAATATTAGAATTCGGTGTGTTCACTTGTGTACTAGAAAATCTCATATACTCAAATTACCGTGATTTAGGAAAAAGAGTTGCAGATAACATGTACGTACAGAACATCATCATTATGCCTTTTCGTAATTTAAATTCAAGTTATTTTACATTTACTTCGTCTTTACAGTTTCCTTGCTTCTAAATCTTTTTGTTTTCCTTTACATTTCGTTCAAACACTTTACTTTCCCAGAAACTTTATTTTATTGTCCATTTCATTCATTCAAACACTTTATTTTTCCAGAAGTCTATACTTTTCTTATCAAAGTCTTTTATATTTTATTTGTTTCGCGCTACACAGTTTTACGTTTAATTGTCAAACTTCTAGTTTAAATCGAAGCCAATTATTAGCCTAGAAATCATTCAGTCAGTACATCACCTTAGATAAATTTAGAGAATAAATTTAATATTTATATGTTATATATTAAAAGATGCAAATCTGCAAAACAATGGATATAAACATGAAATTGAATTATGACACATGTCCTAGGATCAATCTAGTCGATCCTGTAAGTAACCAGTAATTGGAAGACTATCGGTTGTTTGCGAGAAATCACTGTAAAGAATAAGGTAGCATAATATTCTCAAAATATTCTGCATATGAAATACTTTAAAAGAATCCAACTTCCCAATTGGTCATGTGTGCGATGTCGAATGACTCTTCATAGGACATCTTTATTCGACATGTTTCTTCTAATGACAAAGCATGTTAGTTCAAGACTTCTAAGATTTGTATCTTGAACTACAAATATAACACCCTGATATTCCCAAATATATTCAGGATTTGTAGCACAATAGGACATTATGTTCAACATTAATTTTAGAACATCATATTTAACATGTTGCTGCCTAATTTATTTTACTAAAATTAAAGTGAACCATACACTAGAGAATTAACACAATGAACATGGTACCAATTTTGAACTCTCAAGTTCATCTCTCTTCCGCTCCCCACTATAGGACTAAAGCACACCAAAAGTAATTACCATTATCATAGGTAACGCTTCACCAATTCCCACCTAGAACCAGCTACTCACACTCAATCTCCACCATAGGATTGAGGCTCATTGAAAGCGGGCCACCTTCCAAATACCAAGATGCATGATTCATCAATAACATACAACAACAACAAACATGTACAATGATATTCTATATTAATCAATGTACTATACCAACATCAGCCACCAAACACCACAATAAACGTTACATACATTCAACATTAGCATTATAGTAACACATCGTGTACCCGAATATAATCCATACACCAACATCACATGATAACATATAGCTACACGCCATACAACACCATTGCACATCATTTAAATCATTTATAGAAACTTGAAATATTTTTAAATGAAAATATATTATATCAACTTCCTAACGTTTCGAACAACACCTCAATTGGACACCCAAAACTCAAATTATGAATTTATTTATTTTCAACACACAGTTGTAGTAACCGTTTATGCTAATCTAGTAACTGATTACGCCCACTCCAGAATAGTGGGTTCACAATCCTATCTGTGGTAATCAATTATACCAAAATTGGTAATCCATTACACCTCCTAAAATGTCACTTTACGCTTCTGTTTAACAGTGTAACCGGTTACACCAAAACACGTAACCGATTACATCTACGAAAATTTTTATTTTTCTAAAAGTTGTCTCAAGTGTAATCGGTTACACCAAATCCCATAACCAATTACCACTACGATAGAAGCAATTTTCTACTATTCTGTAACACGAAAATCAGTCTCAACACATCCACAAAACCCCATTTTTTATGAAATGATTATGTACCCAAGTCTCACATTCTGATACCTATCAGTACATGATGACCACATTATTCACATCATTTTGTATAAGATCATAAAAAGAGAATAACAATCCTAAGAATTAGAACACTCACCCACATGTTATCATGCAATCCCCTATACAGGAGAAAGATCGACTCTTACCTTAGATTAATGAGCTTGAACTTTTCTAATGGAGGTTCTTCTTCATATGCCCTAGCTCTCTTCCTCTTTTGTTCTCTGTTTTCACTTTTGTCAGTATGTCCCTCAGTTCCCTTCTTTTTTCTTATTTGCTTCAATTATTATTATTATTTATCCCAACTAAATAAAATAAATATTATTCCAACTAAATATTTATTTAAATAATATTCTCCTTACTATTATTTAAAATCAATCAAATAATTCTTATTAATTATTATAATTAGTTTTACTGACTCTCAATCTCTACATTATTATTCAAAACACTATAAATACCGTAATTCTATATTTCTAAGGCTACAACTTTACATCTAAGGATCCTCCAATACCTCAACACATCAACCAACACATATTATTTCCAATTTATTTACGAAAATTAATTAAATAAATTGGGACGTTACAAATAAGATGAAGAATAAATGTCAACTTAGCTACCACAAGTACCAAGGTTTAAGACAATTTGACGGAAAAAACTTTATATTGCATCATTTGAAGAGATTAAAGATCAGACCGGTCTTTTTAAAGTTGAGAGACCAAAAAAGATCCAAGATAAAGATAAGCCTTTTTAAAATTTGAGTGACCAAAATAGATTCAAGATAAAGGATAAGAAAAAATTAATCATTTTTAATTTTATCGCATGAATCTTAAATTATCAAAAACCCGTAAAATTGCATTCCCCAATTCCTGAATAAAATGTTAGCTATTAGATAGTAGAGTTACTTAGTTAGTTAAAAGAACTTGAGCAAATTACTCACTTGTATTTTTTTCAATCAATTAGTGTTTCCCTATGATTAGTTCAATGCAATTATGCAAATTTGACCTAACATAAAAGCCAGTTCTTCTGAAGCATTTCTAACATCTTTTCCTTTCTTTTTTTCCACATTTTCAGTTCGATTTGGTCAATACTTGAGATTTATCGGTTTAATGATGGATATATGAATGAGTATAGTTTTGCATATTAATGCAACACTCTTATTTTAGTACAGGGAAAATGGGCGCATCATGCGTGTATGTGTGTCTTTGCTAGGTGCTAGGGAAAATGGGTACATCATTATCAAATGCATCTATACTATAATATTAATCAATTAAGGAGGATGTGTATGGCTCAAGGAGACAAGCTACGTGCCACAATGCCTGTAATTGAAGGTCACTCTTATAACACAACTTGAAAGAAGCTTTGCAAGACAATTGAATCTGTTCGATTTCTAATGATAATATGTGAGGATAACTAAGATATGGATAATTGTTGTTACCTTGAAAGTAGTTTACTTTTAAAATGTATGCATTTATAAATGGTGGTGATCTACAATAGAAAGAACAAATCTAATGAAGGATACGAAGAAACCAAAACATGTTCACATAAACCAAATATACGACAATTTTTTATATGTTTTACAATCCAGCTATTATTTAATAGAATGAGTGTGAATGTAACAAGCCTAGAGGTGTGTTTGGATAAGCTTTTAGCTGGTCATACGCATGTCTACAACAGATTCTAATGCATCTGTACCGTAAAAATGAGAAGCTACAAACTGGAGCTTCAGGCCAAACGTAAAAATGAGAAGCTACAAACTTGAGCTTCAGGCCAAACGTACATCTTATATTTTCCCACTGTGTTATCAAATGTATTCTAAGTGATAAAATTAACTGGTCCTCCCTTTAGTCTTATCTAGATAAGAGAAAATTTCTTTTTTAAATTTATTAAATAATTAATCTTTTTAATAGTTAGATAAGATACAATCATTACTCATTTGATTAGAAACAATTACAACACTTTGAGTTTGTCGATGTAAATGTCAAAAGTCCCTGCATAACTACCCCTTAACAAAACAACTAACTACCCATTATATAACTTCCCAACTATTTAATCTATTTAGTTAACATATAACAACTTGTTAACTAACAATAAGGGACGTAAAGGTATACAACAAAACGAAACACACTTAGAAATTCAATACGACACTAAAGACAGAACACAATCACTAATTTGTACAATAGTCACAGAATTCGCTGACTTCACCAGCGAACCGCGAATTAGTACTTGAGTACCGGTTCGCGGTACTTTTGCGTATTAATTCGCAATAATTCTTTAAAAATTCATAAAAAATAACGAACCCAACAAATTACATTTTCCTTAAAAATTTGAACTAAGTAATTATTACTTGCTATGTACAGAAGCCTACATATATTTGAATTACTTTATTATTATTGTTTGGGCCCACGTGCAGCCTACAAAATGTAGCGGTCACGCATACAAGAATGCTCAGCCCACGTTGATTTTCACTATAATTGCATTGCTTTATTTATAACTTGTTTCTTCTCTCAACTTGTGAAACACAGTCGATGTGGGACTGAGTTATTATATACAATTGCTTTAAACTACACTCTATTTTTAGAGGAGACATGCTACCTTAACATGTAGTACGAATCGACGCGTACCGAAGCTCTATATCCCTAAACAAATTGAATTCTTCTGATGTCGCGTGCCGCGAATCCGTACTCGTACCGCGTACCAAAACGAATTACGAATTGCGAATTGTGTGACTATGATTTGTACTGATACATAGTTTTATATCAACTATTTGAAAGAAGCACATCAGCAACTAAAATCAGAACACATATCTACAATAAAAGATGTGGTTCGATGGGCAAAGTCTTTAAAAGATGTTGTTCTTAATTCTTATGCATTGGTTTAATTCAAATTCAGTCAAAGAGAAACAATATAGTTTGTCTTCCTTGTTACCTAAAAGATTAAAGAAAAATATATTTAAGTGCAAAACAAGTTAAATAGTAAAAGTTAATATCTACTACTATCTCTTAAAGTCTTCCCTCATGTTTAATAAATATGAGAGTAATAACATTTTAATTATTTCATTTCATTTGAAAATTTCCAAGACTATATTGGTAAGTTCGTCACCCCTGACGTCAAAGTTAAAACTAAAACAAATAAAGTCCGCCACACTCCCTTACTTACCATCCACCTTTCTCTTCATGTCTCTACTTTCCCTACTTTCCAAGTGCAAGCTAACTTATGTGTACTATGTATCAATAGTTTCCCTTTATAAGTGGAACAAATAGTTGCTTCACTTCAAACCCATTTCAAACAAGACTCACAAATAATACAAAAAATTTCATCATGTCCATAACACCACCCCAAACCCACCTCCTAGCCTACCCTTTCCCAACTTCCGGTCACATGATTCCCCTCATCGACCTCACCAAAAATCTTATCTCTCGCAACGTACATGTCACCTTTATAGTAACTCCATCCACCCAACATCTAGTTCCCAATGATTACTCCCCTCTCCTCCAACCCCTCCTTCTACCCCAACCTCTATTCCAAAACGGCCTCATTGGTATCATATCTTCCTTGCGCAAACTCCACTACCCAATCCTCCTCGACTGGGCACGATCTCACCCTTCACCTCCTTCAGCCATCATCTCTGACTTCTTCCTCGGCTGGACTCAACTCCTCGCACAAGACCTCCACGTCCCGCGTTTAGTCTTTTCCCCCTCTGGCGCCTTCGCTCTCTCCTTTTCCTTCTACTTATGGCGCAATCTACCCCAAAACGACAACCCGGATGACCCCAATACCGTCGTTTGCTTCTCAAAACTACCGAATTCCCCGAGTTACCCCTGGTGGCAAATCTCAGAACTGTTTAGAAAATTTAGAGGGGAAACCGCTTGGGAGGAACTAAAAAACGACTTCTTGTTTAACTTCGAAGCTTGGGGTGTTGTTTTCAACTCGTTCATTGATTTGGAACCAGCTTACTTTGAACATATCAAAAAAGAACTTGGCCACGAAAGAGTTTGGGCTGTGGGTCCAGTTTTGCCGACTGAACCTGGTTCAACTGGACCGGAAGAAAGAGGTGGGACCAACACTATTTCATGCGACGTAATCACCACGTGGCTCGACCAGCGTGAGGACCGTTCGGTAATTTACGTCTGTTTCGGAAGCCGAACCATCCTCACGACAAGACAGATTGAGGTTTTAACAGGTGCATTGGAGTTAAGTGGTGTCCACTTCGTATTGTCTGTGACGCCTCCAGATGTACGGCACGTGGCACAGGATTGCGGGAAAATACCGAGTGGTTTCGTCGAACGCGTGAAGGGGAGAGGTTTGGTGATTCAAGGGTGGGCGCCGCAGTTGGTGATACTGAGTCACCGTGCAGTGGGATCGTTCTTGACTCACTGTGGTTGGAACTCGGTGTTAGAAGGGTTGGTTTCTGGTGTGGTGATGTTGACATGGCCGATGGGTGCGGATCAGTATACGAATGCGAAGCTGTTGGTGGATCAGTTAGGAGTGGCGATTCGAGTCGCGGAAGGGGAAGAGAATGTTCCAGAAGTAAGTGAGTTTGCGGAGATAGTGAAAGGATCTTTAGGAGGGGTGAAGGAAAGGGTAAGAGCTGAAGAGATGAAGGATGCTGCATTGAGTGCTATTAAGAAAAATGGAAGCTCTCAGAAACAGTTAGATGGGTTGGTGAAGGAGCTAAATGAACTTAAGAATGATTAATTCACAATTTAAGTAAGTGTCTTTAAAGAAAAAGTTTGTGTGTCTCAAGTCACAGGTGATTCGATTCAATGTCTTATTTCTCATGTTGGTAGAAAATGTGTGCGGTGACACTAGCATGAACCATGCTGAAATAGTTGATGTTATTAGAAGGCTTTTGTTTTAATTTAGAGTCATTTAATTCTGGTATAGGGGCTTGGTGGTTATTGTGTAGGTGTGTTATGTTCAAAAAAGAACATTAATGTCAGTTTTTTCCCTTCAATTGTAAGTCTTGTTACAGTATGAAGAAATTAAATATATAATAGATTACTAGTTTCAAAATTGATGGAATTTTGTGTTATGATGATTAGACTTTAAAGAAGGAAGTCTCTAATTTTTTCAAGGAGTTATTTCAATCCAATGCTCAATGTGTGAAAAATGTGATTCACATAGCCATTTCTGATAATCACACAGGACGTTAAGGATACTATTTACTCCATGTCTTCGTCTAGAGTACTTATATTGTAGAAGTCGCATTCTTGGTGATCTTGCTAAGACTCTTGTCATTTCTATTTCTAAAATTGACGAAGTTTAAAGTTTCAACGATTTTAGACTAGTTAGTCAACATAATGTTCGATGGGAGCTATATGCAAGTATGGAATATGTTGTAGTTTTAATAGATATCGAACTCACGAGAGCCAATAATCAATCTTATCGCAATCTAATGATGTTATGTAAGGTTAAGGCTAATCAAATAATTTTTGGTGAAAATATAAATTAAAAACTAGAATTAAAACAAGTTAGTTTGAAAATAATTAATAAAATTGAGGCCAAAATATAATATTCAGTCGCACCTCTAGAACTCAACAAAGTCTTAACATTTAAATTTAGATTTTAAAAATAATTTTTCGGAAGAAAATACCAATTTATAAACACTATTCACTCTCGGGCAATCCGTGTTGTGTTTTAAAATCGTAATCACTTTGTTGTCGCTCACTCAATTACAGGTTCAAAACATTTTTATTCAGTGTCATAGGAAACAAATGTTGCTATTATTATTATTATTATTATTATTATTATTATTATTATTATTATTATTATTATTATTATTATTATTATTATTATTATTATTATTATTATTATTATTATTATTATTATTATTATTATTATTATTATTATTATTATTATTATTATTATTATTATTATTATTATTATTATTATTATTATTATTATTATTATTATTATTATTATTATTATTATTATTATTATTATTATTATTATTATTATTATTATTATTATTATTATTATTATTATTATTATTATTATTATTATTATTATTATTATTATTATTATTATTATTATTATTATTATTATTATTGTTATTATTATTATTGTTATTATTGTTATTATTATTATTATTGTTATTATTGTTGTTATTGTTCTTATTATTATTGTTATTCTTGTTATTATTGTTCTTATTATTGTTGTTATTATTGTTCTTATTGTTATTGTTCTTATTGTTGTTATTGTTATTATTATTGTTATTGTTCTTATTGTTATTATTATTATTATTATTATTGTTATTGTTATTTTTACTTTTATTATTGTTATTATTATTTTTATTATTATTATTATTATTGTTATTATTATTGTTGTTATTATTATTATTGTTATTATTCTAGTTATTAATATTCTTGTTATTATTATTCTTGTTATTAATATTCTTGTTATTATTATTCTTGTTATTATTCTTCTTATTATTATTCTTGTTGTTATTATTCTTGTTGTTATTATTCTTGTTATTGTTATTATTATTATTCTTATTATTCTTACTATTATTCTTATTATTATTATTATTATTATTATTATTATTATTATTATTATTATTATTATTATTATTATTATTATTATTATTATTATTATTATTATTATTATTATTATTGTTCTTATTATTGTTCTTATTATTATTATTATTATTATTGTCATTATTGTTCTTATTATTGTTCTTATTATTGTTCTTATTATTATTATTATTATTATTATTGTTCTTATTATTATTATTATTATTATTATTATTATTATTATTATTATTATTATTATTATTATTATTATTATTATTATTATTATTATTATTGTTATTATTATTATTATTATTATTATTATTATTATTATTATTATTATTGTTATTATTATTATTATTATTATTGTTATTATTATTATTATTATTATTATTATTATTATTATTATTATTATTATTATTATTATTATTATTATTATTATTGTTATTATTATTATTATTATTGTTATTATTATTATTATTATTATTATTGTTATTATTGTTATTATTATTATTATTATTATTATTATTATTATTATTGTTATTATTATTATTATTATTCTTGTTATTATTTGTTATTATTATTATTATTATTATTATTATTATTGTTATTATTCTTGTTATTATTATTATTATTATTGTTATTATTATTATTATTATTCTTGTTATTATTCTTGTTATTATTATTCTTGTTATTATTATTGTTATTATTCTTGTTATTATTCTTCTTATTATTCTTCTTATTATTATTCTTATTATTATTATTATTATTATTATTATTATTATTATTATTATTATTATTATTATTATTATTATTATTATTATTATTATTATTATTATTATTATTATTATTATTATTATTATTATTATTATTATTATTATTATTGTTATTATTGTTATTCTTATTCTTATTCTTATTATTATTGTTATTATTATTATTATTGTTATTCTTGTTATTGTTATTATTGTTCTTATTATTATTGTTATTATTATTATTATTGTTATTATTGTTATTCTTCTTATTATTGTTCTTATTATTATTGTTATTATTATTGTTATTATTGTTCTTATTGTTCTTGTTATTATTGTTATTATTGTTATTATTGTTGTTGTTATTGTTGTTATTATTGTTATTGTTCTTATTGTTATTATTATTATTGTTATTATTGTTATTCTTATTGTTATTGTTCTTATTATTATTATTATTATTATTATTATTATTATTATTATTGTTATTGTTATTTTTATTTTTATTATTGTTATTATTATTATTATTATTATTATTATTATTATTATTATTTTATTATTGTTATTATTATTATTATTGTTATTATTCTTGTTATTATTATTCTTGTTGTTATTATTCTTATTATTCTTGTTATTATTCTTCTTGTTATTATTCTTGTTCTTATTATTCTTGTTGTTATTATTCTTGTTGTTATTATTCTTGTTCTTATTATTCTTGTTGTTATTATTCTTGTTGTTATTATTCTTGTTCTTGTTATTCTTGTTATTCTTATTATTCTTGTTATTATTATTCTTATTCTTATTATTATTATTATTATTATTATTATTATTATTATTATTATTATTATTATTATTATTATTATTATTATTATTGTTGTTCTTACTATTATTATTATTATTGTTATTATTGTTATTATTGTTGTGATTATTGTTCTTATTATTGTTCTTATTGTTATTATTGTTATTATTATTGTTCTTATTATTATTATTATTATTATTATTATTATTATTATTATTATTGTTATTATTGTTATTATTATTATTATTGTTATTATTATTGTTATTATTATTATTATTATTATTATTATTATTGTTATTATTATTGTTATTGTTGTTATTATTATTGTTATTATTGTTATTATTATCTTTATCTTTATTGTTATTGTTATTATTATTATTATTATTATTATTATTATTATTATTATTATTATTATTATTCTTGTTATTATTCTTGTTATTATTATTATTATTATTATTATTATTATTATTATTATTATTATTATTATTATTATTATTGTTATTATTATTGTTATTATTATTGTTATTATTATTGTTAATGTTATTATTATTATTATTCTTTTTATTATTCTTATTGTTATTATTCTTCTTATTATTATTCTTATTATTATTCTTCTTGTTATTATTCTTGTTATTATTCTTGTTGTTATTATTCTTATTATTATTATTCTTATTATTATTATTATTATTATTATTATTATTATTATTATTATTATTATTATTATTATTATTATTATTATTATTATTATTATTATTATTATTATTATTATTATTATTATTATTATTATAGAAAATTGAAAACATGGAATACTTAATTTTTTTTGATAAGCAACTTGGATTTAATAAAGGAGTACTAGGGGTACTCCAACCCAAACAATTACAGGTAGTGACGATAATTTTACATCTGGAAGTTACAGGCATAATTCTGGTTTTTTAAACCATTCATAATAACTACTATCTATTCTATCTTTTTCATCTATCGCTAGCCACCACCATGAGATCCACATGATTTTGTAGAACAGTTCATCAAAATCTTGTACTGCATTTTTTAAGACAATTTCATTCCTCTGATTCCAGATGCACCAGCAACTAGTAAACCAAATACTTCCAGCATTCCTACTTGGTATTATTCCTTTCAATGCCTCTACAATTTTAGCTTTTCTTCTTCTTCCTGAGTAAATTCCAATTTCCACCAGCAGTAAATCTTCTTCCACAGCACCTTCAGCACTGGGCAATGCACAAAAATTTGATTTAAATCTTCCTCTTGTTCTTGGCAGAAAACGCATGCTACATCTTCTTGCTGCGAAATGATATCTCGTACACTTAGTTGTTTCTTGGATGGTAGCCTATCTTGCACAAGTCTCCAACTAAATATCTTTATTTTCGAAGGAACTGCTGCCTCCCATACTAGGTCCAACACCTGATTTCTTCTGCCATCTGCTGATTGTTCCATTCCAACCTGCATAAGAATCTCATAGCCAGACTTAACAGAATATTACTTTGATTTGTTATACGGCCATATGATTTGATCTTCTTGTTCTGCCACTGGAGCTACGCTTGTCAAAATTTCCACTAACTCCACTAACTGCTTTGTAGCTTCCTTCCCCCAAACTTCTCCTCTGTTACACAGATTCCAGCTCCACTTGCCTCCCTCCCAACAGCCTTTGCTACTCACAACTTCCTCCTCTATCCAGTATTCCAGAAATAGGTCTGGAAACAATTCTGCCAAATTTTGATTTCCCAGCCATTTGTCCTTCCAGAATAGAACCATGTCACTGCTTCCTAACTTTATTGTAATTTTGTTAGAGATCCCATTGTCATCCTCACACAGCTGCAATAAATCCTTCCACCATAGTGATTGTTTCTGTGTTGATCTGTGCCCATCTTCTTGCCCCGGAATTGGATCTCCGTATCTTGCTTGAATAATTCCCCTCCATATGGCTTCTTTGTCTACCATGAACCTCCATATCGATTTCGCAAGTAATGCTTGGTTGAATTTCACTATGTCCTTAATCCCGAGTCCTCCATCCTCTCTTATCCTACATATGTTTTTCCAACTCACCCACGCCACTCCTCTTTTATCCTTCACTCCGTGCCAAAGAAAATTTCTTTGAATAGTTATCATTTGACGAACAATACTTGCAGGCACTCTGTAGAAAGCAAGTTGGTATATGGGGAGGTTAGTCAAAACTGATTTAAGAAGAGTTACTCTGCCTCCTATGGATAGTATTCTGCTTCTCCAGGACGACAGTCTTCCTTTAAGGTTAGTGAGAACTGGTTTCCACAGAAACTAATTCTCCTGTGGTTGCCTCCTATATTTACTCCTAAGAACTTAAATGGGAATTTTCCTATTCTGCACGCCAGGAACTGTGAGGCAGCCACCATTTCTGCCCTTGCTATACCCGTTCCATATAGATTACTTTTGCACATGTTTATCTTCATTCCAGAAACCATTTCGAATCCTCTTAGAACAGCCGTAATTGTCCAGAAATTTGACCACGTTCCTTCACCAATCAAAATTATATCGTCTGCAAATTGTAGTAGGCTGTATTCAACTTCGACATTCACTTTGAATCCTTCATATAGACCCCTGCTGGCTGCACTCCTAACCATACCTGCTAACCCTTCAGCTACAATAGTGAACAAGAAAGGAGAGAGAGGATCTCCCTGTCGTAATCCTCTTCTAGCTTGAAAATCTTTCGTTGGGCTTCCGTTGACAAGAATTGACATGGAACTTGTGAACACAATAACTTCCATCCATTTCCTCCACCACTCACCAAACCCCATCTATTTCAACATGTTTCTTAAGTAATTCCAATCCACACCATCATACGCTTGTGCAAAATCAACTTTGCATAATAAGCAGTTCCTTTTATTTCTTTTTGCAAAATCTACAATTTCATTTGTCACCAGAACTCCATCCAGAATTTGTCTCCCTGGAATAAACGCCAATTGAGTGTTGGATATAAGTTTACCTATGCACTTCCTCAATCTGGCAGCTAGGACTTTTGACAGTATTTTGAGGAGTCCAGAGATTAGGCAAATCGGTCTGTAGTGATCAAGACTCTGTGGATTTTCACATTTTGGAATGAGTGCCAAGAAAAAAGAAGTAATAGCTTTTGGTAGTTTTCCCAGTCGATGAAAGTCTTGTATAAAACCCACAATGTCTCCTCCCACTGTACTCCAGCAGTTTTTCATGAATTTCAGATTGAATCCATCCGGCCCTGGACTTTTGTCTCCATCTCCTTCAAACACTGCATTTTTGATTTCTTCCTCAGTGAACTCTGCTTCCAAACTTTCATTTTCCTGCACTGATAAACATTTGAAACGTATGTTCTTTAGCGTTGGGCGTGAGTAATTGTCATTTTGGAATCTTGCTTCGAAGTGACTCGTAATTGCCTCCTTGACTTCCTTAACCGATTCTGCCATTCCTCCTTCTGTGTTTTCTGCCACTATAGTATTGCGCCTTGTTCTAACAGACATAGTAGAATGGAAGAATTTTGAGTTATTATCTCCCTCCCTAATCCATTTGTATCTTGACTTCTGTTTAAGAAGGCTTCCTTGTAATGTAGATTTTTCCATAGGTTCTCTTGGTATTTCATTCTTTCTAAGTTTCTGTCTTCAAATTCTTGTTCATTTGGAACTTGGATTTTTGACATCAGCATATAGTCTTCTATTTCATTGAGATGCTTAACATCTTCTTCTATCTGCAAGTCAACCCATCCGAAAACATTTATATTCCACCAGCGAAGTCTTTCCCTTAGATACTTCAATTTTTCTTTGAGTGGGAAAGCCTTTTTACCTTTTGTGGTATTCTCGTTCCATGCCTTGTCTACAAAGCTCAGGAATTACATGGAATACTTAATAAGATTATGAAATGTTCATTATTACGTTCATTATTTTCTATTATTATTATAACATAGGAAATATACAGTTATTATTACAATATTATTAATATAGTAACATTATAACTCATTCGTGGGAAATGAGAAATATACAAAATATAAAACATGTTAACTAAAAAATTTAGACGGGATATAAAATATTTTAGGTGTTTAAATGGGAGGCTTAGTTTTATGTTTTAATATATTAAAGATTTTAATGCTTCAATGAAACTTAACACATAGAATTATAGTATGGGGAAGGGGAAAATCAACAGAGTTTGTTAAATTTTATATGAACTTTGAAGCTATGAAAGTCTTACCTTATGAACCTATTAATAATTTCAAATTTGATATTGATGTACATGTGATGAGATGTATTGTGCCGTGAATTCAGATCTACAAACAAAAATAAATATCTCAATAATAGAATATGGCATCGGCTTAGTATTTCAATAATCTCATAGTCCATGGTCTGATTTCGATGTCTATTTTTAAAAAAACTATATAGTTCATTGTCAATTATTTAAATAATAGGATATGGATGCACTCTACTATTAATAAAAACCAAAACTACTTATGGTTTTCATTATACTCTTGTAATTGTTTCTGTCTCACATGCATTTCTGTTTCTAGGTGGGATATAGACACGTAAAAATATTTGTACAGCTGCTTTATTGAAAATCTTACAAAGAAAACTCAGTGATAATACAAAAGATTGCAGTTTCAAAATATAATTAGCAACAAAACCATAATCAATAATTAAAAGTAAATTCATGTAGGAATTACTGCATTATTTTGAAGCTACACTGCAGTAGGTGTTGCAAGTGCAATAATAGGAGTATTTTTATGCGCAAGAAAGCCAATTGATTGAGCCATATCTAATTTCTCAAACCCTCCAGGTATTTCCCAGTCAAACTGATGGACAATGTTGGCCAACATAATTTCATTCACAGCCAAAGCGTAGACTGCCCCAGGGCAACCTCTTCTCCCTGATCCAAATGGAATCAATGTGAAATCATTACCCTTAACATCTATTGTACTATCCAAGAATCTTTCTGGCTTGAATTCTTCTGGTGAATCCCAATTTGCAGGATCTCTTGCTATAGCCCAAATATTGATTATAACTTGTGTCCCAGCTTTTATATGGTAACCGTTAAATTCCGTATCTTCTCTGTTTACTCGAGGGATTAGTAGCGGAGATGGAGGGTGTAATCGTAGTGTCTCTTTAACCACTGCCTTTAAGTATTTCATGTTTACCAAATCATCTTCTGTTATGTGTGTTTTACCATTTGCCACACTTTTTATTTCTTCTTTCAATTTCTTCATCATGTGTGGATTCTTTATCAGCTCTGACATTTCCCAATCTAGCAAACTAGCCGTCGTGCTTGTACCTCCAACAAACATGTCCTGTGTATAAACAAATGCATGGTTCGATAAGTGCTCGGAAAAAAATTCATGAAATACATATTTGTTTTACAACTAACGATCTTTGAATGCGTGTAAGACGGAATTACCAATAAGAGAGCTTTTATGACAACCCTGTCAATAGGAAAGCCAAGTGCTTCAGTCCTTTGAATCCAAAGCAAAACATCAACAAAATCTTTATGATTTTCATCTCCCTGGTCATCCCTGCCTTCTTTGTGCCTTTTGATATGATCTTCAACAACATCCTCCAAAAGATCATCACACCTTTTCGCCACTCTCCTTGCTCTTCCATAAGTTCCAGAAACATGGGTGACCCAATCAAGCCAAGGTACATAGTCTCCAACAATGAACATGCCAAGTAAATTGGTAAATTCCCTGAACAACTTTTTAAACCCCTTTCCTTCTTCACCACTATACTTTCTTCCCAAAGCAACCCTACAAACAATATCATTAACCGTCGAAGCCATCAGTTGACTTAAGTTTACTGGTTCTGAAGTAGAAGAACAATGCTTTATTTTCTCCATCATTAAACCGATTTCTTCCATTCTCACAGAACAAAGAGATTGAACTCTTTTGGTACTGAGAAGATGTACGACAGCAATGCTCCTTAACTGTCTCCAATATTCTCCATAAAGAGCTGTTGAAACATCTTTGCAATCGTATATAAGTATCTTGTAGTTCTTCTTTTGGGGTCTGTCTGCAAAATGATGATCATGGGTTCTCATAACCTCACGTGCAGCTTCGGAGGATGAGATCAAGAGACATGGTACACTACCAAGATGGATTTGCATGACAGGGCCATATTTTTGAGCTAGAGATAGAAAAGTGCGGTGAGGGAATTTACCAAGTTGATGGAGATTTCCTATAATGGGTAGTTTTGGAGGAGCAGGAGGTGAGTTTTTGCTTTTTCTAGAGTTGGAATACCATTGGATTACAACGAAGAGAATGAAGGAAATGGTAGATATTATGAGTAACATTGTGTTATTTTCTTTTTGTTGTTGTTCCAATTTCGATGAAAGGAACTAACTACTTATATTGGTGTGTGCTGTCGACTTACCTTAAAATATTCTACATTTTTATTATATTTTTATACATTGCCATCAACTTCAATTAATTATCAGTTATAACTATACGATCTCTTTGACTAAATCAAAAACATTATGAAAGCTGATTTTAATATTTCCTACTTTAGCAGCCGGAAGAAAAATAAAGAAAATAATAAAAACAATATTTCATGTAAAACAAATATACAATAATATATATATATATATATATATATATATATATATATATATATATATATATATATATATATATATATATATATATATATATATATATATATATATATATATATATATATATATATATACCGGATTAATATTTTTAAAATCGACCGTTGGATTGAAATATATCATATAGATCATATAAAGTTTGAGATTAATCTATAATGATTTACTATACGATCAAGATATCTAAAATTAACAAAATGGACTTTCATATAACGTTAATTTTGATGTAGTTCAATGACATAGTAAATCATTATAGATTAATCTCAAATTTATAGGTATGATTATATGATTAAAAATAATGTCTAATAATGTATAACTTGGTGTAATCCTCTCTCTCTCTCTCTCTCTATATATATATATATATATATATATATATATATATATATATATATATATATATATATATATATATATATATATATATATATATATAATATATATATTATATAATAGTTACATATATTACTTGGATTAATATTTTTTAAAATCGACCGTTGGATTGAAACATACTATCATATAGATCATTCCTATAAAGTTTGAGACTAATCTATAATGATTTACTATGTCAATGAACTACATCAAAATTAACGTTATATGAAAGTTCATTTTAACGTTAATTTTTGAATATCTTGATCGTATAGTAAACCATTATAGATTAATCTGAAACTTTATAGGTATGATCTATATGATGGTATGTTTCAATCCAACGGTTGATTTTAAAATATTAATCCGAAATAACGTTTTCGATGTAACTCATGGTGTCTTCTTAATGATCCTCCTCTCTAAATTTCACAATAAATTTTTTACAATTAAATTATTTATTTCCCTATATTTATTTAAATTTTTTTGCTGTCATTATCTCAATTAAAAATTTAAGCTGATAAAATTTATTATTTTACTTTGTACTTTTTCAATTTATTGTGTCTTGAGTGAAATAAAAGTCAAAATTGTTGAAATTACAATTAAATTTTGGAAAAATCTGAATCAATCTTGAAAAACAAGAATCGGTATTCTGATAAAATTTTCCTTTTGTTTTTCATTCTTCACTCAAGTGAAACAACCACACGTTGGTTGCAAGATGATTCAGAGCAACAATGATTATGGGAGAAGGAAGAAATTGAATTGAAAAAAAAGAGAAAAATTAGGGGGAAAAAAAGAAATCAGGGTTTTAGAGAGCGAAAGAAGATGAATGTTTTTACAGAGTTTCTCTATTCTTCCAAACTGGAATTTTATTCAACTTTTTTAGCAACGCAACAACATTATTTTTTATATTACAATGATATGGTACCTCCCTATTTATAGGCCGAAGTTGCTTGTTCACTAAATAGTCTCCAACTCACTAACTAACTAACTAACTAAAGCAAAATAAAACTAAGTCAATATTGTGTCGAGGTTAACGCCTTCCACATTTCACCAACTTACAATTTTTGACACACAACATAGTTTCAACACAAAGAATTATATTCTCAACACTCCACATAATTCATTGTGTATAAACTATCTACATTCATCATTGCTCTTAAGATTTTGATCATTTCAACCTGCATACCCTTCGTCATGATGTTTGCAATCTAATTCTCAATTTGATAGTGTTCCAAGTTCAACTTTCCTTTTCTACTTGCTCTCAAAGATAACGGAACCTCATATCGGTGAGTTTGCTTCTGCCATATGCTATAACATTCTTCTCCAGATTGATAGATGACATGTTGTCGATCTTCATGGCAATAGCTCCGTGATCTTTTGTTCTAATCTCCTCGACCAAATTCACCATCCATGTTGCTTGACATGCATGAAGAGAAGCAATTATGTACTCTAATTCACACAAAGATAGTTCTACCACCGATTCTTTTCTTGAATTACAAGCAACTGATACACCACCTAACATAAACACATAATCAATTGTGGATTTTCGATCATTAACATCACTACACCAACTTTAGTCGGTGTAATCCACTAGCTTACATTGTTTTCCTTCATCATCTGAAGAAAACAAAATATCATAGCCGAGAGTTCCTTTGAGATACCTCAGTATCCTGTCTGTCGCTGCTAGGTGCGATACCTTTGACTTCTGTATGAATCTTCTCGTCATACCTACAGTGTATTCTAGATGAGGCCTTGTGTGACAACATTATCTTAATGACCCAATAAACATTCTTTACTGCATTGGGTTGACATCATCTTTATTTGAGTTATTCGAAAGTTGCAGTCTTTGTTCAGTAGGTGTCGAATTTGAATTGCAGTCTTCCATCTCAAATATTTTGAGTATTTCACTTGCATATCTTCTTTGATGCATCATCAATCCTCTACTACTCTTATAGAATTCGATACCAATATAAGCAATTCACATTTGCTTCTTCTTACATATACTCCATGCTTAGTTGTGCATTTCACAAATTCCTCCCCCTTAGGAAACTAATCTAAGGGGCCATTCAGGAATGCACATTTCACATCCATCTGACACATGTGCCATTTATTCATGTTTTCTAGACCAACAACCAACCTGATTGTTTCGATCCCTCTTTCATTTCCGGACGCCATTTTTTTGTCACGGAGGTGAGTTTTATGGACATTACATGTTTAGATCATCTTCTCCTTTATTTTCCTTCTGTGTGTCGACCTCGTCCATTTTCTTTTTAATCAGTGTTGAAATGGAGTTGTTTGAAATAGAACCAGCATGTAGGTTTCCCTCTGACCACCGTGAGCTCTATCTCCTTCCTGAGTGAGTATTCTTCGGATGTCAAATGAAGTTGTTCAAAAGACAGAAGAACAAGCTAAAATGGTTACGTAGTTTTCTAAGAAGAGGGGCGTGAAATGAATTCTTTTAAGACATTTATTATGAAAAAGTGATACTACATATGATGAATCTACTAGTGTCGTCATTCCACCTTAAAATCCTCCCTATGATGACAATTTGGATGACCAGTCATTAGACACTGATTGATCATATAGTGTTAGAAGAATTAGTTTTTGAACTGCTATCATATATTATTTTTTTTTGGAACAATAACAGCTATCATATCTGCACAAAGTATGTTTGATTTCTGCCTTCTCTTCTACATTGATACAACTTCTCTAATAAGTAATTAAATTGTTTCTTCTATTTCTATACCGTGATATCTTTCTGAGAAGCAAAATGGATGAGCAAGCTAATTTGCAACAAGTGCTTGAATTCCAAGAAAGGAGATTGATAAAACCATCACAACACCATTTTAAAAACGAAGAAAAACCTTTGCTCAATGCAAAATTCTCCGAAGGACAATTTCCTACCTCTATTTCACATCAATACGCTACGCCAAATAAGCTATTTAATAGCGGATTTTTATGTTTTTGATAGTGCTTAAAAGCGCTATTAACTTTGCCAATATTGTAAATGTTTTGTTTATTAGCACTTTAAAAGCTCTATTAAAGTACCAGCTTTTAATAGCATTTTTCATTAAGCGCTATTGAAGTGAACATTTTGCATTTTATAATACGTTTTTCAATTTGATTTTGATAGCACTTTCAAACAAAACGCTATTATAAAGCACATGTTTGATAGCACTTTCAAACAAAGTGCTAATATATGGCACATCACACTATGGTTCTAGTTAAGATTATTAAGAGACCAATAGTTCAGATAGTTCAGTGCACTGCATAAGTTGGAGTTATATTTAGTAGATCCACCCAACTAATGAAAAGTTTCAATTTGTTTTAATGTCATGACCAGGAATGAAATATATGGCTTTCTATGAACTTTCTAGTTTCAGAAGGATATTTTTTATATACTTTTTTGCAATTAACGAGTAGATATAAGTCTTCCAAACTAAGATCTGATTGCCTCACAAATCACAATAGTATTAAAAAAAACCATGTGAAGCTTTTCCGGTGTGCATTTCATTAAACAATGCACGCAAAATCTAAAACCATCTACGCTCGTAGGCTGTAGCTAAGAGCCTGCATATTCCATTGATGATAAGGGCCATTGATGATATCCCAAATATCACTCCAAGAAAACAGAGCCAAAATAAAAGTAAAAACACATAATCAAAATGCACTAATGTGTAGTTGTGCATTGTGCACTAATGTGCAGTTGTGCATTGTCCATCTAAAACCTTAAGGTGATACGTGAGTGAGTTCTCTCACTTATATATGCTTAAGTCTCCACATTCCTATCCAAAATGAGACTATTTCCCCACTTACTCACACTTGCATATTATTCCAACAAATAACTGGTGGGCCGATATGGCTCTCCATTTTCGACACAAATGTAAGAAATATGAGCACCAGAGTTAATGAATTAAAGATATTGATTCTCTTCATATTGTTTCTCTTTATAGTTTATTCCTTATGCTAGTATACCTGAACATGAAGTTATATAATGTTCACGTTGGCTCCTTATATAACTCAGTACTTTTTGAATAGATGAGACTTTTTATTAATTCTGTTTGAGTTGTGAATGAGGATAACAAAAAGTTAACTAAACTTGATGATACGACTGAATATAGTACATGTAACAAGTAATGCAAGGTTGCAATAAAAGACTTTTCAAATTTGTTGACTTTTTAAAGTTGACTTTAGCTTGTCAAGTCGAGGCTAATATATTTTGTTGACTATTGGAGTTCGACTTTAGATTAGGTGCAGCTGAAGCTAACAAATTTTATTGACTCATATTACTCTCATACTTAATTGAGTGTTGGAATACTAACCTTACAAGTCAATCGCTTTCTCTCACTTCATGGGAAACTCAAATCAACCGTTGCAATTCGCAAACTTCAATTTTGCAATAAATTCTGATTTCTCGCGTAAGATATGTCATTGAACAACTCTATGTAGACATTATATTTAATCAATATCCAACCATGAATGTTTTTCTTATTACCATAGATTCAACACATGACCTCCTACTCCTTTTTAATATTTAATTCAATCAGATCAAACTAGTTGAACTGCCAACTCTTAGATAAGAACTATTAGTTTCACTATTGAATTGGTGGAATTAAATTTATGTATATAATTGTTAAGTGTAGTAAGTTGTAGAGGAAGAAATCACATGTTAAATTTGACATCATAAATATCTTGACAACTCAAATTTATTTACTCTATTATTTGCGGCATTCAGATATGAAAACATGAAATTTATTTCAGAGGAACTAAGACAAAATCCAAAAATATTATAGGACAACACCGTTATTGAAAATGTTACTAAGAAAATGTAGTAGAAATACCAATGAAAATGTTACTAAGAAAATTTAGTAGAAATACCAATGTTACTAAGACAAAATACCAATGATGCTCCTGCAGTAACTTATTTGTTTCCTTTTTTATTGCCTCCAACTTGTTCATTTACTAGTAGGTGTTGCAAGTGCGATAATGGGAGTATTTTTATGCGCAAGAAATCCAGTTGATTGAGCCATATCTAATGTCTCTGACCCTCCAGGTATTTCCCAGTCAAACTGATGCACAATGTTTGCCAACATAATTTCATTCACAGATAAAGCATAGACTACCCCAGGACAACCTCTTCTTCCAGATCCAAATGGAATCAATGTGAAATCATTACCCTTAACATCTATTGTACTATCCAAGAATCTTTCTGGCTTGAATTCCTCGGGTGAATCCCAATTCGCAGGATCTCTTGCTATTGCCCAAATGTTTATAATAACTTGTGTCCCAGCTTTTATATGGTAACCGTTAAATTCGGTAGATTCTTTGTTAACTCGAGGGATTAGTAGCGGAGATGGAGGATGTAATCGTAGTGTCTCTTTAACCACTGCCTTTAAGTATTTCATGTTTACCAAATCATCTTCTGTTATCTGTGTTTTACCATTTGCCACACTTTTTATTTCTTCTTTCAATTTCTTCATCATGTGTGGATTCTTTATCAGCTCTGACATTTCCCAATCTAGCAAACTAGCTGTGGTTCCTGTACCTCCAATAAACATGTCCTGAGTATAAACAAATACATAATTAGATAAATACTCGGAAAAAAATTCATGAAATAACAGACAAGTTTTGAGGGCGTGTAGGGCGGACTTACCAATAAGAGAGCTTTTATGACAACTCTGTCAATAGGAAAGCCAAGTGCTTCTGTTCTTTGGATCCAAAGCAAAACATCGACAAAATCTTTATGGTTTTCTTCACCCTGATCATCATTGGCTTCTTTGTGAGTTTTGATATGATCTTCAACAACATCTTCCAAAAGATCATCAAACCGTTTGGCCACTCTTCTTGCTCTTCCATAAGTTCCAGAAACATGGGTGACCCAATCAAGCCAAGGTACATAGTCTCCAACAATAAACATACCAAGTAAATTTGTAAATTCCCTGAACAACTTTTTAAATCCCTTTCCTTCTTCACCACTATACTTTCTTCCCAATGCAACCCTACAAACAATATCATTAACTGTCGAAGCGATCAGTTGACTCAAATTTACCGGCTCTGAAGTAGAAGAACAATGTTTTATCTTCTCCATCATTAAACTGATTTCTTCCGCTCGAACAGAACGAAGAGATTGAACCCTTTTAGCACTGAGAAGATGTAGGACAGAGATGCTCCTTAACTGTCTCCAGTAATCTCCATAAGGAGCAGTTGAAACATCTTTGCAGTCATATATAAGTATCTTGTAGTTGTTCTTTTGGGGTCTGTCTGCAAAATGATGATCATGGGTTCTCATAACCTCACGTGCAGCTTCGGAGGATGAGATCAAGAGACATGGAACACTGCCAAGATGTATTTGCATGACAGGGCCATATTTTTTTGCTAGAGATAGAAAAGTGCGGTGAGGGAATTTACCAAGTTGATGGAGATTTCCTATGATGGGTAGTTTTGGAGGAGCAGGAGGTGAGTTTTTGCTTTTTCTAGAGTTGGAATACCATTGGATTAGAATGAAGAAAATCAAAGAGATTGTAGATATTATGAGAAACATTGTGTTGTCTTTATTTTTTGTTGCTGTTCCAATTTGGAGTGAAGGCATTACATTATATAGTTCGTGGAAAGGGATGGAGGTCCCACAATTATTATTTATGTTAGTGTGAGTCACAAGTGGTGTGCTGAAGGCTAGTAGCACCTCCTTGGCTCCTTCTAGAAAAAATAATTCTTATTTGTTTTTATGATTTTTATCACGATTATTGTATTTTTAAAATTTCACTATTATACTTTTTATTATAATATTTTTACTTGATATCATCCACTTCAATTAATTAACCTAATACCTTTCACTAAATCTCTAAAATTAATAAAGTTGATTTTAATACTTCATATATCTAGAATCTAGCAATAGGGATCTAATAAAGTTGATTGCAATAGTAGGGGTGTCTTACCAATGCAATAGGGATCTAATAAAGAGATATTATTTTAGAGTTATTCGTTCTGGAATAGTACTGAATCTTGTGATTTGTTTATTTGGGTTGATGACATGGGAGAATCTAGAGAAAATAAGTTCTGAAGATTTGAAGATAGAAGTTCTGATGAACAGAGTCCAGATGCTGAAGATTTACGCTTCTTAGACAATGGGTTCTAAAAGACTAAGTGCTGAAGACTATGAAGACACTGAAGACACAGTTTTGAATACTCTAAAGACTTGAAGTTCCGAAGACCCAAGTGATGTTTTCCTACTTCTTACTCATGATCTCAGAAGCCTTTAAAGTTAAAACGTTGAGAAGACTAAGCAACGTGGTACACAGTACATCTGTACAACGACACAATTAAAACGTGTCGTTCCACTCCAGAAAGAGCGGAAGCATTGTGTACTATTTGTCTCCCACGTTCTTTTCAAACTGCTATATTCTGAATATTTTAAATGTACCCTTCAGCGGTCAGATCATCTTTGCATGGCTATATAAAGGCTTGAAGACTTCAAGAATGAGCTACTAATTCACTATTCATACGTCCCATATATTGTTCATAGCTTACTTATTCTTAAGTCATATTTGTTCTTAAATATGTTTACATCTTAGCTTGTGTAAAAGCATTTTATTAAAAACAAACTCTTATTCAAACAGTTGTTTGATTTCCTTGAGAGACCAGTTAGGTCAGATTTCTTCTAGGACTTGTGTGTCTTAGAGATTGTTGTTAGTCACCTGCAATTTGGCTTGTGGATTGTATAATCAGTTTGATTATTGGATTAAGACCTCGCTTAAGAGAGGCAAAATCACCTTGACGGGTGGACTAGAGTAGCTTGAGGTTTTCAAGTGAACTAGCATAAACATACTATGTCTTTCTTTCTTTCCTGCATCTTTTACCTTATTATCAAAAGTGAAAAAGTTTTCTTAAGGGAATTTATTTTTAAAAAAAATATTTTGGTTTAAAACTCAATTCAACCCCCCTTCTTGTGTTTTTCACACCTTTAGTTGGTATCAGAACTCCGGTTCTAAGGTGATTAAAATTTTGAATATTTATCAAACACCTAACAGTGTTCAATACCGATCTAGTGTGTGAAAAATAATGGCTACACCAATTACTACTATTGTCACTTCTGATAACAAGGAAAGAGATTCACATAGTGCAAAACCCTGTATCTTTGATGGTGAGAAGTTTAACTATTGGAAAGATAGAATATAGAGTTACTTTCTGTGATTTGATTTGGATCTATGGGAATCTGGTAGCTGATGGCTACAATTATCCAATAGACTTTGAAGGCAAGAAGATCGCCATAAGCGCTTTATCAGATGCTCAGAAAAAGATGTATAAGAATCATCACATAGCAATAACTATTATGCTAAGTGGCATATCATATACATAGTATGAAAAGATTACAGATAGAGACACTGCAAAGTCTATCTTTGACTCTCTTTAGATGACTCATGAAGGTAAAGCTCAAGTGAAGGAGACAAAGGCTCTAGCCCTAATCCATAAGTATGAAGCCTTCAGAATAGAAGACGGTGAATCTGTGGAAACTATGTTTTCAAGATTCCAGATGCTTGTTGCAGGAGTCAGAGTTTTGAACAAAGGTTATTCCACTGATGATCATGTCAAGAAGATTACCAGGAGTCTTCCTATTAAATGGAGATATATGATAACTGCTTTGAAATTGGAAAAGGATCTTAACAACACAAGTCTTGAGGAACTGATTAGTTCTTTAAGAAGTCACGAGATAGAGCTTTAAGAAGATGAACCTCGTAAGAGAGGTAAATCTATTGCTCTGGAGTCTAAGTCTAAAAAGCAAATGCTTATCAAGAAGAGGAAGAATCTGAAGAAGATTCAGACGATGATGAACTGTCTCTCATTTCAAGAAACATAAAATAGTAATAATAATAATAATAATAATAATAATAATAATAATAATAATAATAATAATAATAATAATAATAATAATAATAATAATAATAATCTGATTATATTTGGGGTGTTACACAATTGACATACCATATGGATACTCCTTACCACCAGGGGAAGTTTAAAGCTTGGAACGAATGGAGGTTTAGTATATCCTATAGTGGTTTGTCTAACCACGAGATTAATAGGAGAACTATTTGGTTGTGGTGGGGATATCACCATCTTTGGTGTCACAGTCAAAACTAAAGTTTGATTAATAACATGAACAATTTCTCTAACAAATATTGAAGTGCTTGCACACCGTCATTTTAAATTGTTGTTCTTCTGCATTCGGAGCGTTGTTTTAGGGAGGATGAAATCCTTAAGTAGATGGATTCCTTGATGGTTGAGATATACTAAAAACCTTATCACCCCCAGATGCATAAACAGTAAACAATTGAAAACATTTGAATGTGTGAAGAATGTAAAACAAAAATAAAAGCACATACGCTATCTGCAAACGTTTATTTTTTTTGCATAAAATTAGGTCTCATTGGGTGTGCCAATTTATTTAATAGTATTTTTAGTAAAAAAATCACTACTTTAAGTTTACTTGTAGGATCAAACTCAAAAATGCCAAATGCCATTTGTGTAAAACGTTCAAGAAAATGTACCTGTGCTAGAAGGTTTCTAATGTAAACACCCAAAGAAATAAAGTAAAAGTACTTAAATTGATAAATCAAGTTAATAAGTAAACAATAATAAAGCAATGAAAATTCTTGAATTAAAAATGGAACACATGTTCATACATTTTTCACAAACTCGTTATCTCAATGATCAGGTGTATGAGTTCTAAAGAGAACAAAAAGAATTGCAAACCCTTGACTACATTGTCGAAATTCACTTATATACTAGTTACATTATCAACCGCCAGAAATGAAAAACTCATAAAAATCCTATAAGTATATTGCTATATGAGCTTTTATCTTTAACATCCGACATGTATGCTTCTTCATGGTCTTTCGTCTTATGATTTGGTTCCATGTTTCCTCGACACTTAAACCGCTTTGAACCGCCAATGGTGTTGAAAACGTCTTTAATTCATACAAATTGTGAACTCAAGAATGTACAAATTCCCAAACACCTGACTTCATGGGTGAGTCAAACTCACCCACATATGTCAGAAAGGTTAACATATTGAATTTGTGACTTGATGTCGAAATTATGACTTGGTTATCTACATTTAGAATTTTTATATATCTTATGTCACACATTCGTGTCAAAATGCTAAGCTAAAAATCTCAACCTAACGCCTAAATGTTAATATATATATATATATATATATATGACTATGAATATGGATAATAGCTATATGCTATGTGGACTTGAGAAGTGTACTTCAAGAAAATTCAACAAATAAACAAATTCACCAATTTTGTTATTAGAATTGTTAAAATGGATACTTGGTCCTAAACAAGCCGATTTTGATGGGCCTGTAGTTTAATAGGGAAGGGTCGAAAAGTCTTATTATAATATAAGGGAGTTAATTTTTCTACCCTAAGGGTTGTTTCCACACCATAGTTAAAATACAAAACATCTCATGGAATACATAAATGTACTTCTTGATGCACCACAGTTCACACATAATTCATCCGTAATATGAAAATGCATATTTGTATCACTTATGAAAATGCACACCCAGACAAGTTTTTAATCAATAAGGCGTGAGTACGACCCCCTTCCTCATTTCCAACATACTCTCTCAAAATTCAAACTCTCTCAACTCACTTCCAAGTTTCTCCTCTCAACATCCAATTAATCAAAGTTATCAACTTCAAATGCTAATACTTAGTAAATTATGCTTTAATTCATCAACTAAAATAACCTCCCCAATTGTTGGACCAGGGGACTTACCGACAATATCAATAGCAACGATTCTCCCTTTGTTGATGTCCTTTGTTCATGTGCTTTGAACAAGTGTTATCGAGGTATCATTTAGCGGTTGACATTGTAAAGCACTCATCCGTAATACTCATATTTTAACTTTGGGTACCCAAATGTTTTTGGGTCCTTTAGTTTGAAATGAATTTCCTTTATGTTTTTTATGAGGATCATAACTACAAAAATATTTTGTAGAATGCCTTTCATTTACTATTTGTGATGATTCCTATAAAAACATGATAGAGGATGCCCATCTTTTATATCAAACTTTATAGGAATGATCTATATGATTATATGTTACAATCCAACGGTCAATTTTCAAAAACATTAATCCGAAGTAACGTTTTTGAGCGAGTGTAACTCATGGTGTAACTCTTCGGGTGTAATTTGATCCCTCCTCATATATATTTCTTTTAATTTCAAGGAAGGAGATGATTTTTAGAGACAATTTATTTAAACTTTTTTTATAGACAATTTATTTCAACTTACTCATTTACTTCTTATAAATCCGAAATAAGTCCTAATAATAAAGTGGGAAGTACCTCATTATCTTTTTGGTCTGTCATGAGTTATATGTTGGCTTATTCGTCGGAGGAATCCAAATCATTGTCGGTCTAATCAATATAATCTTTATTTTGTTTCTCGTTAGGTTTCTTTCCTTTTTTCCAGATTTTGGGGGCATTTTGATCTTATATTCCTTTTCTTCCCTAATTGAAAGCATATGTGAGTGAATGTTGATTTTCATTTAATTTCGCTCTGGCCTTTTAGTTATCTTTAACACTTTTGTAGCTAAACACTCATATGTTAGGTTTTCTGATGAACTTATTTTGAATATGTTGGGACACATGTCTAATTTGATATTGCATGATTAATATGAGTTATATTTCTATTTAGTTTCCTCTTTTTCTTAATATGTATTGTTTGAGATACTATGTTAATATGATCATGGATGTATAAAGATTACTGACCCTTAGCATATGCGTTTGATGTAGGGAAATTATTGTACTTACGTTGGTTGAATAAGGATAGTAGACCTCTAGTAGTGACATTAAAATTAACACATTGTATCATCGTATGATTTTACTTATGCCGGTTGAATAGGGATAAGAGACCGATAGTAAAAAATAATGAGCTATACACCAAGGAATTAGGTATAGAGGGCTTGTTAATTTTCCATGGAACTATAACAACGATTCATTCATGCAATGCATTAGACATCAACAAGGGAGAAATAAGGGATTCTAGAAAAAACCTGACATCTTTCGCATTATTGTTAGAACTTTTATTTTCTCGCAAGCAAACTCAAACCAGCTCCCCCATTTATTACTTTATACAAATTTCATAAATATTGTTCTTGTTAAATAGTAGTCCTTGTGGATAAAATCTTAAATAGCAGTTCTTTAGTGTAGTGAAAATGAGCTTCAAATTTGAAGGGGGTAAAGTTAATGACATTTTCAACATGAAAGTATAAACGCACCTTATAGTCTTTTTTCGTCAATATGTTAGTAGTCAAACATGTTTCGATTTCCTTGGTGAAAAGATTCATAAAGACAACACATAATCAGTTTGCTAAGACATACATTTATTTTCTTATGAAGTTGGGTTGCTGGTGATTTGAACTTTTTGACTATTTGAAGAGAGTCTAAACAAAATTTGTAATGGAATAACCAAAGGGTTAGGAAAGAGATATGATCATACTTAGAAAATTCTTTAGTTTGTTCATGGTGATCTTTTATGTAGGCGTTGAAATCGGCATGGTCGAAGGTGAAATTAGGCTTGGTTTGGTTTTTGATTGTGGGTTGAAAGTACCCCCTGTTGGCCAAATATCACTAATGATAGCAACATAAAAAGAGTATGAGTTATCATCCCACATGGAATTAGAAATATATTGGTTGAAGATTCATAAAAATAAAGGGTAGTTATGAGCATGTTAGCACTATACTTTAACCCAGATCTTGACACTTTAATCAAGTCCAAGATGCCTTGATTTTTCCAAGTATTTCCTTTCTTATTCTTTATTATGTTTAACCAATTAATTTAGGGTTCATTGTTGGTGGAATAACAATAGCGAAAAATACTATTGGGTTGATCCATGAGTTATAACTCAAAACTCTTATCTTCAAATACAAGATGTTTGTATGAGGGTAGGCTAGGAAAAACTTCTTCAATCTATCTAGTTTCACAGATGATCTAGGAAAAGGGCAAAAAATGCACGAGTATTACCTGAAATAGAAAATAGAATCAGTATCAGAGAGGGCCAAGAGACTGATTTTCCAGTCTTCATCGGTGGTTATAAAACATAGGAGTGACCGCTTGAAAAGCTAGGACCCTCAATGTCAGTAGTAGTAGAAGGGACTTGGAATATCTTTTCTATGCTCGAGTGGGAAGAATAAGTCATTTTATAATTTGAGTTGAAGAGAAAGTGAAAAGGGTTATTTTAGAAAGTGAATTTTTTATATATGGGTTGAAATGATTTTTTTTTCATATTTACCTTTTAAATTAACCCCTGGAATTTTGATTGTTGTTTTAAATTATTTGTATTAATGATTTTTCCTTTATTTAATGTGGTTGTTGTAACACCCCATATTTTTAATTGCTAATATTTAGAATTTTAAATTATTAGTTTAATTAAAATTAGATTTTTGGAGAATTATTGAAATTATTGGAAATTAAATAAAGAGAGGAATTGGGCCTAAGTGTGATTAGTAGAAAAGAGGAGGTGAAGTAAGTAAAATTACTAATTTATTTTGTTATTATTATTTAATAAAATAAGGAGTTGGAAAGAAAAAGGAATTAGAGACCAAATTGTGAGAAATAGAGGAATAGTACAAGGGAGAGTAGCAAAAGGAGAAGGGGAACTCAAAGGTTCAAGAAACTCAAGAATTTGGCAATGGTAAAGGGAGATTTATCTGATTATTATGCTTTATAGGTTTTGAGATAATAGGAATGGATTGGGTAGATTAGATATCCCAATTTAAGATAATAAGGTTTAAGAATTTTAGACCCTAATGCTTGATTTTGGTAAATTTGAGTCAAATTGATGTTATAGTGTTGTTATAGGATGTTATACCATGATAGAATTGCATTTTAATCATGTTTTTGGAACTGTTTTGATGTTATACACGTTTGGGGTCGAAATTGGATTGGATTGGGAACCACTGTTGCTGTCAAAATGCAGAGTTTCTGCTGTCAAGGCGTGGTTATCGATTAACCATATAGGTTAATCGATTTCCTGAACTAAAAATATAATTTTTGGCTACTGGACTATGAAAATCAATTAACCATATGAGGTAATCAACTTCCTGAGTAAAACTTTGAAAAAAATGACATTTGACGCGGTGGAAATCGATTAACCCTATAGGGTAATCGATTTCCTGAGCAAAATCATGAAAAATTATAATTTTTAAAAATTCGTAACTTCTAAACCGTAAATCCGTTTTAATAGCCGTTTTGGACATTGTGGCTTAAATAAAATCTTTTATTTTATGAAATGAAGAAAATGACAGTAGCTCGATTTAATTTTAAAAGTCCCGATTTTTATCTAATTATGTTGTTTTATACATTGTGTGCATACCGGTGAATATATGTGACAATGTGGTATTTGTGGTGTGATTATGAATACGTGATGTTACTGAATTGTGTATGTTGTGATAGCATTACGAGTTGTGAATGTAATTGCTTGTATATGTTGTATATGATTGGAGTTGTTTATGATAGAAGTTGTTATCATATTCGGTGTTAATAATGCATGCTTTAAAGATGTGCATGCATACATATCATTATTGTAGTAGCTAATTCCCATTGTGTGAAATTATTAGAATTGCCATAACCGTGTCCGGGTTGGAATGGCCGGTGAGGTGTATCCGTGTCCGGGTTAGAATGGAACGGAGGGTGATAACTGTGTCCGGGTTGGAATGCAACAGTGTAATAAATTTAATTCACAATTGGTACCACATGTATAAAGTTGGTGTCTCATTGCAATAATTATATGTGTTATAATATGATTGGAAGAATTACAGTGTTATAACGTGATTGTTGTATGTAATTATGGATTGTTGGTTTATGTATTGTTCAGTAATAAAATGATAAAGCTGAATATGCTGAATAAGGTGGAATGATTTGCTTATGAAATTCTATTTATTTATGAGCTTATAACGTATAATAATTGTGATTTAGTCTCACCCTTATTGTTGATCATTTTTAGATTGAAGTTAGCAGCTTAGGCGCTTTGGTGAGGATAGCTCGTAGAGCTAGACTATTATTTTGTCGAGTCTGATGTCATGCTCTGATTTGTAACACTGGGGAACGTTCATTTGTTTAGATTTATTATTAAACTCTTATTTTTATTTAATGTTTTAATTGGATAATAATTTTGTGGAAGCTAAGGCTGAGACCTTATTGTTGATGTTTTGAATTATCCAAGAGTTATGAGTATTTTCCGCTGTGTTAAACATGTTTATTTCAATTATTTTAATTGGTTTATGTTCCTCAAATAAGCATGACATGTGTAGATTTTATTTTAATGAATTGTAGCATCCTTGGTAACATGTTACTCTGAAATAATTATTTTATATTCCGCGGTGGTTTTTAGAAGGGTGTTACAATAGTGGTATCAGAGCATAGTCGATCATTGTGACCAGTGTCTTAATGTCATTATTCCTTTTGTATACGACCAGTGCAAGGTAACACTATCGGTACTTGTGTTCTAATGAGAATTGTTTTGTGGATTCTCAGAACGATGGATGGAAGAGGTAACGGAAGAGGTGACGCTGCCATTGTTGAGGCTTTGGGAATGCTTGCTGGTGTGCTAGGAGGAAACACCAATGGAGCTGGTATTGGTGTAGAAGGGCAGTTGAGAAATTTTCAAAGGAACAATCCTCCATTGTTTAAAGGCACACACGATCGTGAAGGCGCTCAGAAGTGGCTGAAGGAGATTGAAAGGATCTTTTGAGTGATTGACTGTGCTGAGGACCTGAAGGTGAGATATGGTACTCATATGCTGGCAGAAGAGGCTGATGACTGGTGGGTTTTAACTAGGAGTGAGATGGAGCAAGATGGTGTTGCAATGACTTGGGCTGCATTCATAAGGGCTTTTTGAGGAGGTACTTTCCTGAAGATATTCGGGGAAAGAAAGAGATTGAATTCTTGGAGCTCAAGCAGGGTAATATGACTGTCAATGTGTATGCTTCCAAGTTTATTGAATTGGATAAGTATTATACTCACTATAATAATGATGAGGCGGGAGAATTTTCTAAGTGTATCAAGTTTGAAAACAGTCTCCGTGATGAAATCAAGCAAGGTATCAGGTATCAGCGGATTCGCAGGTTTTTTGATTTGGTAGATTGTAGCAGGATTTTAAAAGAGGATCTTAAAAATACTAGATCACGCTCTCGTGGGATAGTTGACAAGAAGGGAAAACAACATATGGATCGTGGCAAGCTATATAAAAGAGGTGACTAGAATTCCGGTGGATGGAAAAGGCCTAGTGGGGGAGACTCTAGCGCTCCTATTAGGTGTTACAAATGTGGTGAATATGGGCATTGCGTTCAGGAATGCAAGAGTGAAGAGAAGAAGTGTTATAAATATGGAAAACCTGGACATTTAGCTAATGATTGCAGAACAAGGACACTGACTTGCTACAATTATGGGGAAGAAGGTCATACTAGTCCGCAGTGGTGTGATTATGAATACATGATGTTGCTGAATTGTGTATGTTGTGATAGCATTACGAGTTGTTAATATAATTGATTGTATATGTTGTATATGATTGGAGTTGTTTATGATAGAAGTTGTTATCATATTCGGTGTTGATAATGCATGCTTTAAAGATGTGCATGCATACATATCATTGTTGTAGTAGCTAACGCTCATTGTGTGGAATTAGTGGAATTGCCATAACCGTGTCTGGGTTTGAATGGCCGGTGAGGCGTATCCGTGTTCGGGTTGGAATGGAACAGAGGGTGATAACCGTGTCCGAGTTTGAATGGAACGGTGTAGTGAATTTAATTCACAATTGGTACCACATGCATAGAGTTGGTGTCTCATTGCATTAATTATATGTGCTATAACATGATTGGAAGAATTCCAGTGTTATAACGTGATTGTTGTATGTTAGTATGGATTTTTGGTTTATGTATTATTCGGTAATAAAATGATAAATATGAATATGCTGAAAGGGTGGAATGAATTGCATATGAAATTCTATTTATTTATGAGCTTATAACGTATAATAATCGTGTTTTAGTCTCACTCTTACTTGTTCGCGTTATAAAGTGGCGCGCGAGGGAATCGAATCGGAATTCGGATTCTCTGGCTCGAAACAATTTACTCTTTTGATTTGTTTATAAAGATGCCGCGAGCATCAAGCTTTATTATTTCCAACACAAGAAAAATGATATGAAAAGGGGAAAGTTGCAATACCCTCAATTGATATGATATGCATTACGACTAGCGCGAACTAGACGCAACGCATTGGGGAGATTCTGGGCAAGGGAGTTTGTTATAGAAAGGGAATAGATGTGGCACCCTAAATATATATAGTCATCTATAGCTTTATATATGAATAGTTTGATATGTTTGTGTGTTTTAATTTGCTATTTCTATTCTTGGGAAAGTTTCTCCTTTGGATTTTAAGAAGGGTAGATTATGTGGGATCCTAGGTTTTGTTATTATTGTGCTCACAAAGATCATTGGGATCTTCTGCATACATATCCCTTAATGGGAATCAGAGCATTTGTAGCTCGGATCTAAAGGGAGCTATGGTTTGTGTGGTTTGATGGAGAAAGAAGTTTTGCTCGCCAAGGATGAGACCTTGTGCCTACGTATTCTCAAAGGGATGTTGAGAAAGTCAGAGCAATCGTAGTTCCCACTTATTCTAGTGGAAGCAACGAGAGTTACTTAAGAGACAAAGACAAATGTCATCTTAATGAAAAATGTATCTAATCTATTTCATCACATACATTTTGAAAGGGTGATTGATTGAATCTTTCATCGTAAGTTATAGGTGTTTTGCTTGAGTGTACAAGCGTTACCACTTACGAGTTTAAGAAAGATGTTTGAAAGATGATTGAATCTTTAATTGTAAGCATTGGGTGTTTTGCTTGAATGTACAAGTGTTACCACTTACAGTTAAAAGATGTTTTTGTTTGAAAAAAGAGTTTGAAAAGTATTTGATTGTATGTGATGTGATACTTCTTCCATAGAGATGATAAATGTCTAGATCTCGAGGAGAAATTGATTGGATTAGGGGGATGCTTTTAAGAAGCCTGTGGGTCCTTGTATTGTAAGCCCAAGATGAGGCATTCTGAGGGTCATCGAGGGTCCTTGTATGAAGCTCAAGAGGAAGCTATAGGGTATGGCTGGCTTTGGCTTTAAGAGTGGTTTCACCGGGAAACCATTCTCTTAGGATTCAAGAGTGATTTCTGTAATACGGTGAACTGACTTTGAGATTTTTGTATCGCAAATGTGCGGATAGCAAGAGTTGCCACCGACTTTTCTTTTATCCAATGAAGGGAAGGTAAAAAGTACAGAAAAAGACCTTCGTTAGATTCTGAGTAAGGGAGAAGGTTATGAAAAGGGAAGGTATTAGCACCCCTTTTCATCCGTAGTTATCTACGGGCTCTTAGTTGCTCTTAGATCATTTTTAAAAGTGTTTTCTGTGTGTTTGAAAAAAAATGTTTTGAAAAAAAAAGAAGGGCATTTCGCTTTGACTTTGTAATGATTCATGTAGGAATGTATACAAAGTGTTTGGAAATGTTTTTGTTTTGAAAAAAAAGTTTGAACTTTGACAAAAAAGTGTGAAGGTGTCAAAAGTATTTAATTGAGCAAGCAACTAAAAGTCTTATTACCTACTCAGAATTGGTCGTTTTCATGTTATTTTACGTTCCTTTAAAATAGCGCTATCCATACCATTAGTTGGTAGGTAACCCTATTCGTTGGATGTAAGCGGGACATTCGAAGGGACATCAGATGGTCATAGAAGGCAACTTGTAGGAAGTATCCTAGCACATTCGAAGGGACTATCATCATTTTTCGTAGGTGACAATCGAGGGTCAAGATCACGTATTCGTAGGCGACATCGTGGGTCTATGATCTTTGTATCGAAGGGACTATGATGATTTGTTTTGGAGGCAACAGTGCTAGAATACCCTACGTTCGAGGCACTTGACCATTTGTATTCGTAAAGGCAACGAGAGAGAATTACCCTAAGGGGTGCATGTGTGAAAAGAGTGTGTTAAATTCAGATATTTTATCTTGAAATTATGAGTGATCTACGTTCAATTTTATCTTGTCATACACGCTTAATTACTAGCAGTTTCTGGGGTACAGAAAGTAAATTGCGGAAATGTAAAATGCGGAAAGATAAAGTCCTACGCTATTACATGGCTTTGGGGCAGTTACATAATAAGAGTGCGGAAAATAAAAGTCCTAATTAAACTATTACATCCCATAGGCGTTACATAATTGGAAAAGCAAGAAAAATCGTCCAAACGCTACAACCCGTGAATGATACATAATCTAAATACGAGAAAATTGCATAAGAGGAAAATGTTAGTAAAAAGAAATATTTTTGAATGAGGAAAAAGGTTTTATGTTAGTAATGACATTAGTATGATAAGATAAATTTTTGGTAATTTTCGAAATCGATTTGGTAATTTAAAAACAATTAAAAGTTATTTATATGATTAATTAGTAATTAAATTAAATATGCATGCAAAAATAATAATTTTTATATTAAAAATTAAATAAGTATTTTTCTGATGATTATGCAAAAAAGAAATATTTTTGGAGTTTTTTAGATGCATGATAAAAAAAAATTAAAGATAAATTAAATAGCATGAAAAATATTGAAGAAAAATAAGAAAAATATGTTAGTTTTCAAACTTGTAAAAAATATATGTCATGGCTGGGAATCGAACGGAGACCTCTCCTTCACACACACGCGCCTTGACCAACTGAGCTAGAGCGTCCACGTGTTTAAGATTTGAAACGAATACGTTTTAAACAAAAACGCTTCCTGGGAATTCAAATCACGCGCGAAGAACACCTTCTTCTTCATTTGGATTTCTGAAAACTTAGCGTCGGCTAAGTTCGACGCTATGGTCCCAGCAAATTTCAAAAACTTCGTACAAGCAATATAAATGAATTGTGAGTACATGAATCGATTGCAAACAAGATTCTAAACACACTGGTGGCATCGGTTTTGTCCAATTTTATGTATTTAGGGAAACCCTAAATCGGTTCAGAAAACCCTAACAATGGTGATTTTTGTTCCAGGCCATTAAAATGCAATTGTATCACCCAGAAAGCTTACAAACTTTGTTCTAAACACAAAACAAACATCAAAGCATGTTAAAAACGCATGAATAACAGAATTCGAATTTTGAAAAAGTAAGAACAAACCAAAACTGGATTTCGTGATTCTTGATGTTTTTGAGAGTTGTAAAGGTCTGGAACGATTCAGGAGACTCCAAGGAACGTGTTTGGATGCTTGGAATTGGCTGAAACCAAGCAAAACTAGGGCTGCAAGTTGCTTGAACACCACGGTTTTTTTGACTTAGGTTAGGGTTCTTTTGAGCAACTTTTCTATTCTTTTTCATGTTGTATGCATTGTATATTTATAGTAGATGGATTTTGGGCTGAATTGAAGAACAAATATTGATCAATCAATGCAAAAAATATTTGATTTTGTACAAAATCAAATCTTCCTTTTTTGATCCAATTTCAATCAATTTCTTGCCAAATCAATGCAAATTTCGAAATTTGCCAGCTTGTATGAGTTACTTGGATCTCAAGTATGAGAGAAAAATCAACTTTGCATTTAATTTTGATTTTATACCTTATTTTTTAATTTAATTTGTTTTTAAATGAATAAAATCCAAATTAAATAGAAAAATAAGGACAAAATTCGTGGAATTGGGCTTGAAGGTTCCAAATAAGATAAGGAACAAGTTTAAACCCAAGAAAAACTAGGCCCATTTGCAAAATTTTGGATTTTGACAAGTATTTCTCTTTGTGCACCTCTTCAAAAATGCCCAACTTGTGCAAGGTGTATTTTACTCAATTTTCCACATTTTTGAGTGTTCTTAGACTTTTTAGAAATATCTAAGTGCCCTCTAACCAACCTCTTTGGTTTCATCTCAATTGAAGTTTCCATGCTCAATAAAACGTCATTACAAAAAGTTGACTTTTTGTTGACTTTGAAAAGGACCTGTAATGTTTTGATCCATACCTTCAAAATGAAGCATTTTTTGAACATTCTTGTGAGACATGAAGTTGTAGAGAATTTAATTCTCTTTAAAATGAGAGGTGGTGGAAAACTTTCGAGAAAGAAAGTTATGCTCACCAAAGTTCAGTTGACTTTTCATTGAAAAACCCTAATTTGGAAAGTTTGACTTTTGTGCAAATCTTGAGTTTTCTTGATGAATCATGATCAACCCTTGATCAAATGATGAATGTGACTTCAAAATGAGGATGTTGATCAAAATCGTGAAGTTTGATCGTATATTGACCAGTTGACTTTTGTCCAATACAACTGATTTTCAACCATCTGAGCAATTGTCTGAGGAAATTTGACTTGTGAGGCTTGAAACTTGAAATGGAGAATCTTTGAAGCATATGAGGAGGCATGATGACCATTGGAGATGTTGGAAGTCCATCTGGATCTGAGGATAGCCATACCCTAGTTTGGGTTGATTGTCTAGGAGAGGGTTTGTCTGATCAACCCTTGAGGAATCCTTGAGTATAGATGTATGAAATGTTTTGAGAAGTAGGAGGGAAAATTTTGGGGTATGACAATTTCACCGAGAAATCATACTCTCAGGGTTCTATCCTAGCACGGGTGATTCTTTGTATTGGAAACCCAATAGGAGGCTGTTAAGAGATTTCCAGGTCTCTTTCTTGTTTGATACTCAAGAGAAGGCTAAACTCAACGAGGAGTTCTTTTGAACGAAGACCAAGAGGAGGCTGACTCAGCAGGGGAGTGTTGTCTTATACGAAGCCTAAGGGGAGGCTAAACTCAGTAAATGAGTTTTCTTATATGAAGCCTAAGAGGAGGTTAACTCAATAAATGAGTTATCTTGTACAAAGCCTAAGAGGAGGCTATAGGGGGACCTAGTTGTTAGGCTAATTGTTATGTTATAACTGAATAGTTATATAAACAAGTGTGTGATGTGTATTCACAGGAGTTTATAAAGGAAATATAAACAAGTGTATAAAACAAGCGTTTAAAGCAAGTGTAACTTGAATATATATGAGGTTTTTGAATGTGTACAAGGAAATGAATATGTACACGAAGGGGTGATTATGTACAAGAAAATGAATATGTACATATGAGGGTTGGTACTTACACCGTGAGGGAGGCCCATTGGTTTTAAGAGTAGTTTTACCGGGAATAATGCTTCTCTTAATACCAATGGATTTGGTGTATAAACAAGCGAATGAAAACAAACGAAAGAAATTTGTTTATGTTTGGATATTTATAAAGATGATTGAATATGTACAAGGAAATTTAATATGTACATAAAGGTTTTGGGACTTACACCGTGAGGGAGGCCCATGATCAATTAAGAAATTCAAGGAGAAACCTGGCTCGGTTTATCTTTAAATCTAATTGATCATGGAAAAAAGGTGTGTAAGTTTGTTGAAATGTTTTTTGAAAAGATTTTGAAAAAGATTTTGAAAAGTGAAGGATATTCACAAGAAGTTTTGAAAAGATTTAAGTTTGAAAGTTGGAAAAAAAACATTTTTGAAAAGTATTAAGAAATACTTAAAATGTCTCATTTTTAACTTAATAAAAATATAATCAAAAAGAAAATATTTTTGGATTTTTTTGACATAATCATAAAATAGGCATATTAAATGACAAGTGTGCAAAAAATCATCTCAAAATGAGAAGTTTTAATTAGTTTTTGAAAATGTTTAAGTTTGTTAGAAACTTGAGAAAAAAAGAATTTTTTGGTCCTAAGGAGGTTTGAACCTTGGACATTTGGCTTAGAAATGAAGATTTTCCATTGAGCCATTTGCTTTACTTGTCATTTAATTACCTTGCTTAGAAGGAGTTTTTGAAAAAATAAGTTTTGAAAATGTCCAGAAGTTGGACTTCTGAAGGGTTCAGAAGTTGGTTTGCTTTTGGAGGATCAGAAGCTAACTTGCTTCTGGAGCGTGAGAAAGAGCTTTTGGAGCGTGTTGCTAGCAGCTTCTGGGGCGTGAGAAGGCGAGTGCATTGCTTCTTTTGGAGTTAGAAGCATGTTAAGAAAGCTTGCTTCTAGGGGTAGAAGTACTAGAAGTACTTGCTTCTAGGGGTAGAAGTACTAGAAGTACTTCTGGATAGAGTGGAAATGAAGAGCTTCTAGGAGTAGAAGCTTCAGAAGTACTTCTGGAGGAACAAGCTTCAGAAGATTGCTAAGCCTTTTATTAAAAAGAGGTCTCAGGGGGATTCGAACCCTGAACCTTGAGGCGAAGGAAGTTTTTAAGGCGTGCTGGCTTTACCACTGGGGTGGCTATACATCCGTTGTTTAAACTTAAACTACAAATATATATTTTAAGTCCAGCTTTTAAATATCTGAAACCAACTTCATCTTCTTCGTTGGACAGGCGCGACATGGCCATAGCTTCCAGATTTGAATTTCTTCATTTCTTGATCAATTTTAAAAGTTCAAAATACCATTTTGTCTAGATTTTCATCACGATTTTGAACATGTATCTTGTTAAAATTATTAATGAAAGATGAATACGAATTTTGACAATCCCAATTTAAACCCTAATTGAAAAAGTGATTAATTCTTTAAACACAGTTGATTTTAGTTTAAATTAAAGATCCAGATATCTTTAGTGATTGAATATCTACATTTTCCTTTTCAATTTTAAAGCTAGAAACGCATGAATGGAGGTATCAAAGTTTGAAAAACTCACCTCTTGGTATGAAATACCAGTTCGAGCTAGGCAACTTCCAGGTGCAAAGTAAGGATTGATTTAGCTTCCCTGAACCTCACTGAGTGTGTTCCTACTCTTAGTTTGTCCTGAAGATGGCTGGAACTTTCTGACCAAGTCAAGTTGCAAGTTGTTTATTTTGAAAATGGAAGATGGTGATGGAGCTGTTCCAGAACTTGTTTAAGTGTATGGACAATCTCTATATGTTGTATAGGATGTGTTTGAAGTGAGAAATCAAGGCTAGCACGAGTAGCTTTCTAGTTTGGCAGTTTTGGCTCAAAGCTTGCACAAATGGAGTTTTGTGTAGAAAACTGTTTTTTAGCTTGTTTCTTGATGGTTTTAAGTTTTAAACTACTTCTAAATGATGTTTAGAACATGTTAGAAACTTAAGTTTGCTCAGATTTTGCAAGGTTTGAAGATTGCAAAATTTCTCCTCTTTGAACTTAGAAACTTGGAATTTAAGAAAGAAAGAAGGACAGCTTGATTATGATAGCTTTGGTGTGATTTAAAAATAAAAAAATGACCTCTATTTATAGACCAAGAAATTTGAATGATAAGGCAAGGTTATCATTGAGAGAGCTTTGCAACTTGCTTAAGTGGTAAGAAGGAATCTTTTGCATTTAATGCAAAAGTTACTTTCTAACCATGGTTAGAAATTTCTCTTTGATTCAATCCTTTTCTCAATCATTCAAAAATGATATTTATCAGTTATAATCTATCCCTAGCTGATGACAAGGCTTCTAGAAGGGAGATTTATGAAAAATGACTTATAATTTTGAAGCATGATCTTAGAATTTCATGGCTTTGGAGCTCTATGTTTCAAAATCAAAAGCATAGCTAGACAAAGTGTTTTTGCAAGTTCTTGGACTTTTTGGAAAGCTTGTAACAAGGGCTACAACTTTCATGTTTTGAGTTTTTTCCGAACCCAAATGGATCTAGGTGAAAAATGGCCTAGAAAGTGAGAAAAAACCATGTTTCTTAACACTTGAAAAATTTTCTAAGTGTTAGAAAAAATTCAAATCTTGACTTTTTGTTGACTTTTTCACATTTCTTGATTTTTTATGATCATGATGGGTTATTTGAAATGTTTTTATGATTGAAAAAGTTTAGTCTTGAAAAAGTTGACCAAAAGTCAAAGTTTGACTTTTTTGAGCAGATGAATTTTCATCAGATAGTTTAATTTGTCTGATAAAGAAACATGGATTTTTGCAATATTTTGAATCAAGAAATTAGGTCAAGATGTTGCATTGAAGATGTTAAGATCAATCTTCAAGCAAATAGGTCATCCATGGAGCAGAAAGTCAATGATTCACTATCTTCGATCAAAACCCTAATTAGTCGATTCAAGGTAAAGTTGAGAATCTGAAGATCAAATGTTGATGATTGATTAAGATAGATCAATTAAGGTGAGTGGAAACTCAAACCCTAATTGATCACATCTTGAACAGATGAATTTTGAAGAAACCCTAATTTTGACTTCTAGAAGCCACGCACGATCTATTCTATTCTGAAACTGTTAGTGATGCAGTGATGCATATGTAAGGTGGTATCTTAGGTCAAAAATTGGGGTATGACATTACTGTTGATCATATTCAGATTGAAGTTAGCAGCTTAGGCGCTTTGGTGAGGATAGTTCGTAGAGCTAGACTATTATTTTGTCGAGTCCGGTGTCATGCTCTGATTTGTAACACTGGGGAACGTTCATTTGTTTAGAGTTATTATTAAACTCTTATTTTGATTTAATATTTTAATTGGATAATAATTTTGTGGAAACTAAGGCGAAGAATTTAAAATGGCCCAAGCTCTTTTCAAGTTGAATGCATCATTGAGGTTGAAGAGCGATTTAATACCAAGTACGCATTTGGCTTTGGTTTGTAAATATTCCTCCAAGCCACTGTCACTGTTTTATTTTTCGATATTTCCCCACTCCAAATGAACCTCCGAACAACCCTCTCAATATCATAAAGAAGAGACGCCAGCCTAGAATAAACCGCCATGCTATGATTCAACATACCATATATGGTGGACTTAACTAATTCCACTTTATCAGCAAAAGATAGAATCAAACCCTTCCAAGCAGCCAACTTGTTGATGATTTTGTTGGCAATAAGCTGCAAAATAACCCTCTTTAGTTTCCCTTAAAAAGCGGCACCCCCGGGTAAATGAAAGTTAAAGGATCCCTTCCAGAATCTTGGATGGTCAGCAAGAATATTGAGGTGAAACAGCGACATGAAACCACCATAAATAAAAGATTTTTCACAGTTTACCACTTGAACCAAAATATCTGCATAATCTTTGAAAGTAGAAATAAGAGTTGAATGTTAGAGAGTTTTCCTTTGCAAAACATAAGCACATCATCATCGTAGAGAATGTGCGAAGGAAACGTAACATTTTAGGGTCGGAGATGAGCTTTAAGCTTTTGGGTGCCACCAACTATGATATCCTTCTGCTAAGGACCTCTTCAACCAAACAAAACAACAACAACAACAACAACGAGAGGGGGTCGCCTTGACGGACACCACGAGAACATTGGAAAAACCCGTGAAGAACCCCATTAACGTTGACCGATAGAAAAATCGAACGAAAAATAGAGGAAATGATCGTCAACATTAGGGTTATGGTTGTAGCCAAAATTATCATCCTGACAACTTTAAATTTAATTTAGATAGATGGCCAAAATTATTATCATGACAACCTTAAACTTAGTTTAAATAGATGATAACTTTAAATTTAGTTTAAATAAATAGGTATTAAAATCATTTAAAAGACTTTTTTTATAGAAGACAACTAAAAATTCAATATTTAAATGGAAGAAAAATCGATAAAGACAAATTACCAACTAGTTTAAATAATCCGTCAGAGTAAAATAAAACATAATATATTATCACTGAAAAAACACTTTGTTATAGATGACATCTATGAAATATTAATACTTAAATAAATTAAATGAAAACAAAAATAGAGAAACTGCGTGGAACTCTTTTTGCAAGCGGGCATCTAAGAATACCAATCACATAAAGAAAACTAAAAAAAATATTCTCACAGTTTATTATGTGCCCCTTTAATGTTAGCTAACATAACAGTCCAAAGAAAAATCAAAAGTATATATCATCGTGGGCGGCCTAGGACATATGTTATATTATTGAGATTTTATATAATACTTTTACGTGTCTCATTCAAATACATAGACAATACAGTGAACATCTTTGACCAAGAAAAATAGATTATAGATTTTTTAAAAGCGAAACAAGTAGACAAACAAGTGTGTGTGAGCAAGTTCACAAGTGTGGGCTGCCAAGTTCACTGAGTTAAGACTAGAATTCAACATTAGAATTTACATTTAGTAAGTTTGAATTCAACCGATAACTTTGATGCTACTATAATTTGAATTTTTATACTCACAATTATATTTGTGAATGAAGGGCATATGTACATGAAATTTTTTTTTTGATTTATTATAAAATATTTTTGATGTGCATTTGGAAATTGAATCTTGCATTCATGCAATCAGAGCATTATTAGCCGTTAAAATTTGATCGTACAATTTAGAACAAACAAATTTATTTTTATATTATAGTTTTAAACTGCGTCATTTGAATCAAAGTCGTCCGACCTTAATCGTATGTCTATTAATAATTCAATGTTGAATGCAGTAGATTATGACGGTTAGAAGTCAGAGTTTATGCATTTGAGGTAAGAAACATGTTAATTTATTGTGTTGAAATTTTTTGTTTTATTGTTATGATTTTTTTTTATAAGTTTTTAAATTTCTTCACAGCTTTTTGATTTCAAGTTTCAACTTTTATATTTGAAAATGAATTTATTTCATAATGCAATAAAAATCATGTCACTCTTTGATATGGATCAAGAATAACTTATAATTTTTTTTTAGTTTGAAAAAATAGGAAAAAAATCAATTTTTTGATCCCTAAATTTTCCCCCACTTGAAACTTCATTGATTCTCTATAATTTTGCATATACGGCGCTCTTATAAATGATATGACATTGCTATAATAACTCAACGTTAGATGAAAATGTTAGACGATGTGATCGATCTAGAAAGGGGGTTGAATCGATCGTTTAATTTTAAAATTTGCGCTTTTCAAAATTATTGCGAAAGTTTCCTGAATTTTCAATCATCTAAATGATTCGCTATTGAGAAGATCGGATATGCAAAACCGAATGAGATAAGATGAAAAAATGTGATTCAATACGTATATTCTCAATGTGTCAATCACTTAGGTTTGCTCTTTGATTATGTTTTACTACCAATGAGTTTGTTTGAGATAAATCCAAGCACACTGTATAATTTGTTGATGAGTCAATTTGTCAAACACCTTATGTGCAAAACACACTAGGGTTGACCTTATCGAATTGTGATGGTGAATTTTCTTAGATACCAATCCAAAGAATTGTTACCGACGTTGAAAATTTGAGCTCGACACACCACAATTTCAGTAGAAGAAAGTTTGACAAACTAAATCACACAAATTACGACGAGCGAGTATAAAAAGTAAAGAGAGAAGAAGAACACCAAAAATTTTTAGGCAGTTCCCATTGTCATCCTCACGTAGGGTACGTCTTCTCCCAAGAGAAGAAATAATTCCCAATACAAACAAACCAATTATTGCTAATAAATCTATCTTCTTCTATTCTCTTGGCTCGAGCCAAACCAAGTATCAATCCTTTCGAATAAACCTTTGATTAACGTTACTCAAACGCACGAACTCTTCGTTGTACAAATCTTTCACTCGGTTGATTTCGATCGAAACTGATTGACCCCGAGTCTTCCTTAACGATCCTCTGGTTACCGTTACTTGATCGAGGAAACCCAATGTTCGACGACCCTTTCACTCGGCTGATTTCGATTAAGCGAAGATTTGTGCAAAAATCCCCGCACATAGTGGAATCTTGGAGGACAAAACCCTAATAGTTTTATTCAAGAACAACCTCACAATAGCTCAACTCAAATTAGAATTGAATCTTCGATTTGAACGTTATCACCACAATTCTAGCCTTAAATCAACAATTGTTATGTGTAGATGTTGAATTTTGAGAAAAGAGGATGAAGATGAAGAGCTATCTATGTATATCTTTCACTTGTTCTTGTTAACTGATCAAAAAGAACCATTCCACTATTTATATGTGTTAGTGAAAATAATATTGAAAAAAAAAATTAAGGAAAATTCTGCAGCTTTAAGTGAGCGGTCGACCACTCCTGAAGGGAGGGTCGACGCAACACAACCCAGGTTTGGGAAAGGGCTGAAAAACTTGAATGCGTCGACTGCACCAGGGGGTTGTGTCGATGCAACTTTGAATTTTCAAGACTCCTAGGTGGAGTCGACTAGAGGGGTTGGTGCAACACAACCTAGGAGAGGCAAAAAGGGTTGCGTCGACCATACCAAAACTTGAGTCGACGGATGGTGCAATTTTCACCAAAAATGAGATTTTCACCAAGTTTTCTTCCCATTCTCTTGAGCCAAACTTGTTCACTCTGGTACACATGATATTAAGGAAAGGAGAGATGTTTTGACATCATGAAAACTTGAATCTTGCCCTCACAGAAAACACTTTGTAACAGTTGTTGTAGCAGTATGATAACATTAATAGTGGTGCCACGTATGCAAAACTATAAGAGGACATACAAAATTTTGAGTGAGATAAAGTTTAAAGATTCAAAAATTAGCTTTTAAAATAAGAGACTAAAATAGAGAGACAAAAAATATATTTAGTTATAAAATAATAGTATAAAATACATTGAAAAATATCATAATAGAAAATACACAGATAAATGTAATGCTTTTAAAAAATATTATAAACTACCAATCAAAATAAAGCAAATAAAACTAATCCAGTTGGTTTGATTCAATTCTATTTTTAAAAATATTAAAAAAATTTGAATAAAACTAAATTGATGGAGATATTATCATGTCAAATATATTTTGAGCAAAAATTAATCTAAACCGAACTGATTATTCATCTAGTGTGAATATCTAACTGTAATTATCACACTATCATTAAAAAATATTTTAAAATAATAATAATAATAATAATAATAATAATAATAATAATAATAATAATAATAATAATAATAATAATAATAATAATAATAATAATAATAATAATAATAATAATAATAATAATAATAATAATAATAATAATAATAATAATAATAATAATAATAATAATAATAATAATAATAATAATAATAATAATAATAATAATAATAATAATAATAATAATAATAATAATAATAATAATAATAATAATAATAATAATAATAATAATAATAATAATAATAATAATAATAATAATAATAATAATAATAATAATAATAATAATAATAATAATAATAATAATAATAATAATAATAATAATAATAATAATAATAATAATAATAATAATAATAATAATAATAATAATAATAATAATAATAATAATAATAATAATAATAATAATAATAATAATAATAATAATAATAATAATAATAATAATAATAATAATAATAATAATAATAATAATAATAATAATAATAATAATAATAATAATAATACATAAATTTGTCATGTCAAATCATACTAAACTATAATGTTACAATATTTTTAGTTACTTTTTTTAAACAATTAGGATTATTATTTTCTATCACGACTAAGCTTATTTTAAAATGCATTATATAAATATTTCAAAATATGGGAACGTATTCAAATAAGATAGGTGACGGTATCATTATAACATATATAATATTATACTGTGTGTAAAATACATATAATTGTAAAGAAAATCCAGTCATGCTTTGGTTATGCAATTTTGTATTAAGGTCATATTTTAATCCATCTCTTTTGAAATTGACAACATTCAAGATAGGAAGCTTGTTTTATTAGACTTGAATTGCATTATCATTTGTTTTTCTCTCCTGGTTAGTAAACACTAAGCGACAATATTGGGTGGATGTTGAATTCTTTTATTCTTAGTCTCATGAATTGTATAATTATTGACATTATTTTGATTCCAGAGATACCCGAGAATGATTAGTTTGTGTTATCTCGGAACGTTCAAATTTTAAAATAGTATTTTGTCACCTCCGCCAACCCTAATGGAATGTAATAAAATAATAGACTTTGTTTTTATTGAGGTGCCTATTCGTGAATATAGTATAGTTGTTTCTGTTTTAAAGTTTTTGTAGAGTTATATTTGTAAAGATCAGAAAAGAAAAGAGCTCGTTGACAGGTGGGTGTCAAATGTATAAAGACACCGTTATTCAGAATACAATGAAAACTATCATTATTATTAGTTGGAAAATTATTCCATCACTATAAGAGAGACAAAAATATATAAATTTAGGGTAGCAAGAGAGAATCCGACCCAATTACAAATAAAGCTCAAAAAGAAAGAAAAACAAAAAGAAAGAAAAAAAAACAGAATTAAATTTTAACAACCCCTCAAATTGGAATGGATGCTAAACAATCCTAGTTTGCAAACAAAATTGTTGAATGGACCAAGATGGAGAGGTTTGGTGAACAAATTAACAACTCGATTTTCTAGATTTATAGGCATGAGTTGAATGTTCTTGGAGAACAGCTTGTCTCGTACTAAATTGCAATCCATTTCGATATTGTTTCGTCCTTTCGTGGAAGATCGAATTAGTAGAGATATGGATGACACTCTGGTTGTCGCAATAAATTATAACAATATGTTTGTGATTTATGTTATATTCTTGGAGAAGATAAAGAAGACATTGGGTCTCGCAAGATGTGTTGGACAATGCCTTATACTCTACTTCAGAAGAGGAGTGTGAAACGACGAGTTGTTTTTTGGATTTCTAGCAAATCAAGTTATCATCACCAAGGAAAAAGATAAAGTCGGTGGTTGATCTATGTGTAACGGGGAAGGCTCTACAATCAGAAATTGTGAAGCTAGTGATGTTCATTTTTGAATCAGATCGGAAGAACAGATCAAGAGTGGTGCATTTTTCAGGTAATAGATGATGCAATGAGATGTGATTGTGTTAGAGTAGATATATGTCAACTCAATCTACAAACAAAGAAAACAATGTCAGGTCTGGAATGTGTAAGATAGAGAAGTTTACCTATTATACTTCAGAATCGCGCAGTGTCAGTAAGTAAAGGTTCATCCAATTGGTTGAGTTTGTTGTTCGGGTATATGGGCATGGATGCGAGTTTAGCTCCCAAAATGTCAGTGGATTGCATCAAGTCAAGGCAGTATTTTTGTTGACAAAGGGTGATCCTTTTGAATGATCTTGCGATTTCAAATCCAAGAAAGTAACAAATGTAGCCCAAATCCTTGTTGCTGAATTTCGAGTCCATAATGGACTTGATGGTAGTAATGTGGTTTAAATTGGTTCCTACAAGAAAGAGATCATTTGCATAGTGTGATGGATTTGAAGAGGAAGTACTTGTGATTAGGGAGCAATTGTAGTCCTTAAGGTATGATTAGGGTTTGGGATGCCTAGTTGATTTGTGTGTGGTTGGGGGAGAACATGTGTGTGTTGTGTAGGACCAGGTTCAGCGTGCATAAGATTGTTGTTGGGAAATATTGGGATAGGAGTGGTAGCTTCGAGTGTGAGCTAGCTTGGAGAGGCAGTATCATCATGAGTGTGGGTATGGTAGGTTGGTTGTGGGTGTGTAAGGATTTAATGCAAACATAGTCAGGAATATCATTGTAACAAATAGTATAAGGACATTTATGTTGTAAATTTTTTGAAGGAATCATGTTAATAAGGTGCAAAACATATGATAAAGCAAAAGACCAAAAAAAATTTGGTGTATGAGATTGGAAAATAATAGCCCTAGTTACCCCCAAGGAGGTGTTGGTGTTTACGTTCAACCAATCCATTATGTTGAGGGGTGCAGACACACGAGGTCTGATGATGGATACCGTGAGTGGAGTAAAAAATGGGTAGTTTAAACTCTTGTCCATTATCAGATCTAGTGGCCTTAATTTAATTGTCTTGTTAAATTAAGTTTAATCATAGCAACAAAGGATTTAATGAAAACATATGTTTCAAACTTAGTTTTCATCAAAAAAATCCCGCAAAATCGACTAAACTCACCAATGACGGTTAGAAAATATTTAAGTCCAATTAAAGAAGGAACGAAAATATGAACCCAAATGTCTACATGTATAAGATCAAAATAATGAGCACTTTTAGTAGTGCTATCAGGGAAGGGGAGCCGTTTTGTTCAGCACGAAAGCAAACAATACAAGGATCATGAGATTTAGATATTGAATGTAAAAGAATTTTTTTATTGATTTGGAGTAAAACATCATGAGAAGGATGACCTAGCCTATTATGAAATAAAATGCAAATATTAATGAGGGGTACAGTATGATTGTTATTAGGTATAATAAGGTGATTAAAAGTAGGTAAAATAAGAGAGCAAAGCCTTTGATGAAGTCTAGATGCATCATATTAATTAGGTTATGGGTCCCCTGTATGACACAATGAGTAGAAGTAAATGTCAAAGCATAGTTTAAAGATTTGGTAAACTTGGAAACAGAAAAAAGATTTGTAAAAAAGGAAGGTGCACCAACCTATTTCCCCAACGATAATTTAATAAAAATCAGAGTAAAATAATTCATAAAAATCAAAACATCAAAATAGGATGCCATATTCTACGACATATTAAAAACTTTCTCATGCACAATTGAATTGATACATAACATATTTTCTTTTCGGATGAACCGACAACACTCTTCAGCATAGTCATCAATATCAACTTTATTAACGCAACAGAAAAAACTCAATTTTATTATCAAAATATTCTCAACCAACATCAAACCACATGTAATCAAATGAATGGGAGTTCATAATACTCCAACATAATCACCAAAATAAAAACAATTAAATAACAAAATAAGCAAGCGTTCATCCATCTCGATATTACGTATCAGAGCACTGGAGCCTACTCAAAATAAGAAGAGTACCCTCTTTTAGACTCCGTAACTCGGACTACTCCAAATTATCTGCTCGTTACCCACGTAGAGACAATGTTCAAACAAAATGTGTGAGATATCTTGACAATATAAAAGGAAGCCTAATAACGAGTAAATAGTAATTTAAGTACACATAATTATACTTCTTTACCTCACATATGTAATTCATTCATTATACCACAAATACATCAACATAAACAACAAATAAATAACAAATAATAACCGAGTGAGAAGATTAGAACTTGACATCAAGAGCCAATACCACATCCCATCCTTTGGACAACCACATAAACAACAAATAACCAGACCAAAAAAACCAAGCTTTGGATGAGTCAATGTTTTTATGTGAACTCTTGTCTCAAGAAAAACGGGCAGAGTAACGACTGTATTTCGAGAAAATCCACTCTTAATCGAGTATAACGGAATAACCTGCATACAAAGATAATAACTAGACAAAGGGGGAATAACACCAAAAGCACAAAAATCTCCCAAGTTGAGGTAAAGGTCCTAATCCTAAGTCCAAAGATCAAGCTCCAGGTACAAGGATAGTAACCAAGTCTAATTAGAAGTTTTTATATTTAATTTGAATTATTAGGTACTTTGGAAAAGGAAAACAAAGCTCAAGTGAGCCAATTCAAAATAACCAGAAAATAAAATGTTCAAATGGGCAAAGGAAAATGACATGAAATGTAAATGCTAAAAGTAAAGTATAAAAAGGCATAAAATAAATGGCAATTAATAAAGGTTAGCAAGATGGCCATCTTGAAACTTGTCAAGTATATCATTGAATTGTTAATTGTTAGTCGTCAGCAAGGTGACCATCTTGAAACTTACGCATGAAGACTTTCCAGAAGCTTGATAGAATCAACGCGACCACACGACAAGTTTCAATTATTTTTTGTCAAGTATATCATCGGTTTTGAAATTATCATATCACTTGATAAAAAATGATTGAGAATTTCAAATGGTCAAAGTTAGTGGAAACTTGCCAGAAGCTTGATTAGAAATCAATGCGACCACACGACAAGCGCCACAAGTGTTGAACCAAGATCAAAGCTCAAGTCATCTTTTAGGGCTTATGTTTGAACTTTGAAGTTCATGCCACCAATTGATCACTTTCTCCGAATCAGGACAAAAAAAAATAAGATGGAGAAGCAGAAAACATTTTCAAATTTATTTTGCATCAGATGAATTTTATTCGGTCTAACTTCGTCAAAATCAATCAACTTTCTTGGTTGATTTGGTCAAAAAACCTATCAACACCCAAATTCCGTTGATGTTGGAGAAATTTTTGACTCCAAATTAAATTCAACAATCAGCAAAACAAAATGAAAATAAAAGTCAAATAAAAATATTGAAATTATGTTATTTAAATGGATTTTATTGACAAAATACATAAATAATATTCTTTATCAAAATAAAATTCCAAGAAAATTACCCAAAGCCAATCAGAGGTCAAAAACTATTTGTCAAATGACCATTTGATCCTTCCATAATTTTTCCAGAATTTTAAAATGTCAAAAAGTATTTTTATATAATTAAAAAACATCAAATAAAAGAGAAAAATCATAAAAAATATCAAATCTTAAAATAAAATTATGAAAATATAAAATTTAGAAAGATAATATTCCAAAATATTTTTGTGAATTTTTTCATAATTTTTGGACCATAAATGAATTTTAAATGATTTTTTGAAGTTTAAAACATTAAAAATATAAAATCAAAAAATAAAATAAAAGCAGAAAAAATGTGGACCATCTGATCATAGTCAAAGCGCGTTAGTAAGCTAATCCAATGGATCAGCGTTGTGCTTGATATGGTTTTTCCTTTTATTTGATATTTTGATACTTTTTGATATTTTCACACCGGATCATCATTTAAATGAAAATTAAAAATATTAATTCAGAATTAGTGTCACGCGTTGGATGAAGTCTGACTCATAAAAGTAGTCAGATCCAAGGGCTCTCATTACGCGCGTATGGTAAGATCAAAACACTAGATCCAATTTTAAAAAATTACATGTCAAGCCTTCATTGGTTGAAGACAGACATGTAGGTCGTCTTCAACCTCCAGCCATCATCCATGGCCAATTCTCAAACTGTGAAATAATTCCTTCAGACCGATGTCATTCGTTTCGTCTCTTCAAGATGATTCTAATGGTACCCTCACGAAAAATTTATTTCACTTGTACAATGGACAATTTGGAAAAAACAGAAACAATAACGAGCACTTATTTCTAGAAATTCTCAGTCAATTCTTAATGAAAATGCAAATGGTGAAGATCACAAGGATCAGGGAGATGAGGAGAGTGCAATGATGTTTTATTTTGCAAGGTTTGATGGAGATTTCTACCTGAATGAAGTTCACTTTCAGAGCTCTGAAAATGGACATGAATAGCACGATTCAGGAAGCTTTAAGGCACAATTCTTGTTATGTTAGCTTCAGTGAGGTTCAAGGAAGAAGAATGAATGGTTAATTTCAAGCTGGGAGTGGTCTAAGAGTGAAAATGAAATCTCAGAAATGTGAGGTTTGGTGTGAGTTTGGCAGCAATTTTATGGCTCTCAAAGCTTGAGGAAATGAGTGGAATGGCTTGCTTATTTATAGGATAAGTGAATGGGATCAAAAGAGAGGGTGTATGATACAATTTGGAGCGAAATCATGCACACATGCATCATAAGAAAAGTGTGACTTGCAAGTTGTCAAAACTCAGCCAAATCGTGCGTTTTATCCGTCTAATCAAGCTTGGAAACTTTGCTAATCATGTTTAAGTCCAAAATACGCATCAATTTGATCATTATAAGCCACATTATTTAAAACAAAATCTGACTTCAAGCACAAAATCAGTTCCACGAGTCTCTCTTTGCAACCATGGTTCTCATCACTCAAGGACCTTTATGATGCAATCTTGGGCTCTTTGGAAAACTGAGATTACAAGCTTTACAATGTGCTTGGAAAGGTAGCATTTGGCAATTTGAGCTGAAAGTTGTGATCACTTGAAATCACCAAAAAACATCTGACTTTTTATACTTAGAAAAATTTCTAAGTTTGGCAAAAAAGGACCTATAATGTTTTCAATCCAAACATGGTCTTCCATCCAAAATTTTCTCTTGATTTTTAAAGATGAAATGAAGTAGATCTTTCAAAGAACATTTTGAAAAAAGAACCAACCAAAAACTCCAAAAATTGAGCAAGTTACGGCCTTGTGAAGTTGAGGAAAAACCATGAAATGACCTATAATCTTTTGATTTTTTTCAAGTAACTTCCAAACACTTTCAATCTTCAAATCTTATATGGAGATAAAGTTCACATCTTCAAGATTATTGTACAAAAATAATGACCTCAAAATGATAAATGATGATCAAGATATGTTCATTTTAAGTTGATTGTCCAAAAGTTGAGGAATTCATCAAGGAGTTGTAATCTTTTGACCTCATAGACAAACTTCTAAGCATTTTCTTTTCTCAGCAATTGAACTAAGTTGTTGAAGACACCCTTAGGTTCATTGTGAAAGAAAAATAAGCTCAAGGAGGCAAGGGATGACCAATATGTGATCCATTAAAGTCATACAAGGTGGATGAAGTATCAATCTAGAGAGTGGACAATCATAGGTCTTCAAAACAAACTTCTCATCACTTAAACTTCTTGAATCAAAGCATATATATATATATATATATAAATCCTTTAAGAATAAAATCATCTTGAATTCATCCACAAACTTCACACGCACATCAAGATATGGTCCTCAGAAGTCCAAAACCCTAATTTCAAGAGAGGCGGCCATGGGATAGAGGAATTTTTGAATTTGATGATCTCTTTCAAGCATGAAGCATATATTCAAGATAAGAGAGCATATTTGATGATAAAAAAAGTCTTCAAAGAGAGACAATACTTTAAAAAATCTTGAGAATTATTGAGAGAAGACATGGAAATAAACACATGAACCTATCAACTCTTTGAGGAACTTGTGCACCATTCACCTGCAAAATTTAGAGCAAAGTATACACATCATGGTTAATCAAATATCAATAATCACACACAAATAATAATCACTTACACAAGGTGTTGGTGATCTCCCAAAAGGCAAATTCTAGAGATAAGAGAGAGAGAGAGAGAGAGAGAGAGAGAGAGAGAGAGAGATTTGTGATCTTTGTGCAATGAAATTGTATGAAGTATGAGAGAATATTAGAGGAAAAAATTGGGGTACAACAGCGGTGAAACTTTGGGTTCACAATGTGGCTTGATCCATGAATAGAAACAGTAGCGGTGAAACTTTGGGTTCACAATGGTGGCTTTGGTCTTGTCCAGATCGGAAGCGTGGCTTTGATTCTAAGTTATTGAACCGGAAGCGAGGTGAATGGAATGTTCATGATGGTACCACATGCATGAGTCATATCGCAGTGTTGTCTCATGAGTCATTAAAGAATGTCTGTGTATATTGGAATTTGTGGTAATTGATTATATTGATCATTGAATTGATTGTATTGATGCCATTTATGCTATTTGTGATAAATGTGGATATGTTATATTCTGAATGTTTGTATAATCATATTATTTGGAATATCACATGAAGTGTGTAGGATTCTTTGATATATGTTGTTTCTATATTGCTTCCAGTTTATATACATTTGGATAATGATGTGAATTCTCACTCTTCGATTGTGATGTTGCCTCTTTGTGGGTAACACGCAGGTCCCGAGGATAACGATGCTTCGTACGAGACTAGTTGAGGAGTTTATCTAGTTATTTCTTATACTAGGTAGTGAGTTATTACTCTGGTCATGTAACATGGGGATTTATTTTGATTTATGCTTCTATGAAATATTTGGTGTGTATTCTCACATGTTTTGGATTTGTATGTTGAGATACTATGTTGATGTGGCCTTGGCGCCGATGTATGAATCTATATGACTTGATTATTTTATGAATTCATTGTTAATTCATCCAATGGTTATAGTATGGGATGTAATCATTGATAGTAGCTGAGAAAATGAATTACTCCGCTGTGAAATGCATAGTTTTATCTTAAAGCATGAAATTCAAATATGTGTTATAATTATGACCAGGTGCATGTTATATTTTGTTTTGTATGGTTTTCTTATGTGTGGAAAATAACATATGACACCCTTTGTATGTGTGCATTCTATTTTACTCTGATTTATGCTATGATTATTTGAGGGTAGAAAAGGGGTGTTACATTGGTCGATCTTGAGAGTATATTTTGTTTGTTGCTTCAAGAGCTTCTACTCCGGGGTTGTTTTGTCAAAATCATTTATTTCATCTTTCTTAACTTTGATTCATAAATCTTCCAATTTGTTGGGGTTTGATGATTTTAGGCCCATTTGTCTTGTAGGTTGCGTTTATAAAGCTATCTCCAAACTTTGGCCGCAAGATTAAAGTCGGTTTTAAATTCTAATATTTCTCAATGTTAAAGTGTTTTTGTTGCGAGAAGACAATTGCTTGATGGATTTTTGGTGGCCAATGAGGCGGTGGATTCTGCAAATAAGGTAGGAAAAGGTTGTTTACTTTTCAAAGTAGACTTTGAAAAAGTTTATGACAAAGTTAGTTGATGTTATCTTAGATTCATGTCAAAGAAGATGGGGTTTGGCTACGTTTGGATGAAATGGATAGAAAACTTAAATTTTTCAAATAAATATCGGTGTTGGTGAATGGTAGTCCTATGAAGGAGTTTTCAATTTACACGTGTTTGAGACAAGGCGATCCGCTTTCACCTTTTCTTTTTGTGCTTGTGGCGGAAAAATTAAGGGGAATGGTTAGTAAAGTCGGGGAGAATGGAGATTATGGGTTTTAACATTAATGGAAAATGCTTTATAGACATCCTACAATTTAAGGATGAAACTGATGGTAGTCGGAAGCACATTTGTGCTATCAAGGCGGTTTTGAGGGGTTTTGAGCTTGTGTCATATTTGGGAATTAATTTCCACAAGAGAAATTTAATTGGAATTAACGTCAATTCTAATTTTATGGATGTTGCTACTAGTTTTCTATCTTGTAAGAAGGAAGGTAAAGAGTTTGTATTTCTAGGAATCACTATCGGGTCTAATCCTAGAAGAATATCAACGTGGAAAGTGCTTTTAACAAAGGTGAAGAATCAAATTTTGGATTGAAATGGGTGTTTGCTTAGTATTGGAGGTAGAATAACTCTTCTTAAATTGGTGTTGTCAAGTCTTTCTATTTTTATGCTCTATTTTTACAAAACTCCGGTGAAGATCATAAATGAGATTACCAAGTTACAAACTAATTTCCTTTGGGATGGCTCGGAGGATAGTAGAAAGATTCTCTGGGTGAGTTGGAAGGATGTTTGTCTCCCAATTGATAAAGATGGTCTTGGGTTAAGAAGGATTGAAGATTTTAATTTGGCTCTTCTTTAAAAATGAAAGTGGAGGATTTTGGTTGAATCTAATGCTTTGTTGTATAATGTTTTGAAGGCTCGTTACGAAGATAAATTTTTTCAAAATGTGAGTTTCAGAGGATTTCATGATAAGAGGAGTCTCACATCTTGTTGGTGGAGAGATTTGTCTTGTTTAGAAAATAATTTTCCGAAGAGTATTTTTGAGAATAATTGCATATTCCATATTGGAGATGGCTTTTTTTATTTCTTTTTGGCAATCTATTTGGGTGGAGGAAGTTAGCTTCAAGGAGAATTTTCCCCTTATGTACTTTTCATTTGTTTTAAGGGATGTATATGTAGCTTGTGTGGGTGTGTGGATAGGTGAAGAATGGTTATGAGAGGATTTCGGGTTCTTTGCTTCAACTTTAGCGACAACCGCTGCTGAATTCCAGGCGCTATCCTCTCTGCTTCAGTTCGTGAAGCCGATTCCGAGAAACAAGGACGACGTCTCCTGACCTGCAGATGTTGCATCATGGTTTTCATTGAGGAACTTTTATGCGACATCCAATAAGTATCAAACCCACTTTTGGTCCTTGCAACAATTTTGATAAAGCCTTGTGTTTGGTTTAGAAGATGGAAGTTCCTTTCAAAATCAAGGCTTTTGGATGGAGATGCTTCATCAATATCTCACCTACTATAGATTTATTACAAATCATAGGTTTTTCCTTTCCTTCTAATGATCGGGTTTGCATGTTATGTCGAGCAGGGAGTGAATCGTTGGATCACTCTCTATTGGTGTATAGCGTTTCTGTCTTTATTTGGAAGGAGGTGGCTATTTGAATAGGTTTCAATGATCTCTCATCAAATCTTTTCAATGATAGTTTTTTGAGGTCGAGCTCCTTTTGCCGGTGGAACAAGGTGAAAAAGAAAAGGAAAAGAAGGGTGTGATTGGTTGGCTACTTGCTGGAACTCGTGGATTCTTAGAAATGACATTATATTTAGGAATGATGATTGGAACATTATAGATTGTGTTTGGAGCATAAAGGCTTTGGTTTGAAGATGGTTATTCATCGGAAAGATTATACATCCCATTTGTAACTTTATGAGTTTAGCAAAAACTCTTTGTTTTATTTATCTTAAGTTCTAATTGAATTGTAATTTTCCTTCTGTCGAGCATTATCTTGTTTCTTCTGTAATCGGAATCGAGAACCCTTCGTTCTCTTATCAATATATCTTGCTGACAAAAAAATGGGAAAACACAGGAAAAACAAATAATCTATTTCTACAACATGCTTACAATTTGTGATGCACTCTTATTATTCATTTCTATTGTTTAACCCAAACAAACATAAAATCCTACACCTCAATATTGGTAATATAATATAAAGTACATGTTGCTATAATATCAGTTCAATTTTCTACAACAGATAAATTTCAGAAATATAAAGTTGTTTCTCTTACCTTCGATTATGATTTTGAATTCACCTTCTCTGATTATGAACTTTCAAATTTGAGATTGAACTTCGATTTTAAGTTAATTGTAGAAATGAGATAAGAGTTTCAGTTAAACATCTTCAATTCTTCGAGAATTTAGGGTTTTGATTTTATCAACTTTCCATTTGGTTTTCATGTTTTCACAATTTCAATTTTCAGTTTTCAAGTTTGGAATATTCACATTTAATTAATACTGATTTTGGTTTGGTTGTAGTTTACTTTTGATTATTTGCAATTCGGTTCAAATCTAGAACCCTTAATAAAATATAAAATCGGTTTGCTAACTAAATAAAATGGATTGGTTCTCTTAACTTTAGTTCGATTTTAAAGTTCGGTTCGATTCATATGTTTTTTGAACAATTTAATATATACGAGATAAATAGAATATTCACAAATAAAACATGCTCTATGGATAAAAGAAAATTACCTTTATACTTTATCTTTGTTCTATATATGAAGAAAACCAACACTGTCACAATAACTACTAAAACAATGGCTGAAACTGCAAAGATAACCTTTTTGGTACTCTCATCTTTATCATCTACAATGAAGCATTTGTGATATATTCATTATTCAATATATTTAAAAATAATTTTTTATAACAAGGAAGTATTTAAAAGAGTGGTGTAGTTTACCAATATCCGAAACATCAATATCCGAAACATCAGTTCGAACATATAACACCAATTCAGATTCTGTAACTCTTAAATCTTTAAGATTATCAAACCAAATGGAGCAACTAGGGATGGCAACGGGGCGGGTCGGGGGCGGGTTTAAGCACACCTGCACCCGCATCATCGCACCACCCACCGCCTCAAACCCGTTGGCTAAAATTTGTTCACCACCCCTGACAAGAAGGTTTCCAAATAAATTTTTATTTTCTTTTTAATTTATATTTTTTTCAATAAAGTTAAAAATAAATAATTAAACTAAATAATTAAGTATTTTAAAAGTATTTTTCAAGTTTGATAGTTTTATTTAAATTTTATTTTCAAAAAAATAAATAATAATTTTAATAAACATGATATTATAACATTAAAAGTATTAAAAAGTATAAATGAGTAATAAAACTATTAAAAATAAATTAAATAAATTAAATTTAGTTGGCGGGTGCGGGTGCGGGGCGGGTCGCCCGCTCCCGTAAATAAAAAACGGGTTTTCCCGCACTCGCACTCGCACCAGCCCAGGTTAAATCGGGTTTCCCCACTAATTTCGGGGCAGGGGCGGGCGGACCCCAGCGGGGCTGATTTAGTTGTCATGACTAGGATCAACCAATGTTTCCATTATCTTCACCTAAGTCTGAGTAAGCTGTACATGAACAATTTTGCAAACATCTGATCTTACATTCATCAAATGTCATGTTTTCATCAATCCAATAATTCGTAGTATCCGGCAACTTCATTCCAACGACTCTTCTAAATCCACCTCTATTATTAACCCCACCGTCCAGTTTCCACTTCTTACACAACCGTCTGTCCAGCCCATTGCATCCCACCGGTGAGGCGATTTCGGCTTAAACCCATCTAAACACTGACAAATCGGCGATCCACCAATGACACAGACTGCATTGGCACCACAAACATTATAAGCATCACACCTATCTTGTGGCAGGTTCTGGTAAATATTCCATCTATTGGATTCAGGAATCCAAATGAGTAGTTGTCGAAACAAAAGAACACACAAAATTCTTTACCCAGTTCGGTTCTAACCAACCTACATCCGGGAGCATACCAAGCCAGGAATGAAGTTTAGTATCAGCAGTATTAATTCGGAGTAAACCTTCCCTGTTTACACTCCTTACTTAATCAAACTACCCAATGACCCTTATACCTAAGATACCTCACTTAGATATGAGAACCTCTGCTCACTTCCAATCACCACAGGGATGTCTAACAGTCACTATCATCCCAACCACTGCATCAACAGCTTGGCTCTTATAAACTAAAACAATTTGGAGATACCTCACTCCAAAACAGTCAAACTAGTGGCTCAAACAAACTTGGAATTGCTTCACAACTTCTTCCAAGAACATAATTGCACTCATTGCTTCACAGCTTCTGAGTGAGTAAAATAATCCTCTTGCCTACAAGCTTTGAGGTACAAATCCATGACCATCCCATAATCTGGGTGGTTCACCTAGAAACCAACTCTCCTAGAGAGTTGTTACAGACTCAGCCTTAAAAACTACATCATTACTAAATTTGGCTGGTACCAAAATTTAGGTTACAAAACTTCTATTTATAACCTATTACTCAACTAGAATTGAGCCATCAAAACATAACAAACTGACAAAACAAATTGCTGCTAAAACTGCTCCAAGATATTCTCCACAAACATCTCCATACTGTTATAACAACAGAGAATCAACAAATCTGCAACAGATTCTCCTATAAAGTCTCCCTAATATATCTCCATAATTTTGGGCTCCAAGTAACAACAAGTAAATTGTTACAATTCTGCAAAAAATTCACATTAGGAATATTCTGCTTCATAACAGAATCCTATCTGTCAGCTCAAACACGATGTTGTGACATCTTCTTCGACATGTTGTTCCAGATGTTGAACCATTTCAACACAATATTTTTCTTCATTAAATAGAACTTCAACCTGCTTTATCCTTACAAGTTATAAATCCTATTTAACCTATTGCTGGTGTA